>OY728166.1:417700772-418300772 GCA_963277665.1 Viscum album
TATCACCCCAAAACTGATGGCCAATCTAAAAAGACTATTCAAATTCTTGAATATATACTAAGAGCCTACTTATTGAATTCAAAGGTGAATGGGATCATCATGTCCTATTTATTGAGTTCTCATACATCAATAACATCCCATTGAGTATTTAGATGGCTCCATATAATGATCTATATTGAAAGCTATGTATAACTTCATCCTGTTGGGATGAAGTTGGAGAAAGGAAGCCACTAGGACCTGATCTTGTGTAAGAGATGACAAAGAAGGTTAAAGTCAACTAGAAACACATCAATGCTGTTCTGAGTAGGAAAAAGAGATATGCTAACAAACATCAAAGGGACTTCGAGTTCGATATTAGGGATAAAGTCTTCCATCAAATATCACCATGGAAGCGATTCATGAGGTTTGGAATGAAAGGGTTGTTAAGACCATGGTATGTTGTCCCCTTTGAGATCCTTCACTGCATAAGAGTTGTGGCCTATCTACATGCACTTCCACCAAATATGGTTTCAGTTCTTGATGTGTTTCACTTATCACGCCCGAGGAAGTACATACCAAATCCCACACATGTACTGAACCTAGATATAGTATAGTTGGAAGATGATCTCTCTTATGAGAAGCATCCAGTGAAGATTTTGGACTAGAGAGATAAGGTTCTATGCAACATGACAACCCACCATGTCAATGTGTTGTGGAGGAACCATAAGATTGAAGAAGAAACTGGGGAAATGGAGGAGGTGATGAAGGAAATGTACCCTCACCTATTTTTGTAAAACGAAATTTTGTGGCTGAAATTTCTTAATGGGGGAAGACTGTAATGACCCAATGTTTTATAAATGGAAATCCATTCTTATAATTTTTCCTTATAGTATAATCCTATTAGGAAACACAATGAAATATCCTGATCCTAAATACTATGTGATTATTAATCAAAAATTTTCAACTAATATGTTTTGAATTTCAAAAATCGGACATACACGGTTGCTATATGTATGTTGTTTGGAGTCTGATAGGAAAAACCTAATTTTTTTTGTGAATAGGATCCTACCCCAATGAATAGTAACCTACCCCTATGAATTGTATTATGATCTTTATGAATTTTAAATCATCAAAAGTAATATTAACCTTACCCTCGAAAGATTAAATAAACTTTAGGCATTTTATAAGTGACAATTTGACCTTAGTAAAAATATTGGTATTTTGTAAGTCATAAATAATTAATTATAATTAATTTAAAGGAAAATTTATTTCCCTAAATTTTTTTCGTAAATTAAAAATCATATGTCTTCTAGTTTTAAACTAATTTTATAAAACCATATGTAATTTTTGAAAGCATTATAAAATCTGTTTCATTTTTAAAACCTGTATTTTTCAAGTAAATTTTGATTTTAATTAAAAATTAAAATAATCATATTTAGAAAATTAATTTTGAATAATGAACTTCATTTTTCTATTATACACATTGAAAAACAGTTAGGGTGAATATTTTAGATTTTTCTAAAATACATGAATTCTTGATGAATAGTGAAATACCTTAATTTACAAAATAAGCTAAATAAATTAATTATAGAGTAATGTTTGATGTTATTCTAAAGTAATACGAATTGGTTAGGATTAACATGATAAAATTACTATAATTATTCATGGTAATCTCACTATTACTTTTCTCGTAGAGAAATAATAAAATAATGAATATTATATTGAGAAAACCACTCTCTCGTCTACTATAAATAACACCCTTCAAACCCTCACTTCCTCACACCTCTCAAGCTCAAAAAATTGTTTAAAACCATCCTAATAATCTTCTTTATCCCCTCTCCCACTTCAAATATCTTCTAGTATCATCAAAATACCTAGTATATCTTTCTTAAAGATGATATCAAGAGGATGATTCAAGAGGTAATTCCTCCCTTCCTCTTTTTCATTAAATTCCTTTCAATTTCAAGTTTATTTCTTAATCTATCCCCACCTATCCTCATCCACATGGTATGTTAACTATATTATTATACATATAATGTAATTTTATGATACTAATAGGGTATAATTTCATCCAACCCCTTTATCCTCTTCTTTTTATTTTATTAAAGAAAACATTTTTCATGAGGTGTTAATTTATCAACTTCATGAATGACATGTTTTCATTTTTCCATTTCTACCTTCAGATATATTCATAAAACCATTTTTATGCATGAACCAGATTTTTTATATGTATTATATCATTTTTAATGTTCTGTATCAAACAGATTTACATATTACTTAATGATTAAACAAAAGAAGTTCATTGTGGTCAAAAACCACCCAAATTAACCCAAACAATCATAATTTAATTCTTATCTAGTGATTCTTCCCCATGGAGTATAATATAATTCATTATATGATCATTTGAACATTTGTAATATCATTAATAACTTTAAATACCTGTTCTGGATGTTTACCCATGTTCTACATGAACTTCCATTTATGAATACAAGTTAAACGCTTAAGAAAACCATAAAACAAACATTCCCCAATAATATTTTTATACTCTATAACTCAGCCAAAGGGAAACAAAATAACATAATGAAACCATAATTAACCAAATTCATGAACACACTATTATAGAATTGTTAATTAATGAACTTAATGTGGTAATACATGAAATTAATGTGAATAAAGCATTCTTATACAAGGTAAGGGGAAATTCTTGAACCCAACTTTCTTTATTTGGGTACTCCATCTTTCACACCATTTTTGGTATGGTCAATCCATAAAAATAATTTATTCATCATTATATTCCATTTTTTGGGATATAAATTTTTTATATTAGATTTTATGTCAAAAAAAAATTTTCAAAATAATTCTTCTTTAAAAAACACACCTTTTACTTTTCACTCAAGGTTGATGGTTATTGTATCAATTTGGTTATTCCCACTTTCTTTTGGGAACCCAATGTTTATGAATTTGTTCTTACGAGAGGAAACTCATTCCTTTCCATTGGTTAGTTATGCACATTTTTTATATATTATCTTTGTGGCATGCATGATAATCATAATGTTATGATGTAAGAGGTGCACCCAGGATTATATAGCACAATATTAATGTTTTAATGTGACGGGTGATCCTAGAATTATACATCACTCTAATTCATTGGGTAAAGTGATGAATATTATGATTTAAATTGAAATGATGCGTGAACAATATTCTAGCTTTTTTCTTAAGTATGCGTGGTATTTATCTACTAATACATGATGTTTCATATTTTATGCCTTGCCAAATTTTATATATTTTATTAATTCATTCTCTTATGTTCATGATCCTTTTCCTATGTAATGATTATACATACCCATTGTTATATTTTTCATGCCTATCCTTTTACTAGGCTTTTAGATCACCCCTTTTTGATGTATATCCTCAGGTGACTACATGTAACAACCCAGGTAAATAAATTATATGACATTTTCATATTTATCCGTATTTTGTAATAAAATATTAATATTACTTAAATGGGAATTCTATGCTCTAGGGCGTACCCAATACGCAACAACGATTTTCTTTGCAGTCTTACTTTGCACTCTAATAATAAAATAATATTATTTTAAAAGGTAGTTAACACCTAGCCATTCTAATGGAAGAAATGAACGAAACTAACTACAAAATGATTATATATTTTTGTCAAATATTTTTACTTTTATCCCACAAATATTGGAAGCGTAAAATGCAAATGAATCCAATTATAAGCATAAATATTCTAATATTCTTTAAAAGGTCGATTAACCTCCTTGTGATAGAGAACCCTTTTTAAATATACTTTTGACAATTTTATATGTTTTATTTGACAAAATAAAATCCTTCTGTAGAATCTGGACATCAAATTTTACTTTGTGTAAAATTTTGTTATTTTTCCGATAAAGATAATTTTTATTGAAAATGTTGCATTTTAATTCAAAACCTAATTTTAATCTGATTTATTTATATGGATAGATTAAATTTTTAATTTATATTAAAGTGTATTTAGAATATATTTTTACCATTTAATCTAATGGTGGTCATTGGAATTAATTTCACTTTGAAATTGGACTTAAACTAGTGTCAATCTTTTAATAGATATTGTTTCTTAAAAACACACTATTTGTTTTGACAGCAGGAATTAATTATTAAATTAATTAATTCAACATATATGTTTTGAATTTTGTAAAATAGACATCATTTTTGAATTCGGAATATCAAATATAGCTTAGGGTGATTTTGTGGTATTGTTCTGAAAAACTTCAATTTTTGACGAATAGTGAAACCACTAAGTGGTAGTTTAAAAACTGATTTTTTGTTTAAATGAAACTTTACCACTTCTGTGATTTGAATTTCAAAAATACGACATAAACGATTGTCATTATGATGTAAAATGTGGCTCAATCGGATTAAAATAATGTTTTGGTGAATAGTATCTTTTAAGTTTTATATCACGATTATAGGTAATTAGTGTAATTTAATGTAAAAATAATGTTTTAATAATATGAAATGACCTAGAGACATGTACTACACTCATTGGATGTGTTATGGCCGACCATACCAATCCATGGGTCAACATGGGGACCCCATGGAGCCACTTTGGTTGGAAAATGACATTAATAAGTTTTTATTTAAAGTTAAAATAAAAATGTCACAAGCATGAGTTGTTTTACTAAAACAATTTTTAAATGGGGTTATACAAGTCATAGTTTTGACTATAAATATTCATTAGAAAGATAAAATGATTTCATAATTCATGATAGTTTTTTTATAATTTTTAGGCATTAAATAAATTAAATTATTTATGACATCATGATGATGCAACGATTACCTCATTAATAAAGGATTTAAATAAAATGAAAATATGATGGTAAAAATATAACATACACTTGTAAAAGACCTATTGTATGAGTATATTTCGAACCCTTTCTACCTTATCCTAGAAATACATCAATGTGGGACCTTTAAAATACGAAACACATTTGAAAATAAAGTAACATTTTGTAACTTTCAAGAGTGCCCTTCCTCTCCCCTTATAAAAGGCCCCCACCTCTACCATCTTACTCAAACCTCTCAAGACTTTGGCTTGGACAAACCCTACTCATTTGGTCTCTCCAAATCCCTCTATTACTCTTAGAATTGTCAATTTTCGCAGAATTGTTCCCAAGTTAGACTTTGATCTCAAATCAATGAGAGATACCTGATTTTATGGTAATGTCTTCACTTGTGTTATTTTGTTTTATTCTGCTTCTCCAACCCCCTCAACTCTTTTTATTCATTTATATTATAACAACTCCAGTATCTTAAATATACTAAGATGTTTTTATAAAAAGTATTCGGGCTACACTTACACACACCTACAAATAATGGTTAAATAACATACTGTTTCTGTGGTTGGTGAATTTCTGCCTCACGAAACGATGATTGTTCAATATTCTTGTAACACCATCAACGGTGTCCATTAAGATGTCACTATATTTATATATTATATATAATATGTTTATGTTTTACTTAAGCTTCTGTATTTTTCATTTATGGCATACCTTTATTGTTTCCATTCTGGTTAAACGTGATATCTTCATTTTAGGAAGTACGGACTACCACCCACTCAAAGTGATTAGATTCATTAATACCATATGTGGTACGTATAAATTATAGATTTAATGATATTATATATGATACCATACTGGAATTATAATACGGTTATGTATCAATATGTTTTAATTCTATTAAATAAGAAATAGAAATGGAAGTAGCATTAATGCGTACGTACGGCTTACCATCTCCATGAACGGGGAATTTCATTTCTTACCTCTAAATGATATGTAATATTATAAAAGAATGTATATAATGTATATATATGATATATATGATATCTACATAATGAATATAATTCTTGATATAATATATATTTTACCACATGAACAACTTGTAATTATAAAGAGTTTATTTTTGACTCAAGTAGCAATGATCTACATAACGACCATTATTAACATAAAAAATTACATAGTGTTCATAGCATGGTATTAATTGATACCAAAGGAATAATGACCTTGAAAATGGTTCTTAAGAAAGTAGAAATTAACTCATGTTTATTATTAAGGATTTTAAAAAACGATCGAGTCAAGTCCGACCCGAGGTAAGGGATCCTACCCCTCTCTTTCTTTTTAAGTACACTCTTTTATGTAATTATTTTTAAGATCATCTTTCTTATGATTGGGATGTACTTTTATATTACCCTTACTGTACTTTATATGTTCATATGACGAGAGACCCTATTTTCTCTCATCAATCCATTTTGGAAGTTTTAATTGGCACCGTTTGGATGCCGAAAATTCGTAAGGGGATTTTTATCTCACATTTTGTTTTCGTGAGATTCATGCTACATTTTAAAATATTTCCTTTTGAGTGGTGTATGTATTTTCCATTATTCTACTCTTTCTGTAACATACTTTTGATTATGAGTATTTACATCAATGTTTTATAGTCTTTCTTTTTTGGGGTGTACGTTTTGAAAGTTACCCAAATCGGTAAGGGAACCTTTCACCCTCCTCTTTTTAAAAGACTTCTTTTGTTATGTCTATTAATTATCATCTTATTATGTGGGGATATGTTCTTATATATACCTATTTCCATAAATTTTATGTCCAAGGGATGAGACACCCTTTATCTCTCTCATCAACTCTTTTTCTAAAATTTGATGTGACGTCGTTAGGCTGTCAGGGGAACTTCTAAACCAAATTTTGATATCTTTGGGTTTAACATGCAGTTATTTTATATGACATCCTTTTAATATGTGTGAATGACCTTTGATTATTTTACACTTAATATCAACTTATTTTTTGTGTATTTATATTTCCCACACATAATTTTGATATTGATTTATCCTTAATTTAAGGATACCATCTTTATAATGGATTTCATCTTAATTTACATTTCTATTTAGACTTCGTTGTTGTTATGCACCAATTAACTCTTATATGGTTTATATACTATCCTTTGGAATATTATATCATGAATCCCTTTATTCTCATGATATTATAAAGTTTTTATTTAATGTTATTCCTCAATTATTGTACTCAAGTGTCTCTCATTTTGTTAAAAACCCTTTAACTAAAATATCATTTTAAATGTTTTAATGACTTGTTCTTATAAATATTTATCATTAATATCCATGTTTTAAAAATGGTTTTAAGGATTTATTTATATGGATATTAATAGTTTAAAATGTTAAAAGCTTCAATTTGGTATGGGACACTTTGATTTAAAAATATCTTTATTAAATGTTTTAAATGTTTTTGAAAATGGTTTTTAGTATGGATTCATTATTTCAATATCTTAAAATGTTATATTGTTATTGAAATGTGGGAATGTTATCTTTCCATTATGATTATGTTATGTTCTATGATTATGTTATGGTTCTTGGGCATTTTTATGAAGATGGGTGGTTCCGTTATAAACTAAGGGCGGGTGAGCCCGATATAGCTCTCCAATGCATTGAGTAACGCGAAGGAGTTAAACGTTAAGGTATCTCCAAAGAGATTTAGGGAATATACTGTGATGGGTATTCCAAAAGTAACCATGAGGGTTACTCCCTACGTAATAATGTTATGAATGCTTCAAGTTACCTTTATGTCTTATGATTTCTATGATTTATTCGTGATTTTATGAGGTCTGTTAAAGTGCTTATGTTTTATGGGTAATGTATGATTTCATTCTTATGTATATATGTACTCATGTTTCCTTTGCGTACTTTTTATAACCCTTACTTATCTTTTTATGCTCATCCCATGTTTTTGAAATGTTTTTCACAGGTCAAGGGAATAATACATGATATGATGATAGTGTCAAGGAATTGTAAAGAAAGAATCCATGTTTTATTTTAAATATGTTTCCATTGATGGTATAAATGAATACTATCTTTTATATAACCACTTTGTTTAAATGTGGAATGTAATGCAAGTTTTATGATCTAATTCTCTAAAACTATAAACCTAAAAAGTTCCTCAATGTGTAATCTTGTAATAACTCAATATTATGTATGTTTTTAGGTTTGGGCCTTATAGTTGGTATCATAGGTCAGTTTAGATAACTTTAGATGTTATGGTATTATTTAAGCATAAGTGGCATTACCATGATGGATAGGATTTCAGAAAGATTCATAGTTTTTAAATAAAGTGAATGAGTAATTATATATTAGTTATTATCTTTTTCATTAGTACATGATGATTTTGTTGATATACTCACACTGATCTTTTTGGTTTTAGTAAATGGAATGGATCTAGAAGGCACCAAAGTGACAATGGGTTTGAAGGAAACTATGGTGGTTCTCTGATTAAGAGACTGGAGGAAATGGGGGATTCAATGAGAAATCTCGTGGTTATTCTAAACCAACTATCAGGAGTCATGATCAACCACTTGAACCCTGGTGAGTTCTCTAATTCCTCTTATAAGAGAGAACCAAATCGATGTGGAAGTTCATGTGATAATTATAAAGGTAACGCTTAGGGTTTATATGATCCTTACTTTTGAGGTAATTATGGGTTACCATATGTTATGACGGAAGATGAAAGGACTGAGGTAAAATTTAGGTTAAAATATGTTATGGTTATTTTTGAATATTCTATCTCTTTTTGGGGGGATGTTTTAAGAATTATATATTTTTGGAAAAGGGACAACATGCAGACCATGTGACAACCCGTCACGTCGGACGAAGCTGCGGGAATCGAACCCACAACCAAAGTGTGACTGGTGTTTATCGCCTACCACTAGACTACATGAAGTCCCTAGTTAGTTTGACAAAAAAAATTAGTTAGATGATTTTATGAATCATGAGTATGTTGATTTTGGGTTATCTATGGAAATTATTAACCTACCATGGAGGATATGTTATTAGGTTAATAACTTTTCAGTATGAGACTTTTAGAGAAACTAATGTTATTTGGAGATAAATGTTAATTTTTACCTTGGAAGACTATGTTATTAAATCCTTCAAATATTTGTGTTTCAATCTTAGTTTGGTTTAATTTGAATAATTTTATGGATAGATGTTTATTGAATGGTCTTTATTGAACTTTGGGTATTGTCTGACATATTTTGGAGATTATGAATAGATTTTTTTATAAAGGATTATCCTTTTTGGGTTTTATATGATCTCATAATAACCTTTTTTGTTTTATTTTTTGTTAAGGTATAAATACATGGGAAGTATATATTTCTATTTTGTGGATTAGGTGATTCTCTAGAAGTTGATTATATCTCTCTTAATGTGAACAAGTCATCCTAAATACTCGTCTTTTGGAGAAAATATGAGTTTGTGTAAGAAATATAGTAAAATATGAAAGTAAAAATGACAATTAAGTATGCTTACTTATGTTTTAGATAAGCTCATAAATAAATTCTTCAATGAAAAGTAACTTAAAACAAAAATGTTGTCTATTAATTTTTCCTACTGGGGAATCAAATACCGTTTAACCCGTCACATGTTTATGATTTTCTTGTTGTTAACATTCTCCTAGACATGTTTAATATCACCCTCCATCAGAACATGACCCTTTTTTTCCTCCATATCTATATTTTCATACTTGGAATCCTAGTATGGGTTAACTCAGGTGACATTTGTACTTCTCTCTCATTCTTTTAAAGTGATAGTTTTATTGACTCTTGTTCCGATGTGGGATTATCAATGAAGCTTACAAGCCCAATTTTAAAATTGCGAGGATGCAATTCCCAAAAGGGGGGAAGGATGTAACACCCCAAGTAAATAAAGAATATGAAATTTTCATATTTATCCATATTTTTGAATAAAATATTAATATTTATTTAAAGGGAATGCTATGCTCAAGGGTGTACCCAATACACAACAACAAGTTTCTTTGGAATCTTATGTTGCACTCTAAAAATAAAGTAATATTATTTTAAAAGGTAGTTAACTACTAGCCATTGTAATGGTGGGAATGAACTAACCTAACTACAAAATTATTTTATATTTTTTTCAAATATTTTTACATTTATCTAATAAATGTTGGAGGCATAAAATGAAAATGAATCCAATTTTAAGCATAAATTTTCTAATATTCTTTAAAAGGTCGATTAACCGCCTTTTGATGGATAACCCTTTTTAAATATACTTTTGACAATTTTATATGTTGTATTTTACATAATAAAATCCTTCAATAGATTCTGGACATCAAAATTTACTATGTGTAAAATTTTGTTATTTTTCCAATAAAGATCATTTTTATTGAAAATGTTGCATTTTAATTCAAAACCTCCTTTTAATATGATTTACTTATATAGATAGATTATATTTTAAATTTAGATTAAAGTTTAATTAGAATATATTTTTACCATTTAATCTAATGGTGGTCATTGGAATTAATTTCACTTTAAAATTGGACTTAAACTAGTGTCAATCTTTTAATAGTTATTGTTTCTTAAAAACTAGCTATTTGTTTTGACAGCGGGAATCAATTATTAAACTAATTAATGAAACATATATGTTTTGAATTTTTTAAAATAAAAATCATTTTTTAATTCGTAATATCAAATATAGATTCGGGTGAATTTTCGGTATTTTTCTGAAAAACATCAATTTTTGATGAATAATGAAACAACTAAGTGGTAGTTTAAAAACTGATTTTTCGTTTAAATGAAACTTTTCCACTTTTGTGATTTTAATTTCGAAAATACGACATACATGGTTGTCATTAGGTTGTAAAATGTGGTTCAATGGGATTAAAATAATATTTTGGTGAATAGTATCTTTTAAGTTTTTAATCACAATTAGAGGTAATTAATGTAATTTATGGTAAAAATAATATTTTAATAATATGAAATGACCTAGAAAACTGTACTACCCTCATTGTATGTGTCATTTACAACCATGAAAATCCATGGGTCAACTAGGGGACCCCATGGAGCCACTTTGGTTGGAAAATTACATAAATATCGTTCTATTTAATGTTAAAATAAAAATGTCATAAGGATGAGTTGTTTTACTAAAACAATTTTTAAATGGGGATATACAAGATATAGTTTTGACTATAAATATTAATTATAAAGCTAAATAGATTTCCTACATCATGATATTTTTTTTATATTTTTTAGACATTAATTAATTAAATTATTTATGACATCATGATGATGCAGTGATTACCTCATTAATAAAGGATTTAAATAAAATAAAAAGATAATGTTAAAACTATAACATACACTTGTCAAAGACCTATTTTATGAGTATATTTAGAACTCTTACAACCTTATCCTTGAAATACATTAATGTGGGACCTTTAAAATCTGAAACTCATTTGAAAATAAAGTAACATTTTGTAACATTCAAAGAGTGCCCCTCCTCTCCTCTTATAAAAGGCCCCCACCTCTACCATCTTACCCACACATATCATGCCTTTGGATCGGCCAAAACCTGCTCATGTTGCCTCTACGCATCCCTCTCTTACTCCTAGAAGCCTTACTTTTGGCAGAAGTCTTCACAAGAATCCTTTGAGCTCAAATCAAAGAGAGATACCCGATTTTAAAGTAATGTCTTCACTTGTGTTCTTTTGTATTATTTTGCTTATCCAACCCACTAAACTAAATTTATTTATTTCTTTTGTAACAACTCCAGTATCAAAAATTTACTAGGATGTTGTTATAAGAAGGATTTGAGCTACACTTACACACACCAACATCTAATGGTTAAACAACATACTGTTTCTGTGGATAGTGAATTTCTGCCTCACGAAACGATGATTGTTCAATATTTTTTTAACATTCTCAAAGGTGTCCATTAAGATGTCACTATATTTATATATGATATATAATATGTTTATTTTTTTACTTAATCTTCTGTATTTTTCATTTATGGCATACCTTTATGGTTTCCATTATGGTTAAACGCGATATCTTCATTTTAGGAAGTGCGGACTACCTCCCCCTCAAAGTGATTTGATTCGTTAATACCATTTGTGGTACGTATAAAGGATATATTTAATGATATTATATATGATAAAATACTGGAATTATAATTCTATTATGTATCATTATGTTTTAATTCTATTAAATAAGAAATAGAAATGGAACTAGCGTTCATGCGTACGTACGGCTTACCATCTCCACTAACGGTGCATTTCATTTCTTACCTCTAAATGTTATGTAATATTATAAATGCATGTATATAATTGATATATATGATTTATATGATATATACATAATGAATATAATTCTGGATATAATATATATTTTACCACATGAACAACTTGTAATTATAAAGAGTTTATTTTTGACTCAAGTAGCAATGATCTACATAATGACCATTATTAACTTAAATAATTACATAGTGTTCATAGCATGGTAGTAAGTGATATAAAAGGAATAATGAAATTGAAAAAGGTTCTTAAGCAAGAATAAATTTAATCAAGTTTATTATTTAGGAGGTTAAAGAATGATCGAGTCAAGTCGGACCCGAGGTAAGGGATCCTACCCCTCTCTTTCTTTTTAAGTACACTCTTTTATGTCATTCCTTTTAAGCTCATCTTTCTTATGATTGGGATTTTATTTTATATTACTATTACTGTAATTTATATGTTAATATGATTAGAGACCCTATTTTTTCTCATCAATCCATTTTGGATGTTTTAATTGGCGCTGTTAGGCTGCCAAAATTTCGTAAGGGGCCTTTTATCTCACTTTGTGTTTTTGTGAGATTCATGCTACATTTTCCAATTTTTCCTTTTGAGTGGTGTATGTATGGTCCATTATTATAATATTTGTTTAACATAATTTCGTTTATGAGTATTTACATAAATTTTGTATAGTCCTTCTTTCATGGGGTGTACGTTTCGAAAGTTACCCAAATCGGTAAGGGAACCTTTCACCCTCCTCTTATTAAAAGACTTCTTTTGTTATGTCTTTTAATTTTCTTCTTATTATGTGGGGATATGTTCTTAGATATCCTTATTGCCATAAATTTTATGTCCAAGTGATGATATTCCCTTTATCTCTCTCATCAACTCTTTTTCTAAAATTTTATGTGACGCCGTTAGGCTGTCAGGGGAACTTCTTAACCCAATTTCGATTTCTTTGGGTTCAACATGTAGTTATTGAATATTTCATCCTTTGAATATGTGTGAATTACCATTGATTATTTTACACTTAATATCCACTTATATATGGTGTATTTATATTTCTCACACGTAATTATGATATTGATTTATCCTCAATTTAAGGATACCATCTTTATAATGGATTTCATCTCAATTTACATTTCCATTGAGACTTTATTGTTGTTATGAACCAATTCACTCTTATATAGTGTATATACTGTACTTTGGAAAATTATATCATGAATACCTTTATTCATATGATATTATAAAGTTTTTATTAAATGTTATTCCTCAATTATTGTATTCAATTGTCTCTCATTTTGTTAAAAACCCTTTAACTAAAGTATCGTTTTAAATGTTTTAATGATTTATTCTTATAAATATTTCTCATTAATATCCATGTTTTAAAAATGGGTTTATGTATTTATTTATATGGATATTAATGGTTTAAAATGTTAAAAGCTTCATTGTGGTATGGGAAATATTGATTTAAAAATCTTTTTATTAAATGTTTTAAATGGTTTTGAAAATGGTTTTTAGAATGGATTCATTGTTTCAATATATTAAAATGTTATATTGTTATTGAAATGTGGGAATGTTATCTTTCCTTTATGCTTAATTTATGTGCAATGATTATGTTATGGTACTTGGGAATTGTTATGAAGATGGGTTGTTCCGTTATAAACTAAGGGTGGGTGAGCCCGATATAGCTCTCTAATGCATTGGGTAACACGAAGGAGTTAAACGTTACGGTTTCTATGAAGAGATTTAGGGAATATACTGTGATGGGTATTCCAAAAGTAACCAAGAGGGTTAGTCCCTACGTAAGAATGTTATGAATGCCTCATGTTACCTTTATGTCTTATGATTTATATGATTTATTCATGATTTTGTGAGGCATGTTAAATTGATTATGTTATATGGGTAAATTATGATTTCATTCTTATGTATATATGTACTGATGTTTCCTTTCCATACTTTTTATAACCCTTACTGAGCATTTTATGCTCATCCTATGCTTTTGAAATGTTTTTCACAGGTAAAGGGAATGGTACATGATATGATGATAATGTCAAAGAATTGTCAAGAAATAATCCATGTTTTATTTTAAATATGTTTCCGTTGATGGTATAAATGAATAATATCTTTTATATAACCACTTTGTTTAAATGTGGAATGTAATTCAAGTTTTATGATCTAATTCTCTAAAACTCTAAACCTGAAAAGATCCTCAATGTGTAATCTTGTAATAACTCAAGATTAAGTAAGGTTTAAGGCTGGTTCCTTATACTAAATGTACTAAGGAGAGGTCACGTGTAAATAAAATTCAATAGAAGAAGGAATTAAATAAATGTTTAAGTTTTATGTGGTAATGTTTATGCATGTTCCCAGTTTTCCCAAGACACTAATCATTTTAATCCTCATGGTGCAATACTATTATGTTTATTATCTTTACAATGATGTAATATTAATGTATGAATCAGTTGGGTCTCTATACGTGTTCCCTACATTGGTATGTACAACAAAAGTGAATGTATGAAACTCCCTCATCACCTCTTATAGTAACATGAACATAATCCCTGCCCAACATTAAAATAGAATGACATGATTCCATTATTTCGAAAATCCATCTAGTGGATATCTTAAGGATATATGGTCCTAAAAGATCTATCATTCTATTTCACCAACTTCTTAATCCACACTATCAAGGAGAATACTGTCGTCGACTACTTTAGGTAGAAAGTCTCATTGTTCTGTTCTTAGTGTCTCAACATCTATGACTCGTATGCAATAAATACCTTCCGCTGTATCAAGGTTGAAGCCAAGCATGAAAGGGTACCGTCGATAAAAGAAGGAGAGTAGAATCATACAACCATTATAATCTAAACATGGAAAGCTTATGGAATACCCCACACATATTCAGATCTCTTGGAAAGAGATTAATCCCAAACTAGAAACTTTGGCACACATACAATTGGAATTCAATGAAGAAAGGACAAGTAGAAAAACTTAACCGGTGATTCCATGAAAATCCCTGGAACTCAATTTCACAACCTCACCTGGAATGTAAAATGAAGAGGGTATCATACACCACAACATGATACTATTCTATTTGGACAACACTGTATTTCCATACTAGGTTTTATCGTGTCTCAAAAATGTGTCACAGTGGGGGAAGGAACCCTCTTCCTCATTCATTTGAAGCTACATTGAACAAAACTGACATAGGGTTAAAGTAACACCCCATGTCACCCCAGTTTAAACCTCAATTAAGAAGAGAAAATATAATAGTACCTCCACAAATGTATATAAATTACTACTGTAGGATGTAATAGAGACATAGAGAGTACCTCTTATCATCTTGAGCACTGCATGATCATAAACATCCAAAGACTATATATATCTACAACCATGCCCTAAAACTCCTTGATCCTGAAGTAGTCCTCCTAGTGGTGGTGGAAGCATCTCAAAAAAGAATCCACCACCCATTTCTCCTTATACACCTCTTCCAGCTCCGCTTCCTTGGGGACCACCATTTCTGTGCCTAGGAGATCCTGTATCATAGAGCTAGATATTATGTTGCAGTCCATGAAATATCTATCTGGGATGATCAACCCATATGGTTGGGGAGTCTCATGCAATGTGACCTTACCTATCACAAGTAAGAAAACTCCTTTTAAGGATTTCATGTCACTCAATGCCACCTCTTCCCCATACAACCATGTACTTGAGCCTGCTCGTGAAAGGGCTCATGCTTTGAGATCCTAGTGCCCGACATCTACTAGATGCTACAAAGAAATCAGTCTGATTTCACCCACTACCATCTCCATATATAATGTGTTCCTTTGACATAAATATCATTTTCAGAGGTTCCTAATCTAGCACCCTGACATCGTAGGGGACATAGAAGGGAAAGACATTAGATTTCATCTCTCTCCAGAGTCCTTGGGAAAAAATCTATGCTTAGAAGTAGCAGTCTTGGATCATTTCAAGGGAGTAACCTATAAGGTCTATAAACCTTTTTGTGTACTCAAACAACGGTAACCCTCCCTACTGAATATCTAGAAGCTCATGAATCTAGATTGAGCATAAGATGTATGGGAAGTAATCCTCATGAAATAGTTTCTAAAAGTCACCCAATGAGAGTGTCGATTCATCATGAATATGTGATACTAGGATCCAACATTTACAAAGTACTCCATGGAAAAGGAAGGATTCCAGTTCCATGACCCGATATGTTGGTGTTAGAATAAGCCTAATGATGCAGACTACTGACTCTATCCAATCATCTGTAGCCTGAGGATCTGGCTCACCGAGGAACCTCAATAGTCTCTAACACTAGAACTCACAATGTGTGCTCAACCTGTGCCCATCCTCATATTTCTTAATTGGCCATTTCTACTGGTAATTAGGTGGAGGTGTGGCTAACATTCCACCTAGAAGAAGGTGGTTGTGGGTTGGACTGTGAAATAAGGCCTTATCACTCATAAGGGGATCTTCACGAACCATAGCTAGTATCCTGGATGATTTTCATCATAGAGGAATAGAAATATTTATCATGGTATACCATGGTCAGATGATCATATATATATATATACATATATATATATATATATATCAAAACCAATGTGGAGATAACACAAGAAGTACCATAAAATACATAATTCTATATGATACATGTACCATTAATCCCTACAAACAAATGTCTCTGCATGCCTAGTCGACAAGCAGGTAATCAAAGACCTGGTGAATGGATATGTTAGTCACCTATTCCAACAGTAGACTACCTTCATGAGATCCGCACTCAAGACACATTGAATTTTTTTCCCAAATACTAACTAAATCCTCTTACGGGGAAATGTCAGAAAAAAGTCACAGGGAATGAACTTTATCAATTAAAAATATGTTAAGACTAGACCCAATCCGGGGATCATGCCACAACTACCCCATGTCTGAATCCATATGATAGGGGGTGGCGATAAGAACTGAAGGTAATAATAAATCAAGGGAGGCCTTTTGTTAATAAACTCTGAAAACACAATGAACCACCTAAATGAAAATGTGAGTAGGGAAAGAATGAAATATGCACCATTTCTATAAAAATAAACCACTAATCCATGAAACACAAGATCGTACAAATGTAAGATTGTGTACACTAAAATCTAAATGGGAAACATACACACCCAACAAAAAATGTGTCCCAACATGATAGAAAACATGAAATGTAAAATAATTGAGAGAGTCCAAAACATGAATCCCAAGCCACGACCACTTTATCAGGTCCAAGAACCCTATATCCCAAAGCCCCTATGTAGTCATGATCAATCTTTCAGAGTTCTACATAAGATACAAAAGGTGTCAGAAAAGCTCATGAAGCATAGATTATTAACAGACCCAATAAGACACCCTGAAATATGAGGTGGGAGTAGTAAGAGATACAATATAAGATAAAGATTCGAGATGTACAAGATTGAGTGAAAGTGTACACATCAACACAACAATAATGAATGTAAGATCATCTAAGAAAAAGGGTCTAAAAATGGTGAGTAGATGAACTACCCATTGAGCCTTCACCACCTATAGCAAGAGATAAGATTCATCCAACCATGAGATGCTGGACATGGAAATAATGTGGCATAACCCATGAAACATCGCCTCTCCTCAAAGGAGAGTAACCAAAACAAACGAGTTGGTACAGAAGAATGATATATATATATATATATACATATTTATATTCTCAGTTGAAGAAACCCAATAGATTCAGTTGGGGATCTCTATCTCATGGCTCATCCCAAGAATAAGAGTAGCCAATAGTTACAAAAGACCATCAATGATGCCCATAATCTCACACATCTTCGCAAAAAAAATTATTAGGGAATAAATCACTAAAATTAGATATAATCCACTTTGGGTGGAACTAAATCATTTACACGGTATTAGTCCGCATTAAAAAAATGCATCATGGGTGGGAAAACATCCCGCATCTTCATGAGTCCAAAGTTACATCAAACCATGTCTCATCTCTATGCCAGATGTTTGAGGGGCCATAATTTCAAGGTAAGGATCAAATGCCCAGGTATTATAGGAGGGTCATACGCTACTCATCATTGATAAATTCCACTGCCTAGCCCCACTAAAGGGTAACGCTAATGAATTCCATCGGGGAACTCTATTTCCAACCCTGATGGGGGGTAAAGCCTAGACGAATCCATCTGGAAACTGCACTGCCCAACCTGACTTGAGGGTATATCCCAGAAGTGCCCCATTATACTATGACACCAGGAAGAGGTCATCAAGAATCTCTGCTTCCCAGCCTTTCTAGAGGGTAATGAATGGAATAGGTCATAGGGGAACTCGACTACCCATCCCTATTGAAGGTTAACATCTAAAAATCGCTGGTTATTATACATGATCGCTGCCATCATCAGGTGTCACCTCAGTGCGTAAAAAATCCATAATTTTTCACATTATAAATCGAAAGTAACAACCGAGTGTACCCTCAAATTTTATAAAAAAAACTTAGGATAGTATACTCGTGGGCCAACATGTGAGTTTAAACGAAGGATATATAGAAAAGATTCAAAAAAGAGTACACAATATGTATGGGACCCACATAGTATGTGTCCTACTATACTGTCTAATAGTTTCCTTGACAGAACATGGTTTTCTGTCATTTTAATACTACTTGTTGTGTAAGGGTACTACTTGAAATGTCTCGGCCAAAAGCTGATGAACACATGAGGCTCATCGTCGATCTGAAGGGGAAAAAATGAAATTTCACTAATATTCCTCTTTAAAAATCTGGGATGGACAAATGGATCACAATACCGTGATTCAAATTAAAAAAACCTGATATAGGATATTCACTTGACTCCCTCGTACAATTGGGGAAAAATTGTCATTTCAAAAAATGATTCACAAATGACGTCTCATGGGCTGAACCATGACTCCAAATTAAATCCCCGAATTTGACCTTGAAACATCCACCTTAATTTCAGGGTTTCATCTTCATAGACGGTTCCTCAATCAGAAACTATATGAGGGAGATATGTTAGTTACAAGATTCTACAATAATAATAATTTTATTATTATTGTGTGGTTTGTTGATCCATGGTTCTAATCTGAGAAAGGTATCCATCATCGGTCTTAAAATGATCGTCTCTATTCCAGGGGCATATTTCCACTAAAGACATGTCAATCAGACCCCATATAAAGATTTTTCTTCCGTATTAAAGATTGAAATCCAAAATAATAATATATTATAATTATTATTATATATATATTTTTAAAATCCATAATAAATGGAGGTATCCTTGTCCAAAATTCCTTGGGCGCATACACCACCTCTCTTCAATAGAGAATTTATTCAATCTCAGTTTTTTTTAAAAAAAAAATTAAAAAATTAAAATATTATTTACATGCCTAATATACAAATAGGATGAACTTCCATCCCCCAATATCAAATGTGCAACATGCCTATGTAGGGGGGCATGCCTCCCCTCTCATATTTTGATTTTTTTCCCTTCAATATTATTTTCATTTAATAAAAATATTTCATATTACAACTGCCATTAAAAGAAACTTATTTTATTTTATTATCCAACGACACATTATCTAGCACCATTAATTTTATTATTTAATATAATAATAATAATAAATCAGGGTTTAATTGTATTAAATATCTACAATTATTATTATTATTATTATTATTATTATTAACGCTCATCGTGTTGACAACTCCTGATAATTTTTTTGGAGATCCATGTCCAGCCACTGCCACATCAAGGTAAGAATCCCCCGTCATGAGACTCTATGCATGATCTCCATTTGGAATCTATTCCACCACCCGCACATCATCACCATGTGCCAACCATGAAAATAGGGAATATCGACTTGATCCCAATCCATATCTGATCACAATAATGTATCCATGGTGTAGATCTGATCTATTCAAGAAGAATCACACCACTTCTTTATCAATATGTCTCCAAACCATCGATCCATATGTTGTTCATGCTACCACAATGAATTTGGGGATTTTATCACACTCAAATCTACCCTGATAATGTCAAATTATGACCCTATCTTCAATCAATCAAGAGCACAAATAACAGTGGTGGAAAAGAACCAATTAAAAAAAGATAAACATAATTTTCCCAATATTATTTTCCTACAATTTCATAGTATGGAAACTGGGTTGAGAAACATTAGATGAATAAGAAATAGGTGTAAATAATAATTTATTTTGATACAAGGGTTCATGAAAAGGATCAAATTATCATAAATTAGAGAGAGGGAATTGATCACGCTCAATATTCGAATTAGAAGGGAGTAAAAACACATATAATGAGTCTTTCCACTATTATGGATTGGTTTTTGTTAAAAAACACACTCTCCAATTATTTGGGAGGTGTTGTTTCATTCATTATGTATTGATCTTCTCAAATTTGTTGTTTCGTTGTAATCCACCAATGGGAGAGGGTGGAAGAGCTCAAGATTTCACCCTAGATTCATGTAGCTAACCCAAGAGAAATTATGCATGAAGAACTCTTATTGGGCTAGCTGTTGTGTAGAAAACAAATTAATTAATTAATTAGTTAAATGCACCGCCAACATCTTCCTTTACTAGTTATCACATGCCGACCAAATTTAGGTCACCCTATGGGAAAACACTATATTATGAACTCAACGATGGTCTCATACTTCTCATATGAGTCCCCTTATATAATTTACTTGTGTTAGGGTTATTAAATTAATTTAATTAATTAATTTAATTTATCCAATGAACCCCCCAACCATAGGTCTCACCTACGGTAAACATCAAATTATAGATTCAACCATGGTTTTATATTTTTAATCAAAGACTCTATTCACAATATTTTCCAATTGTTAAGGAAAAACTTTTGTGTGTTATAAAAATATATCTAAAATTTATATAAAACATATATATGGCTCACCAGGCCTAAGAATTTCACGTCATCTCAGTTCCTAGCTCCAAAATTATTCATATGAATATTCTAATGTCATAAAAGTAAATCCTAGAGTCTATAAAGTCAAAATGATCCTATATGTCCTACTATAGGACTTGTTCTTATACATTCACCCCAAATAAAAATTCTATATGTGCACTAGGGTGACTATGTTCGGAGAATGAAATATATCTCAGTAGGGTCTCACAATTTTCCCATAATATACAACATTATTTAAATTTATATACATAAGTAAAATAAATAATAAATATATTTGGAATAAAATTATATATACTAGGTTTTTATATGAAAACTAGATCTACATGATTCTTGACAATACATGGTCTAAAAGGCTATGGTGACCCATGTCCATCATAGTCTCAATAAACTGAATATGTTATATGGATTTATAAAATAAATCAAGGATTCAAAATAGATTGAAAGATTCCTATGGAATCCTAAAATATCTATGGGGATGACCATAGAAGCTAATTTCCATATGGAATTTCGGTCACTCTAATGTCTTGAAAATATGCCCTAAATTCTTTATGGCATTCTAGGATCGAAACCAGTGTGACCATAAGTTGTAAATATCATATATTGATGCCTTATATATCTTATAGTATAACTATATATGAGAAATACATGTTTTTTAGTTGTAAATCAGTCAATATAACCATAATTTGAGAATGGCATTTGGAATCTTTTACTTTTTTCATGTATAAACATATATGTTAAATCCATAAAGAGTGTATGGATATTGGATAGAATTAAGATAGGAAAATAATGAAATATTTTATCCCAGACTCTCTTATGGTTTTACTAGAGATGTTAAATAAATATGGAATCCAATTATTTTAAAAAATATTTCAATATGTTAATAATGTCTTATCGAATTTCATACAATCGATTTGGATGATAATATATTCTAATTGAAACACATCAAATAGGATTATCACCATGGTGGTGACACTCAACAACAAAAAAACCCATGCATTCATTTATTTTAGATCTACATCAATATAATTATGTTATTATAATAGACCTTGATAAAAAATACTTGAAATATCTCCATTCTATTTTCCCATTATTCCATCTCATTTAGTGGAAAATCCCATTACCTGGGAACTAGTCCGACATTTATCATATCCACATCCCTTTGGCATGAAATAATTGAAACAAGGATTCATCTATTTGAAGCTCTATATCATTCCCTAACTCACCTGGCATGATAATTCCCAACCATCAGTGTGTAAAAAAACTTGAACTTTAAACCGTTTTGTTACTAAGACCCCATTCCAATCTATACTCATAATGAAAACAAATAACCATAAACCTATGATGATATCCTATCCAATAGAATGAAATTAAACTTGGACTCAATAGACTGGTCTAACTTCCCTTATAGTTCTCATATCACCACATCGTTCCAAATACCCATGTAAAATACTAAGACATGAACATTCAAGGCCACATTGTAACTAATTGAAATGGGAAAAGTACACATATCATTTGTAATGTACTTGGTCCCCATACTATTTCTTCTATATGAGGTATCTCCAGTATGCACTCTAGAGAAAGTAATACTCATCACACTAAACCAAGCCACTTGGGATTAATCAAATTCCCCATGTGCATTATGATAATCAAACATCTTCAATGGGTTTCCTTCTAATTATACATGAGATGAATGAAAGTATTACCTATCCATTATATTCGAAATCCCACTATTATTACCATAATATCCATTGGAAAACTATAATGGGTTATATAAAACTCATTCTAAACTCAAACTCCTATCATATCTTTTCATTCACTAAAAAAAACATACACAATCACAGTTAATCACACATATAGTTATGTGTTATAGGATCCACCTACCACTATTTTGATGTTATAATTAATATTCCATGCTCACCTAAATCCATCCATTCCCACCCAATAAATTTAATGATTCTAATCTATTATCTCATACCTTTAAAAAAATAATTTTAAATAATTATAATTAATTTTTTATTTAAATTTACAAAGTTAAAATCATTAAAAATCATAGAGAAACCACCTATAGAAAATACTTTAATCAATGAAACAATAGCAATAAATGCTAAGGTTATGATGCTTTTATGAAGAAAATCCATATCACGCATCACAAAATAATGTGATAATTGAAAATAAATTATATGAAATTACAATTAAAGAGAAACTCATAATATTTATTTGAATAAATAAAGGGTGATGACCTGAGTAAATTTCAATAAGACTTCCATTATCCACCACATGTAGAAGCACCATGGGTAAAAATGATTCCACCATGATCTAATGAAATCATCAAAAAAAAACCATTAAATAACAAAATATGTTAGAAAGGAAATAGTGAATAAGACTTGAGGAAGGATGAGTCGATACTATCAAAAATAACTATGAAAATCACAACCCAAACACACACCTCAGAGTGGGAAATCATGGGAAGTAGGAGGATGGCAGTGGATGAATGGAATTTCACTCCATATATGGATAGTTATTTGAAAAAAAAAATAGTTGGCATGAAGAAAACATGTCTAATCTTATATAAAAATAACCAAAGAGTTGAACCATTATGGTTTGACCTTTTGTATCTTGGTGTAACACCCCTCTTCATGCGTTGCATTATTTTGTGACCCAATTTGATAAAATGAAACACCTATCTCCAGAACCAAATTGAAAATACGAGGACTATCCGTTATAGTATGACCCACACATTTATGGTGAAATGCCTCTCCCAAGGGTTCTGAATCCCAGTACAGTGATTCATTGTGAAATGACCCTAGGTTTGAGTGATATATTTCTCCCAAAAGAACCCTTCATGATGTAATCATCCAAAGTTTTATTCATGATTGATTATGGATATCATAATCTTATATGTCTTATCATGGTTTTATCTCCCACATTATTGTTTAATTTTCATATAATGAGAATTATTATGAACAAACCAATGAATGGTGAAATAACACACCCCTTCATGGAATAGTACACCCTCATCCCACCACAATGACCTACACTAGAGTTTAATCTTTTATTTCCCTAAACAAGATAAAATAACTCCTCTAACCATTTTTAACTCACTCAATAAACAATGAAACACATGAGAATATGATAAAATATTTTATAGAGGTGTTATTAGTAAATTAAATTCTTATATGAGTCTCATATATTAAATAACTACCTGTTATATAAGAAAAAAAATTCTTACTCATTATAAAAATAATAACACTAAGGCATGAGATAACAAATTCATCACCCTAATTATTCTACCCCCTGAGGAGGTCCTAGAAATATTCTTTAACATTATATATATCAATCATAATATAATACCATTTATCATACCCAATTAAAAATTAAACTAGGAATATGTCAACTATACATTCATAAATAGAAATACACCAGATGGTTTCTAGTAAATGATGATTTTAACCTTGAAAAAATAACCACATCATGAAGGATTCAGAAGATGCAATTATAAAATAAGAAAAATAAAATCATACCTGAAAACAATAGTAATTCCCCCACTAAAGACTCCCATTGAAACTACCAAGGCTCTTGTACCAACCCAATATCAAATTGACCCAATAATGATGCATTATCTATATGATGTATAATAGAAACAACTAGATTCATTCACCAATTTTGAAAACAGAACACTGTATTTCAGATGATGATTAAAACACTAATTTTTTTTTAATCAACCATCACACAATCTCTATAAGAAATAATAACCCCGTAATTCATGTCTTTCATGAACATAAATAAAATTATTCCTAAGTAACCCTCACCAAGTGCAAAAAAATTGAAAACACTACAAATGACATTCAAATATAGTATTAATAAATAATCTATATGGAATTTAATGGATTCCACATTGGTATGTTGAATGTATCTTGATCACATGACTATTAGTTCCAAAACCTGTAGTACCCATCTAACATGAGTTCCATTTACTTTTAATTGATATGATATTCCCAACCATAGGATTATCTTTATTGTTCTACAACTAAATATAAATATGAAATCCCAAAATATTAAACTCCATATACATTAAGATGTAATGAATGGATGTAATAAACCATATCATACATATGAACTATTAAAAAATCTAAATCACATAAAAATACAAGATTTTGAGGAATTTCATCCTTAACCATCATGATCTAAATGAGGGGTTCACCATCAAATGGTTGATAGTGAACTCTCCACCATTATAATTTTCTTAATAGAACCATATGAGAAAAGACATTTATAAGTTCTAATGTCACTTATGTTTCACTATAATTGAGAATTGATCATCTCATTCAAGAATGTCACTATAATGATTAAATCCTAGATCTATGATCTCACAATGCTTTAACCCATGGTTATATAAACACCTCAATGATCCATTCCCCACCTCCAAAACCCAAGAATAGATTACCAAAAACAATGTATATCCTCATTATCAACCTTATTATCACTCATATAATTATAAAGTACCACATTTATTCTTTTTATGTCCCAAATAATAATTAATGGGACATCTAAACATATTCATACCACTACCACCATTAACTATCTCACACTAGGATGACCACATAACGAAACTCCCTAAAGTACCACAACCCATCTCGAAATAGTCATATACTTAGGGGTATGTATTGCCATAAAATCATTAAAATCCAATTAGGGATCTCCTAAACCCACAAATATCTTCAATGGGACCATACACATCACATGGAATCATTCTAAAATAAAATGAGGCACCACAAGTAAGAAACATGCATCAGTCCCCATAAATGAATCATTTTCCCCAAAGCAATACTAAAAATAATTATCCTTATTAAAAGTTATATTGAACAATTAAAAACCTCCTTAATACTTCTTATTTTACCATCCTATCGATCTCATCTAAACCAAAATTAATTTACAATCCCAATTCACTAATACAAACAGCCAAAATAATGATTCCTTGAGTCACATTACATCAAAATTAGACGCATATATCTAAAATATAATATATGAAATAATTTCTTTAAAACACACACAATTAAAATACCACTCATTTATTATTCACCCAAGGTAATAAGGAACAACATATAGTCCTAAATCAATCATAAATTCACACAATACTCGAGCATCATTCTAAAGAAAACATGTATTTTCCTATATTATATTACTTCTACACCTATATTTATATGAAAACCATCCAATATCCAAAAAAAAATTCATAAAACCAAAATTGGAAACCCCCTAATCACTCATTTAATCACAACCATGAAAACACAATCACTCTAATTATTTTACACCATAAAAGGCCAAGTAATCTTTTGTTCCTTTATCTAACCAGTCATGGTTTCTACATTCACAAAGAGACCCATTTAAAAACTATACCATTCATAAGGAATAACATAATTGTTCCCATCTATTACTAAGAAATAAACTAAAAGAAAAAACACACAATTTGATTCCATGTAATAACTATACTCATCAAAAAACTAATTAGTAGTATTTGGTTCTCTAGAACCAAGTGACTTTGTAATATTAATTACTGAATTATTAACAAATATCATAACAGATGTTGTTTATACGTCTTCTAACATTTATTTGATAATTAAATTATAGTATTTTTTGAACAAAAATATTATAATGTCTCCATCCAACAATGATGACCTATAAATTCTATCCAAATGTAGTTTAAAAATAGTTTCTATGGTCTAAATGAAATTTTTCTAATTAAACAAAAATAATGTTTGACTACTTGGTAATGGAGGATCATAATAAATTGAGTATTATTCAAATGATTTTTATACATGGTAATCACCATAAATGAAAATTTTGAGTGCATACATTACTCTTGGATGTTCATTGTTTATATGTTTAATTGGATATTTTTTCATAGACATATATATTGGTTCTTATAATTGAAATTATTATTATTATAAATCTTGATTAATAAATATTGAACTATTTTAGAAAACCATGGTGAAAAATTTTCATTATGAGGTATAATACGTTGGGTACATTAGAAGTGACAGAAAATTAATTTAATAAAAAAATAATTTATTTTCAAATTTTGAGATAATGGAGGAAGACATCTCTAAGACTTTGACTAAAATAGGAATTCCTGATAAAATCCATGTCCATGGTAGTTCAACGATGATTTCATTTTTGATAATACATATAATTTAATGAATTATTAAAATGATTAGATATGTATATATCATATTGGATGATATATTACGAAAAATAAATTATATAATGTACAAATTTCAATTGGATGTTTATTGTCATATGGAAATTGAATTCATACTCTATGAGTTTCCTGAAATGTTTAAAAACAATGATCGTGGACATTATGTTTGTTCACCTATTTCCATTGGGAATGAGTTATAAAGGGTAACACACTAAGTGTATCAAGAATTGCATTATGTTAAATTGAATGTAAAATTATGAATAAATATTTTTTTACATCTCGTGGAATAAATATTATTCACATTAATATGTTCACAATAATTTAATCCCATGATATTTGAGTTTAGAATGTTTAATTTTAATTTTTTCTCTTTTTTATTAATGAAAATGTAATAAATAATTATTAATTTATTCACCAGTTTAATGAATTTTTTAATATTAATATATTTATTCATTTATAATAAAAATGAAATAAAATATATTCATTATTTTAGTGAATATAATATATGGTTATTTATTGAATGAAGAATATTTTTTAAATAAATATTTTATTATTCAAGGTTAGATAAATATCAGGATGGTTACCATACAAATTTACGAGCCTTACTGAAGTGATTTATTTTGTTTTATATAATTTTAATAAATAATTATTTATTTACATAACAAATGAAATTTAAATATACTCATGTGATATGAAAAAATAATAATAGTAATAATAATAATAATAGATAAAATAAATAACATAGAAAGAATAATTATAAAATGGAAAATTTAATTATTATCAAATATTAAACCTAATTATATTTTTAATTTATATATTTAAAGGGGATTATAGTTATTTTGAAAAACTGAGATACTCCAGAATTCTATTTTGAACTAGTGAAAGAACCATATTCTTTACATATCCCAATAACAAGAGAGAAAAAGTTAAATTTATTTTTATAATAAATATTGAACCACAAAAAAAAACTATGTTCCTCTCTGCTATAAAATTGAATACCACAATCATTTTTAAGGATTCATAGAGAAGATGTAAATACAACCATAGGAATTCTTGTTTTAATTTTCTATCATAGCGATGAAATAATAATCCTGGTATCATAATTGACTATGAAAAATTATCATGTTCATAGTAATAAATATTTTAAATTAATTAAGTATTAATTATTAATGATTCTATCTAAAACATTATTGGATTTTTTTTCATTTTCTTCATATATTATTTACAACAACAGATATAAAACTATTTTCAGAAACCATCACACAACTATACTATTCCTGAGAACCATCACGTGGTTTCCGCGGTAGGGGTTATATTGTAATTTATCATTATTTATTATTTGATTAATCTATTTACTCATTTGGTTTCTTATGATCATTTATATTTTTTAATTAATTTATAACTATATATAAAATATTTTTCTTAATTAATATGTCCAAGAATATTACAATAAAACATGAAGAATGATTGAAGATCCCATCCATAGGTTCTAAGGTTTCTGGTTACATTACATGGATTGATCATATATAATAGTAAATAACACATCATATACCCATGGTTAAATGCTAAAGGTCTAGGATATATCAAATATGAAAAATTATGTAGATCCCTACATAGTTTCTGTAAAAAATAAGTATTATCCTTCAGATTTAATGTGACTTAATGAAGAGTACACATAATGTAGAGAATGTGTATGTCATGTAACTCAACATGATATTCACTCTATATAAATAATGAATATATTTTTCATCAATGAACATTATTCCTTTAGAAATAATGTATTAACTTATATATAATAGAAATTATAAATCATGCAAGACATAGCTTGAACCTTGATTTAAAAACTATGTAACATGTTATAACATGTATGAGGCACACATAATGTTTTTCAACATGTTTTGTGAGTGGATAAAATTGGATTATATGAAGAGTAATTGGATGTTCATGTAAATTAAAAAAGGTGATAAAACACTATTTCATTGAATATTTTATTAACAATAAATGATTTAATTTCCTTACATTGTGTTAAATATGTTTATTTAGAAAGTATTTGGATTAGATCATTCATTTGAATATTTAATGAAAATTCCAGTTTTACCCTTTATAATTCACTGTAGTATTTCGAAGATAAATTTTTTTATATTTATTATTTGAATTTTAAATTTTGTAACAGTATTCTTAACTTAATTATCTACGACGTTTATTCATGACACTAAAGCTAAAGAGTGTAGTTGGTTGTTAAAAATGGGTCATGAAGTCAAAGTTGGGATGGACTTGCCAGAATAGAAAATCTTCTGTATTGCGGCCATAAATCCTTCATGTATACCTGGATTAGGCCCAAATGTTTATTGGAGATAGAGGACCCATAGCCTCACATATTAGCCTTATGGAAGTTAAGCCAATTCACGAGGTTTGGAGGTCAAATGGGTGGTGGACTTTGGAATAAAATATTTGTCTGAATATCAATATTCACATTTGAAACCACTTGTAACCTCTCCTCCCCTCCCCACTATAAATTTGAATTTTTCTCATTTGGAGTGGTTGGGACATGAATTAAGAGATTTTAGGTAGAGGAGAATTTGTTTCACCCCAAGTCTCCAGCAATTGTAAGAGGGGTAGCTCTTGAAGCAAGGATCCCCTCATCGATGCCTTCTTCTTCTCCTTCACGTTGTAATGATTTTGTTTGTGTAATAAAATTATTTTTTCTTCTTTTATTTCTACTATTTTCTTCTGTTTTGTTTAAATTTATTCTTCTCTTAATCTTCCTCTTTGGTCTGGAATTATTTAGTAGGATATTTATTGGGTTATACCCATTATAAACCTTTGCACATGCAAAACGCTTCTACGATGATTACGCCACCCATGGAAGAGTAGATCTTTTTAGTAATCGATCGACCTCTATCCTTATTCATTCATTTATTATGAATCAATGAGCTACTGTAATTCACATATTATGATATATTAATGGATTATTTAATTTAAATGAAACTAAGCAAGCAATTTAATAGTTAACACAAAACACAAGAGGTCGAGAATTGTGTGAACTGTGAGAGCGCAACCTTAACCGGTAATTCAAAACCACATGGGATCAATTTGTAGAGTTCAAATATAATACATAAACTCAATTAATCATAATTTCCAGAGTGATTATATTCCTTATTTTACCTCTGACCATAATCTAATCTTAGAACATAAATCAAAGCAGGGTGTTGCGATTGCATGTTCCGAAGTTAACCTAAGGTTAAATTCACTTCATCTTCGTGGTAAAGTTAATTCTAGTAGGGTTTGGGATTTAACAAATTAAGGGATCATAATTAAGTGAATATTAATTTAAATGATAATGATTAATAACTGATTGAAGAGGTAGAGTTAGATCGATTACATCTTTTAAATATTGTCTAAAAAACATCTTTTTGTTGTGTCATTTTAATCGAACTTCATTTCAAAACAAAAAACAAAAAAAATACAATATTCTTCCAAAAAAATTCATGTAGATTAATAATCTATAACCAACCCCCATACTTTCAAGCAGTGTTTTTATTATATTCCATTTTATTCGTTTCAGAATACCTTTAAAAAGTTGTTAAATTCACTTCCTCCTTTGAGAGACGACCTTGGTCAGCCACTCTACTGTACCTAAGAACCCCAAAATCACATTAATAATTTGAGGGCGCCCATGAAAGTGCTCTATCAAATTGCCGCCGTTTCCGAAGAGGCAAGTAATTATTTCACCCAATTAGAGGTATTTATTTTATTTTACATTTTAATTCTTTTCCTCTCTTCTTTCTTCCGTATTTACCCAATATGATTTTTTCCTTCTTCTTTTATTTCCTTCTACTTCTTTTTGGACCATCAACTCAAACATATCATTGTTATTTTACTATGGTCTACTTTCTTTATTTAATTATTATTTGACTTATGGCATGAAATAATCCCGAAGATCTCTTAGATATTGACCCTGATATTGAACGTAGCCTTAGGGCTCGAATCAGACATTCTCAGCCTACATGAAGTTCAATATTCAACCAGTTGGTGAATTCATCTCTTCTGGAAACATTGAAATTAGATGCTATTCAAATTCAAACATAAAAGAAGATCCAATGGCTAGAAATAATCAAAATGAGCTAAATAGAACTATTCGAGAATTGGCTGCACCTAATATTAACTATCAACCAAATTGTATTGCATACCCAAATCTTGAATCGGACTTTGAAATGAAATATGGGTTAATTCACTTACGTCCAAAGTTTCACGGCCTCTCTGGTGAGGATCCCAATAAACATTTGAAAGAATTTAATGTGGTTTTGTCAACACTAAAACCTTGAAATGTCTTTGAAGATCAAATCAAATTAAGAGCATTCCCATTTTCACTTGATGGAGGTGCAAAGGATTGGATGATTAATTTACAACCCGAAGATGTAACTTGTTGGAACAATTTGAAACGTCTTTTCATGCAGAGATTTTTTCCAGAATCAAGGAACACTTCCATTAATAAGGAGATATTAGGGATCAAACAAGCACAAGGGGAGTCAATGTATGAGTATTGGGAGAGATTCAAGAAGTGGTGTGCAAGCTGTCCACATCACCAAATCAGTGAGAAACTCCTCATTTAGAACTTCTACAAAGGAATCACACCAATGGAGAGGAGCATGGTAGATGCCATAGCAGGAGGGACATTGGTGGACAAGACACTAGTATCCACACATGCATTTATCGAAAAGAAGGTAGAAAACTCCCAAAAATTTGGCTATCGAGGTACATCACATGTCAGGGGAGTACATCAGGTATGCCCATCTTCTCTTGAAAGTCATTTTATTGATACCAAGTTGGAAGAATTGACCACTATAGTGAGGCAGAATGCATTGGCTCAAAAGACATCCCAACCCACTCCTTCAAGGCCTTGTGGCATTTGCACTGAGACAAGCCTCCCAAACTGACTGTTTCACACAACTACAAGAGACAGAGGATTGTGCAGCATTATTCGTAGGGAGACCATTTCAGGAGAAACAACAACCATATCCCAAAAGAAGTTTGATTCATTTTCTCCAACAAACAACCAAGGGTGGAATGATCAACCAGACATGAGGTATGGCTCTGGACAGCAACAAAGGCCCCCTTTTCAACCAAACTTCCAGCAGCCTCCACCTTACCAACATGGTTTCCAACAACCCCAAAGGAGATTAGAAGCTCAAACATCAACAAGTCAGAAAAAAGGGAATCCCCCACCAAAGGTAGATTCTTATACTGATGATATTTTGAAGCAAACTGTTCTTAATCAACAGAATGAGCTAAAGAGTCAAAGTTTGGAGCTAAGGGAGTTGAAGACTCAAATGAGCCAGATTGCCACCACCCTCCATGAACTTGTGAGTAAGAATTATGGAAATCTACCTTCCCAACCCACTCCAAATCCAAAGGGGAATGTTAGTGCCATCACATTGAAAAGTGGGAAGCAAATGAATGATACATCTGTACCTACCATTCCACTAGGATTCACCTCTACTCCGGAGCAGCCACATTCCATACCAACTGATGATCAATCCACGGAGAAAGACAAAGGTAAGAGAAAGATTGATGACGTTTCTATTAAAATCCTTTCTTTTCCAAATAGGGTTGTTAAAACCAAGAATATTGCTGAAGAAGCAATGAAAAAGGAGGTTTTGGACACATTCAAGCGTGTGGAGATCATCATTCTTCTACTTGAAGCCATTAAGCAAATCCCAAGGTATGAAAAATCCTTAAAAGAACTCTGCACTAATCAAAGAGGGATCAAGGGAAATGAGAGGATCAATCTTGGAAGGAATGTGTCAGCACTCATTACACCAACTCTAGAAATGCCCACAAAGTGGAAGGATCCCAAGACATTCACCATCCCATGTACCATAGGAGAGTTACACTTCTCTGATGCTCTTTGTGATTTAGGAGCTTCAATAAATGTGATGCCTCACTATGTTCTCTTCCTTGTAGGTTGGTGAGTTGACGCCAACAAGAGTAGTGGTGCAGTTGGCGAATAGAGCTACGATATATCTAGTGGGAGTTCTTGAGGATGTACTTGTCTGGGTAAGAGACATGATCTTTCTAGCAGTCTTCTATGTTCTCCAAATGGATGATGATCAGGTAAGTTCTCATGCCCCCATTATCATAGGTAGGTCCTTCCTCAAAACTGCAAAAAATATCATAAATGTCAATGAGGGTACACATTCCATGGAATTTGGGGAGAATTTGGGATATTTAATGTTATGGATTCCATGAAGTACCCCTCAAGGGATCATTATGCATTTTTTATATCCCATTTTGAACCACCAAGTAAAAACTCCATAGAGTTTGATTGTCTTATGATTAGGGGGATTATGAGTATTGGTTCGAGTTTGATGTCTAGGAGCACATCCACAACGGTATCTGATACACAATCTTCTCTTGGATTTGATTTTGATGTGGATTCATATTCAGATTTTGATCATGTTCAATCTGATTATGATATGGCTGTTGAGTATGCTGATGGATTTGATGCTTTATTCTCTGATTTTGATGATGTGTATTCTGTTACGGATGCTCTTTGTGCACATATTTCAGTTCCTTCAATGTTTCCATCAATACTACACCCTCCTTCATTAGAACTGAAGCCATTTCCCCAAAATCTTAAATATGCATACTTGCTGAGTGGTGATAGATTACCTGTTATCATTGCTAACAATCTCTCATTTGAACATGAAGAAAAACTTTTGAATCTATTGACATATAACATTAGGGAAATTGGTTGTACATTGGAAGACATATCAGGTATTAGAACCTCCATTTGCACGCATAGGGTTCTCTTGGAGGATGGGGATAAACCGATTAGGCAGCCACAAAGGAGACTTAATCCAACACTTTTGGAAGTATTTAAGAAAGAAGTTGAAAAATTACTTGAGGTAGGTATAATTTACCCTATTTCTGACTCACAAAGGGTTATCCCTGTCCAGGTTGTACCAAAGAAAACTGGTTTCATTGTTATAAAAAATGAAAATGATGAGTTTGTTCCTGTAAGAGTACAAAACAGTTGGCGAGTGTGTATCGATTATAGGAAACAAAATCAATCAACGCGTAAGGACCATTTCCCACTTCCATTCATTGACCTGATTCTTGAGAGACTTGCAAGTAAGACACATTATTGCTTCTTGGATAGTTTCTATGGCTATTTTCAGGTTCCCATTATAGCAGAGGACCAGGAGAAGGCAACATTCACTTTCCCATTCGGTACCTTTGCTTATAGAAGGATGCCATTTGGACTTTCCAATGCCCTAGGTACCTTGCATAGATGCATGGTGATTATTTTGTTAGATTTCATTGAGAACTGAATGTAGGTATTTATGTATGATTATACAATTTATGGATCCTCATTTGATGAATGTCTCTCTAGTTTGTGTGATGTGTTGCATCGTTGCATTGAGAAGAATCTGGTCTTAAATTTTGAAAAATGACATTTCATGGTCGAAAAAGGAACTGTCTTAGGTCATATAGTCTCACAACATAGAATTGAAGTTGACAAATCTAAGGTAGACATTATTTCATCCCTTCCATATCCTACATGTGTGTCTGATGTTATATCATTCCTTGGACATGATGGATTTTATCGACACTTCATCAGAGATTTTAGTAAGATCGCTATACCCTTATCTCGATTGCATCAAAATGATATTGACTTCAATTTTGATGATACGTGAATGGTATCATTTGATGAGATAAATAAGTTTCTGACCACTCCACCGATCATACAACCCCTATGGTGGGAGATTATTTTTGAGCTTATGTGTGACGCCTCCAACTTCGCAGTTGGAGATGTCTTATCTCAGAGGGTGGAGGGACGTTCACATGTGATTTCCTATGCATCAAGGACATTGGATTCAGCCCAATCAAACTACACTACCACAGAAAAAGAGTTTTTTTGCTGTCATAATTTCCTTAGATAAATTCTGTTCATATTTATTGGGATCTAATGTAGTTGTTTTTTCTGACAATGCAACTTTGAGGTACCTCCTATAGAATCCAGATGCAAAGCCATGACATATCAGTTGGATGCTCCTTCTTCAAGATTTTGGCATTGAGATAAAGGACAAGAAGGGGTTTGAGAATTTGGTAGCAGACCACATGGGTAGGCTTACTCACACACTAGAGGATGAAACCTTGGATCAGGTACCACTTCGGGACACTTTTCCCGATGAGCGTCTTTATTCCATCTCAGGTACGCATCCTTGGTATGCAGATTTAGTGAACTACCTTGTTTCAATTGAAATCCCTACAACTTTAAAGAAACATCAAGTCCAAAAATTAAAAAGTGAGTCTAGGTTTTATGTGTGGGATGATCCTTACCTCTGGCACTTGTGTAGTGACCAAGTCATTAGGAGGTGTGTTCCCGATCATGAGTTTGAGTCTGTTTTGCATTTCTGTCATACACTTGAATGTGGTTGACACTTTGGACCCCAAAGGACAGCTAGGAATGTTATAGACTCTGGATTATATTGGCCTAGCTTATTCCATGATTCCCATGTGTTTTGTAAGTCAGGTTCTCGTTGCCAACACACTGGAAATATTTCAAGGAGACACGAGATGCCCCAACAACCCATTTTATTCTGTGATATTTTTGATGTTTGGGGAAATGATTTTATGGGCCTTTTTCCTAGTTTCTTTGGTTTTTTTACATTCTAGTTGCTATTGAAAATGTGAGTAAATGGGTGGAGGCTAAGGCCACTAGGACTGATGATTCACATGTTTTTGTGGACATTGTCAAAGCAGAGATTGTTTGCAGGTTTGGAGTACCAAAGAACCTCATCAGTGACCAAGGGACACACTTTTTCAATTGGAATTTTTATTCCCTCCTTTGAAAGTATGGGGTGACACACAAAACATCACCACCATACCACCCCCAAACAAATGGCTAGGCTGAGGTTTCAAATCATGAGTTGAAACAAATTTTGAAGAAAACTTTGCAGCCAAATAGGAAGGATTGGTGCAAGCGCTTGGATGATGCATTGTGGAATTATAGGACAGCATACAAGACCCCCATTGGTATGTCCCCATTTCGGTTTTTTTGGGAAAGCATGTCATCTCCCAGTGGAAGTCGAGTATCGGGCACATTGGGCTATAATGAAATGAAACATGGAATTAGCCCAAGCTATAATTCAAAAGAAGTTGAAAATTCAAGAGCTTGAGGAGATTTGATTGTCATCATATGAGAACTCAAGGACCTACAAGGAATTATCAAAAGAAGCACATGATAGAATGATCCAACAAAGGGAGTTTCATGTTGGAGTGAAAGTTCTTCTCTACAGTTCACGACTGAAGCTGATGCCTGGTAAGTTGCGTTCCAGATGGTTAGGTCCTTATATTGTATCTAATGTTTTTCCTTATGGTGCAGTGGAGATCACACAGGAGGACACTAGAATGAGCTTTACAGTCAATGAGAAACTTTTGAAGAGATACATTGAGGGACATCCTACTGATTCAGTGGATTTTATTACACTGCATGACCCCATCATCACTTGATCACATCAGGCTGTTCCTAACCCTTTCACTTTTATATTATTTTTCCTATTTAAAAATTTTACATTTCATGTGCATATATCATCTCAGGGGTTCACATTGAGGACAATGCAATATTTATGTGTGTGGGGGGGGGGAACCTTTTTGTTTTGTAATTTCAATTGTTTTCTTGTTTTAAAAAATCCAATTTTTTTTTTATGTTTTTTCAAATTTTGTGTGTTTATTTTATAATTTTCTGTATTTTTTGAATCTTTTGAGCTAAAATGATTCTCATCATCATTTTGAAATCCATATAAATAAGTGAAACAATTTACCTTTAGAAACTAAGATTAAATGATTGCTGAAATGACTTTGTTTCAAGTTCAAATATTTAGTAATTTCATGGAAAGTATGCTGAATTTTGAATCCCATGCCATATCTCACTGTCATTATATTTGAAATCACTTTCTTTTGGGGATTCTAAACCATTATTTTCATATTATTTACATTCACCTCTCTTCTTGAGAGAACCAAACCATGTTTGATTTAACCAGAATTTGATCTATTCCTTTCAAAACATGAGGGTTTGAGGAACAAATGTTTAAATGATTGAGGCATTTGTTTGGTATTAAAGCCCCTATTTCAAATAATACTTTTTTATAATGGCCTAACATGAATATTTAATCCTTTTAGCCCTTAGAATCCATGCACATCCTGTTAGGTTAGCCACATTACAAGACAATATTCCCTATCCAACCAACTCTTGAAGTAAAATTGCATAATCTAGTTTAGGTTAAGTGTGGGGGAATATATCTTGTGTTGTTCCACCACATTCTGTGATAATTTTGGCGGAAAATTAAATTCTTAAGAGATGTGTTTTATACTGAATAAAGTTATTATATTGAATTCTGTGCCTTTTCTAGAGCTTTCATGACAAGTGAAGCTATGCCTTTTCTAGAGCTTCTAATTGAGGTGGAAAGCTGTGCCCATCTGGAGCTTTCAAGAAAATCATGTTTGAGAAGATTGAAATTTTTGATGCTAAAATGATGAATGGTGTAAACCTTTCATGACTGTTCATGACGATGGATCTGAATTTATACTATGGGGATTGATGAGAAGACCATATTTATGTGAAAATTAGATTAATGCAATTTTGCTTCAAAAAGAGTCAAGCCCTCCCCATTCAGCCTCAAAATTTTTCACATCTAAATCCTACCAATCGAAAGCCATAGAACAACCCTGAAAAGTCCTCATGATAAACATATGTCCTTGACTCACATTGGGTAGCGATGTAGGAATCTATTAAGCCTATGGTGACCATTGTTTGAGTTTGGATGAGAAAGACATTGCAAAAAATTGACTTTTGTGTGATAAGAGAAAATTTAAGTGAGGTAAGTGTTTTGTGCATTGGAGGATAAATAAAGTGGAAATATATTGAATGATATAAATGAAGAACTTGAAATAATGGTTTTTTATGAGGCATGACATCTTTTGATCTTAGGGATATGTGTTTTAAAATTGGTTTTGATTTGATATTGATGTTTACTTGATATGAAGTTTTTCTCAGGAGTGCTAAAGGGTAAGTGTGGGGGAGTTGATAAAACACTGTTTTATAGAATATTTTATTGATAATAAAAGATATAATTTCCTCAAATTGTGTTAAATATGATTAATTATAATGTATTTGGGATTAGATCATTCATTTCAATATTTGATGAAAATTCCAGTTTTACCCTTTATAATTCACTGTAGCATTTTGACGATATATATTTTTATATTTTTTTATTTGAATTTGAAATTTTGTTACATTGTTCCTAACACAATTATCTACAACTTATATGCAGTACAATAAAGCTAAAGAGTGAATTTGGTTGTTGAAAATGGGCCATGAAGTCAAAGTTGGGCTGGACTCTCCAGAATGGAGAAGCTTCTGTATTTCGGCCATAACCCCTTCATCTGGGCCTAGATTAAGCCCAAATATTTTTAGGAGATATAGGACCCTTATCCGTACATAATATCCTACTATAGTGCCAGATAATTAATGCGTTTAGGTGGTCAAATGGTGGTGAATGTTGGAATAAAATATTTGGCCGAATTTCCACATTCACACTTGAAACCACTTGTAACCTCTCCTCCCCTCCCCTCTATAAATTTGAGTTTTTCTCATTTGGAGAGGTTGTATCGTGCATTAGGAGATTGGAGGTAGAATATAATTTTTTTCACCCAAATTATCCAACCATTGTAAGAGGGGTAGATCTTGAAGCAAGGATCCCCTCATCAAAGCCTTCTTCTTCTCCTTCACGTTGTAATGATTTTGTTTGTGTAATAAACTTCTTGGTTATTCTTTTATTTCATCTCTTTTCTTCTGTTTTGTTCAAATTTCTTCCTCTCTTAATCTTCCTCTATGGTCTGGAATTCTTTAGTAGAAGCGTTATTGGGTTATACCCATTATAAACCATTGCACTTGCAAAATGCTTCTACAATGATTACGCCACCCATGGAAGAATATTTCTTTTTAGTAATCGATCGACATATATCCTTCTTCATCAATTTATTTTGAATAAATGAGCTACTTTAATTCACATATTATGATCTATTAATTGAGTTTTTAATTTAAATGAATCTAAGCATGCAATTGAATAGTTAACACAAAACACGCGAGGTCGGGAATTGTGTGAACTGTGAGAGCGCATCCTTAACCGGTAATTAAAAACCACATGGGATCAATTTGTAGAGTTCAAATATAATCTCTAAACTCAATTAATCCTCATTTAAAGAGTGTTTATATGACTTAATTTACCACTTAACATAATCAAATCTTAGAACATCAATCAAAGCAGGGTGTTCCGGTTGCATGTTTCGAAGTTAGCCTAAGGTTAAATTCACTTCATCTTCGTGGTAAAGTTAATTCTCATAGGGTTCGAGATTTAACAAATCAAGGGATCATAATTAAGTGAATATTAATTTAAATTATAATGATTAATAAATTATTGAAGAGGTAGAGTTAGATCGATTACGTCTTTTAAATATTGTCTAAAAACATCTTTTTGTTGTGTCATTTTAATAGAACTTCATTTCAAAACTAAGAACAGAAAAATACAATCTTATTGAAGAAAACTTCTTATATATTCATAAAATATAACCAAACCCCATCCTTTCAAGTATTTTTTTTATTATATTCTATTTTATTTGTTTTATAAACCTTTAATAAGTTGTTAAATTCACTTCCTCCCTAGAGAGACGACCTTGGTCAGCCACTCTGATGCACCTAAGAATCCCAAATTCACATTAATCATTTGAGAGCGCCCCCGAAATCGCTCTATAAAAATGATAACTCATGTATGGTATATAATTTTACAAGAGTGTAATGTTTGTTATAAAATAGTTATTTAAATCAATACCAAAATATACAATGTATAACGTCTGTTACAAAGTGTGTAATATGTATTGATTCATACCAGGTATAAGACAATTAATTTTTATTGTTGTGTAGATATAAATGATTAATAGTTGTTAACAATGTAATTTACAACTAAATGATTTTCATGGTTTTCAAACATGTTGTGTACTTTATATACAATTTTGTTGGTACATTTCACGTATATTTATGTCATATTGAGTGGTCAGACATTCGATATAGACTATGTGGTCTTACCCGCAAACAGAACACTATGATTTTGTGGAAATGTTGTGTGGGAATACATTACATGTTAGTGCACAATTAAAAACAACAATTTTACAAAAATTATGTCTCATTTAATATATATTTACAAAAAATGAAGTGTGAGAATGATAATCAAAAAGTTATTTAATCATAAGTATAAATGAGCACAACGTGATTCCTCTAGTACATTATTTGTATATATTAAACTATAAAAATTTATTTAAACTTATTATGAGGGTACATTAATTGTGACATTTTTAATAAAAAAATGTACTTAATAATTCCAAATTAGAATTCAATTTAATTAAAAGTTATTTATAATTATACAATACTCGAGTTTTATTGTATTTTTTTACATATTATTATGAAAAATAATTTATTAATTTAAATAATTTGACCAAATTTAACTTAATAAGAATGAATGTAAATGAAAAATATAAATGAGTAGTCATTGTATGTTATGGTTGATGATGACCTTGGCCAACCTATATATGTATAGGGTTTATATAAATTAATAAATTATATCTGGATATTTAGTTGATAATTTAATAATAAATTAATTTTGAATAATGTTAAACATGTAGTATGGATCTCAAGTCTATGGGTTCGCACTCCCCTCACACTAGGGTTTTCTAGCACTACTGATTCCTCCCTCTCATCTCCCTCCCATTGTGGGATTTCTTAGGATTTCAACCTCTTATTTTCTCTCCTCTCATCCTATTTCTTTGAGGATTTTGGTGAGATTACCCCTTTCTCTCCTTACTCTTTCCTCTTCCCAACCCCTAGAGAATTGTTCCCATTTATCTTCCTCTTTTTTCTCCTCTTTTCCCTTTTTCCTACATTTCCTTATTTTTTTGATGTTGCTATAGTTCCGTTTTATGATGATGGTGACTATTTTCAAGATGGATTCTTGGGCCAGATGATGGTTTTGTGCTGAAGAGATCCTAGGCTGCTCAACCCCCTTTGAGCCAAAGATTCTATAAACATATCCTATATGAATTTCATGACGTGGAAACTATATGGTTTTTTTATTTTTGGTTCAAAATTCAAAGCACATCATGGTTCTACTATATTTAGAGTGATTATTTTGGATTCAGTTTTATTTCACTATTTCTGTTGTGTTCTACTATAGTCTCGGTCCTCACATCTTCTTGGTGATGGCTCCATGGTTTCCTTTTGTGTCTATGATTATTGATTTCAAGAAGGATTTTTGGGCCCAACGATGGTTGTTTGTTAATGATAATTAGCTACTCAACCTTCTCTGGCCCCATGTTTCTATTCACAAATATTGGTTGGATATGGTACATTGGTACCTATGTGGTTTTTGGATTTTTGGTTCACCATATCAATGGATTAAAAGTTCATTCGGAGTTGTATTGATTTTGATTGGATGGATTTATTATTGTTATTATTATCTTTCGTTAGTGTTCTATTTTTTATTTCTTGGATGTGATGATGGTTTTTGATGATCGATTGTCTTTGACCGTGATGATTAATCATTGAAGATGATGTCATTGATAGACACATATGACATTTTGGGGTTGTTTTTTGTGGCTTGTGGTGGTGAAAACTGGTTACAATTGAGAGGTGATGGGATAATGGTGGAAAGCATTGAATTTAAATGTATTTACTTGATGAATTTGGGGTAGTTTCCTCAGTCGGCTCATGGGATTTGCATGAATTGCATTGATGATGGTTTGAATTTTGAAAAAAGGTGCATGGTGGTGATCTTTAGGTGGTGATTTCGGTCTATTTTGTTATTTTGATATTTTAATTATATAATGAGTGTTTTGTGGTATTGTGACTTAATTATGAATGAATGGTTATGTAGGTTCCCACATACCCTCAAAAAAGATATTTCAATAAAATAAAAAAAGTCTTGTAGTTGTATAATTAAATTAAATATTATGATATAGAAATCATCCCTCTATCTATTTATATGTACTTACCAACACGTAAAATGTTTATTTTATGTAAACCTATGCACTTGGTACTTATAACCTCCAAGTAAGAAAGCATTTGTAAATGATGGATTCAAATGTGAGAGGATATTGTTCATAACAATATTTAATATGAAACGATATAAGTATATATAAAGGTTAATGGTGTAATACTGAAAAATGAGCTATAAATCTAGTCAAGGTGTTATTTATACTCTGTCCAAGAATTGTTTATCTTATCTCAATAAATAAACTAGTAGTTGAAAAGAACATGATCAAATAACATAATTATTTTATCTTATTTTAGCATGAATTATTTTTTATTTTTGTTATGAAATATCTATTAAATTACTAAAAATTGTTATAAAAAATAAATACAATAACAGAAATTCTATGATGGAATAAAAAAATTATTATGAATATTTCTTATCATACATAGATAATTGATTATTTAAATATAGATAATATTAAGAATCCTATGAAAAATTAAATAATGAATATTAATAATTATGTTAAACAAAATATCTTAAAAAAAATATTAATTCCAAAAAAATTCTTTCTATATTTTGAGTAAGGAAAAATCCATTGTTAATGTGTTTTTTGTTATATAGTTAGGGGAAATCTTTAATTACTAGGGATTCTTATAAAATTTAATTTGTTTAATTAACAGAATTGGTATTAATTCTCATAATGTACTTTGATTAATAAATTTTTGAGTCATGTGTCAATGAAATATATGTTAAGGGTTTTTTTGGATTAAGATGTCCATGCCACTTGATAAAGAATTTTGTGTTAATGTACTCAGTAGGAAAAACATACTATAATATTTTGGAGTAAATTTCCTAGTCATAGTCTTTGATATGATAAGAGGAATATTGATATTTAAAACTATAATACCCATGTGAATAGATATTTTTATTACAATATCTTAGGATGTTGGTATTTGAGAAAATAGTAGGATACATAAAATTAATTTATTATGTTACAACATATAATCAAGAAAGAAAAATAAATTTTATAGATATTTATTTTTAAAAATGGAAATCATAACAAAGGTACCACATTGATAACTAATTGAAAAGTAATATTTCATCAATAATTGAAATTTTAATGAGTGGTATAGTTATTTATTCCATGCATTACTACCTGAAAATTTCTATTTTTTATTGGTATAACCTACTCCTGGTCATCCACTTCACAATGTGGGTGAAGGCGTAGGGGAATCCTATTTGAGATATATAGAGGATGTATCAAATTTCAAATGAATTATGTTTTTAGTTATTTATAGATAGGTTAATGTGAGTCATACATAAATTTATCAATACACTATGATAAATCCTTTACAAGAATCAAGAAAGGATAAAGAGATGTTAAAGATAAATGGGATTATCACAACACATTAAAAGTTTAAACTAAAACACAAGTACCTATCTTGTGATATTTTATTAATGATGTTAAAGTAAATTTATCAGTTAAAAACGATATTCTCCCTTATTAATATGATGTTATCCATTAATATCATATTATCTTCTTTCCACCCAGATTATTCATATTCATTAATAGTTAAAAAATTAATATTAAACATAACATGGATAAAAACATTTTTTCTATGATTTTAAAAGCTGATTGGGATTGGTTCAATCATTTATCCACACCACTAATGCTGAATTAATTGGAGTAAAAATTTTAAAAGCCTATTAAATATTCCATTAAAATATTACATTTATTATGTTCATTAAAGAGAAATAAGAGTTAGAGATATTGAAATGAATAATAGTGTACCTACTTCATATGATGGAAGAAATTACTCTAGAGGAGGAAATGAAATGAATTAATTAATAAAGGTTGAGCATATTATATTTTAGGTATATTAATAATTTCATGTAATAATCCTTTATTACTATATCACTGTTAAAAAAAATATACAATACATTTTTTATTGAAATTCTAGAACTATGGATGTTTAGAAGGATTAAAGGATGTTTGTTGTATTTTCAAGGTAGCTAAAGTTGTGTGATTCCCATTTTATATAAGGGTAGTTTAGTATGTTTTATTACAATGTGTAATGATTCTTACAAAACTATAATTTTTTATTGAGTTTTTCAAAACATTTTTCTCAGTGTCTAGTTTTAGGGATAATTAGGCATTAATTCATATTTGGAGAGAATATTGTTATGATATTTGATATAAAATTAATAGTTCAGTAATACATCAATCAAATATATATTATATCTATAACAAATTATAAATATAAAATATTAGACTTATATAATACCCAATTGGTGAAAGATAAATCATTATCAATTAAAAAATAGAAATTTTCAATTATATAACTAGAAGGGACTTTAGAATATTAGAAGATAAAGCTCTTAATATTTTTTATATAACTACATTTCATGTTTTAGATAAATAAAACATTAAATATTAAATTTCATAAATCCACAATTATTAGGGAGTTATTTCTAATTGATATGTGTGAACTACCCTACGTCAAAACAAATTGTAAATTTATATACATGAGGTTCCTTTATGATATTTTATAATTTTAAAGTGAACTTAATGACTATACATGGTAATGTGTTTATTATATTTTGGTTAATATATACATAGAATATTGGAACAAAGAATTAATAAATCATTTAAATATCAAGTATAGATATTATTAAAATAACATTACCTCAGACACATCATAGAGATGATAGTTGTATATTGAGGATTGATAAATAACCTTATATGTATTCTATGTCTTATACAATTATATTAAAGAACATAATTCAAAAATAATATAGTATCATCAGAACATATGATAACTGTATTGACTAATTTATATCATATAAGTTGTATTGTGACAAATATCCATTATGGAACATATTCATGTGTTTTGATGTGAATCATTTTTAATGATAATATTGGAATCAAATATACATTAAGAGAAAAAAGAAAGTGAATCTAACTTTATCAACATAAATTTATCCAAGTTATTAAAACATTTATTATTGAATGGTATTAGTTGAGTGATTTATTATATTTATCTAAATGGGAATTAATTATATTTTGAAATAGGGGGAGTAAGATAGACTTCAATGAGGTTAAGGATCAAAATGAAAACATGTTGTCATAGGGAAATAATATCCAAAAAACATCAAGGAAGGATTTAATATTGAGATAAATACTATATCAGAATGTTAAAACCAAAAGGTAATTTTATACTCATCATGTGATGTGATATATTATTCATTATTAATAATAAATACCACAAATATGTTGTTAATTGAAATGAGTGTTCAAAAAAAAATTAGAAATTAATTCCATATACCAGAATTCCATTACATATGTTGGAGGTTTCTATAGTTGAAACCATTTAAATTGTTTATACATAGTAATAAAAAGAACATGAATGGTAAAGTATATAACATAATGAAATGAACAGATATTTCAGGATTCAAGTTGTTTCTAGACCATGAATATGATGGAATCTTTTCACTAGTTGTCATTACTAAATCAACTATAATTTTAAATATCAGAATAACGCTATATGATCATGAAAATCGGAAAAGAGATGAAATGAACAATTTCCATGAATGAAACATTGTAAAATATTTCTATATGATTCAACCATAAAGATTATGACATCAAAAAAGACAATAAGGCATTCAAGTCCCACATATCCATTTAAATATTGAGGTAATCATCTTAATCTGGTAATAATAATTTGGATAAAGCCTTGAGTGCTAGTATTTTTTTATATTGAATGCAATACATTTTTATATAAGTGGATTGGTGGACTTCAATAGTTTTCTATGTCAAATATGTTGATAACTAATGTAAAAGTGATGTAATTTCTTGCATTCAGTTAAGATGAAGTTAGATGATATTTCCCTAATAATGACTAAAGCTAGTATCCCAGGTTCTAGGGAATACTATTTTATATAGTGAATATATAGGTTTTCATAGACCAATTCATTATTCATATATTTAAAAGGTTTTGACAAATAAAATATGAAATATTTCAAGGGTATATTGTTACCTATTTTACAATATGATTAATTAACTATGATGTTTTGTTAATCCATTGAAGGAGATAACTAAGACGAATAGTATACGAAAATTTGATGTTAATAGAATCTATATCAAATATGTTGATATAGGCTAAAATTTTATATTTCTTATCTTTAAATAAAGGAGGTAAATTATCAAATAATACATGTACAATTACATTATGTTTAAGTATGAAATATCAAATAGTACATGATATAGTATAAAAGGTTTTTTTTGTTAAATAGAAAATGCAGAATATTAGTTTTTTGGAGAAAAATACTAGTATTATTTTAGCTTAATTTGATCTCATTTATCATAGTAGATATATGTATATAAATAATATAATCTTATTAAATCTAGTAGAGATATATATATTTTACCAATAGACTATACATTAAACCTAATTGTCCAAATAGATTAAAAACTTGTCCAAAACCATTATATGAACATATTTTGACATAATAAATTATATGATATAGATGGATACATTGTTTTAGATACATTAATAGGGAAAAAATGAGTGTAATTCCCTATTTTCAAACATTACAAGAATTTCACTTAGACCACTTATACAGGACCACCACTCTGATCCTCTATTAAAAAATTGAAAACCTGTTCAGTCCTAAAAAGTCTGACCAAAATCTCTTAATAAAATACATAGCCTCATATTTAAGGAATAATTATGGGAATAAAGAAACACTTTTAATGTTTCATTGAAAACCTAAGTAGTATACCCAATGGTGATGTGATGTTCTTCTAAAAGAGTTTTTATTGTACTTTCTTCTCCACCATCTTGAATAGGAATTATACCATGAATATATAATAACCACATTATATTAATGATACTAAGATGTTGTTATTTCATGTTTAAGGCCTAAAATATAACACAATTCCATAAAATGAGTTACAAAGTCTTCATTTGTGTGTAATACATAATACTTCCTCACGAACCGATGTCGTTCGTCTTTCTATAACACTGTTTCATGGTTGGGAAAAATAATGGATTTATTTTTTATATATGGTATATATGGTATATATTATATTTATTATATTATTAGGGTTATGTAATTTTTATATCTCTCATACCTACAAGCATTCAATTTTTTTAATACGATAAGGTCACTTGTTTGTAAGGCAGACTACTAACTCGTAAAGTGATCTGATCCATTCATGCTTTACATGAAATGTATAAAGGATTGGTTCAACAAAAATATGTGATATATAAGAAATAAAAATGATAATTTAATGATAATATATATATTTAATATTTTTCTTTCTGTCAATATAAGAATAAAATAGAAAAAACATTCATGTGTATGTACGGCCTACATTCTCTATGAATATTGTATTTCATTTCCTATCAAAAAATTTAATGGATTAAAATAAATAAATATTTAATGAATATATATGTTTTTTATATCATGGTTTTAATTAAATATATTATAAAATCATGATCAATGTAATAATAAATAATATAAAATGGCAAACATACTCGTAAAACAAAGTAGTTTTGACCAGAAAAAATGAAAATAATGAAATATTAATAATTAAAATGTAATAATATGTTATAAAATGATTATATATGAAATCATAAATATAAATATGGTTATAAAATAATATAATAATATTTTTAAAATTACTATAAATGAATTTAAATAACCAAAATCTAAAAGGAAACAAAAGGTAATGGATTTCCTCTAAATTTCATTTCAATGAGGCATATTGTAATGTTATAAAACTAGTTTCTTTTAAATAGTGTATATAATGATAAATTGTCATATAAAATTAGGAATAATAAATTTTTAATGGTATTTTATTTTTAAATTTGAATTATTTCATCTGATGGAATTTGATTGAAGAGTTATCAAGTGGTAAAAAATTCCCTAACTCAATTTCATTTCATTAGGATATATTACTTCTGTGTTGTCAGTAATATTACCAAATTATGTGTATAATTAAATTTTATTATAAAATTTTATATTAAAAATTATATTATATGGATTTAAAATTGATACACATAATTTATTCATGTGAATATTATCACTTATATGTTACGATCCTTATAAAGTTTTACAGTATAATCTTATTTTGTTTGCGATTTGTTACACATGGATTTCCATTGAAGGAAATTATTTTAACATTGTTTATTAAACAAATTAATTTTATTACTATCAAGATATTAATTAATATTTTCAATTAATAGAACCATTTTTTACTCTTTTTCACTATAAATGTTTTAGAATATGATATTAAGAAAAACCATACATCATTTATCTCATCAGTCAGAAACCTATTTTATTCTAATAAAATATCTTCAAAAAATTATTTCAAAAAGATATTCATGATTTTAAAAATGAATAATTAAAAATTTTTTTACCCAATTTTACTTTTTACCAATTGTCTCAAATGGAAAATTCTTTAATTTTTTATAAAAAAAATAAATTTATTATGGTTCATCAAAAGAAAAATTAATAATCTTTTTTCCGTTTACGACATGTATGAAAATACTAACCATAATTTCTTAAAAGGTTGATTTTCAGGATAAAAATTATATTTTTAGTGAAATTGTTTTAAAATATGATTTTAAATGAAAATGATTTTAATTTTTTTTATGTTTTAAATTTTTATTTTCAAAATGAAAAGGAAATTTTCATCAATAATTTATTTATAAATCAGTTTATTTCATCAATGACAACAACCATTATTCTTACTCTAATGGGTATATGTCATATTGAAACCTTTTTTATTCTTCATCGGTATTGTTTATGACTATTTATACTAAGGATTATATTTATAATTAATACCATGACTATATTTTGTAATCAACAGATTCAGCGTGAAATTTTCACTTTCCATCGATCAATGGACATTAAATTTACCCTATATATATATATTATCATGGATATGATAATTTCCTAAACCTTTTACCATTTTTATATATTTTGTTTAATTTTATAGTTATTTGATTATATGAGAAATATTGATAAATATTTATTATTTTATTAATATTTATACTTTCAAAGGAACATTTTTTATCAATTAAATATATTCTTAAATATATGATGACTGAATTTGACCTGTAGACATTGGTGGATCACCGTTAATAATATCCCCTCAATGCATCATTTTTTTAATGCAAAGAATAATAAGGAAAATCTTAGATGAATGTGAATCTGACCATATGTTTTAATATATCTTTGGAACAGATCTTCATGGTAAAGTTATCATGTTATTGGAAAACATGACATCCAATAATTATGAATTTCCAGTATTCATAATTTATTTATATTATCCAACAAATTTTTACTATAACAAAATCTATGGGATTATTTCAGTCTTAACTTTTGTATTAAATGACATGTGTGCCTAGTTATTAAACTTTTACATATTTATTATGTTTGATATAATTACTAAAATATAATGTGCATTATATTAAATACATTTCCATATTTAGTATATCTTGTCAAATAATTTAAATAGTATGCATGTTGATTATTTGACATTCCATATTGATTATTCATTATTGATTCATGATAACTTATATTGTTGTTAAATCATACTAATAATTTGAGAAAACCCTTATTTTTTTCATTCCATAGTATTCTATGATTTTTTCAATGACTTATATTCAATATTACACTAGATCAAATAAAGTTACATTCAATGAAAAATCATGTTTTCATTTTTTTGTTCAAATGTAATATGAGAATCATGTTTTTATCTAGGTAACCATGACTATTAAAATTACTAGTCCTTAAGATTTATTTCATTGTATATTATTCCAATTTAATGATAGTATTCACCGGATTCAGGATTCTGGGGTGTGGGTTGCTATAGTTGGTGACAAATAATGTTAAGTAGTGTCCTTGAGAACTAGATTTATGAAAACATTGACGAGGGAAAATAATCATATTATATAAATTGAGGATAATTATATAATAAGGTCATAAAGAGTTGGTATGTATTGTCATGTTATTTTTTCCTTCCAACACTTCCCTTTCTAGAGAATACATATGGATGTGGTTCTATCATCTATATATGTATGAGTAATAACTCTAAAAAGGTTCTATCATGATTAACTCAACCATAACCTTATAGACGATAATGTTCCTTACTGAACAACTATTTTGACACAACATAGGGATATGATTATGGTAATTCTCATTTTATATACAAGACATAATGAATTATTTGAATATTTAATACCCATTAAAGACCTAGGTTTAAACTATGGTTTTTTAGAATAAAAATAATTTGTGATAATTTAGACATTATATAAATGATTATAGAGTAATCGCACTATGATCGTTGGTTCTCACACTATGATTTTTAGTTTTATTCAATGGATGGAACCCAAATGAATCATATTGAAATTGAAAATAAAGAAAATAGTGGTGAAAAGAGAAACCAAATTAGATTTTAATGGAAGTATAATATATCATTATTTTTCCAAATTATTTTTCTCGAAAATATGATCCATTACATATAATTCAACCTATTAAAAAACTCACTAAATAAAAGAAGGATGGATTTTACTAAGAGATCGAGTGGTGGGGTTTATAGATAAAATTAGTCTATATTTGCATCATGTAAGGAATGTGGGAGGATACACCCATGAATGAATCTAAATGGATCGGTCAAATGATTTATTTTTCAAAAATATGGGAATAAATAAAATAATTTGTGAGGAAAAATTGAGAGTATGATGGAAAGAAATAAATCTCTTCTCAAGGATCCATATAATGTTCATTGCCTAAAATTTGGGGAACCTGGTCACTACCCAAGTCAATTAAACCTTCTAAAGGGTAACCCATAGACAATGGAAGGAACTAAGTTTGAATAAAATGGATGACGTGCATATGTATTTTTATTCTTGAATTAAATTGTTGAAATGACATACCAAAAGTAATTTTCTAAAAAGAGTCACAAAATATATTAGGATTTTGTTAGATTTTTGAAGAAATTATGTATTTATTATCTTAACAGATACAGATACCTCCATGGGTTCATGGGTTTAAGGTTGATCATTATTTTAATGACTTAAACGCCATTTTTAGGTATTTTTGATCAGTCTCTACAAATATTAACGAAATTTTAGAGATCATTATGGAAAGTATATATTTTATTAGAAAAATTATATAATGAATAATTCCATACATTTTATCAACATAATTTTAAATTTATTCATAACCATTAGGGTTTATATGATAATTAATTAAATTTAAAAAGTAGTGAAATAATATTTTTAGACATGGTAAAAAAATAAATTGTATTTAAAATCATAGTAACGAGTTTATTTAATGATTACGATTATTTATAAGTATTATATTATATATTTAGGGAAATTTATAAGAATAATATTCATAATAGTTTATAAAAAGGGGAAACCCACATAAAGGGAGACATGCCATAATAATAGGAAATGAGGAGGGGTATGAACCCATTATTGAAGGATGATAAGGGTTTCTCACTTACCATAATCATATGTGATGTCTTGCTTATTGGGTCATTTTAGTAACTATAAAATTTGGGTAATAAAAATTAGTGACATTATATTATGTTTTTTTAGGTTTATATATTAAGGTATTAACCATATTGGTCTTATAAAATATTTAGAGGCAGACATAAACACTTCTCACTCTTTTATAGATCTTACAATTAGTTAAAGGTAATTTTTTAGTTCTTACGGCATAAAAAATAATTTTTGAATAATTATATCTTAGAGTAAAGGGATAATTTGGAAATTGATCTAAGAACAAAAAAATAATGAATTTTTTTATGAAATAAACATATATCAAGTAAATATATTTCATTATAACCTTATATTGTAAAATAATTCGTTAATATTAGGGAAATGATATTGAAATAATGTTTTATCATATTACAATCATTTCTAGAGATAACAATAACCATTTTGCAAATATCAGATTTAATATTTTGATCCCTTAATCCTTACATTTATAATTCACCTGTTTGTGATCAATGAACTTAATCACTCGATAAATATTTACACTATTCGTCTATGTCTGGATCTTCACATTACACTGATGGTCTCCTATATAGAAACCTATTTATATGTTATTCCATGTGACCTTTTTTTATACCATTCGATCATATTATAATGATATTTTCTTAGATCATTTACAATGTCTGTTTTTTCAAGAATGTAATTACCAAATTCTAATCCATTAACTAGTAAAAATGAATTTTAAATTGATAGGATGAAATTTATTTAAGGTGGGGATTATAAAGATCCTATCCCCAACATCCTGGAGCTTTTCCCAAACATTTTTACATTGGTATAGATATGAGATTCATATCCCAAATAACTAATTAGTTTTGTAGTCTTGGTAAACTAGATATATAAATGAGTCTTATATTATAAATGAATACAAAAATAATAACATAATTTGTTTATTTTATTTTTTGGGAATAAAATTATTTCATCTGGAATGACCATGTATATCATTCTTAGTACACTTCTTGGAATCTTTGGGTAATGACAAAATAAGGGTGAGCTAAAATTCATAATATTTGTTATGTATAGTGGAATAAAGAATCAATCGATAAGAATAATCAATATCAAATGATAAATAACTAATAATATGTTCCATTTAAATAAGAAGATAAATCATAATCAATATGGAAAGGTAATCAACTAAGAACACATTCCATTTAAATCATCAGATAAAGAATACTAAATATGGAAAGTAAAATGACTAAAAAAAATGACATTTAATCAATAAATTGAGATTTAAATGCCGCTATATATTTTTTCATAGTGAAAACATCATGGAAAAATAGTGATTGAATTTGAATGAAGAAAATGATTAATTATTTCTCACCATGTTTCGAATGTATGAAAAACCATTATTGTGAAGACATTTCATAAGAAATGTTAAAATATATTTGGTAGAAACCCATATGATTTTTTCAACTAATTTTTCAAATGATACTACTGATGAATCGAGGGGATAACATTAAATGGTTTCCAAATCATGTCACACCATTTCAATGCATTACTCATATATTTTATAATCAATTTAATTCACAAATAATGTTCCTCATCAATTATCCATCTTCAGTAAAGAATACATATTTATAAATATTTTTCCATATAATTAAATAACATTCAAAGTTATCATCATTTGTAAAATGTTATATGGTTTTGTAAATAATACCATCGTTGAAAAATAATGTGGATATTTAGGGTAAAGTTAATATTCAATGATCCCTTGAAATTAAATAAATCATTGGGTAGTTAATTACTATGAAAATTATTCAAGTAAGTGAATTTTTATACTATACATGGTGATAATAATCATAACTAATCCATATAATATGTAAGGATGGTATCAATTTAAAATATACCCATTAGAGAAAGAATAATGGTTGTTTTTATTAACGAAATAAAAAAAAATTACAAACATTATTAAGGGAAATTTAATTTTTCATTTTGAATAACATTTTGAAAATACATTTCCATAGAAAATAAATATTAATAACATTTTTTTCAAAAAGATCATCATAAAATTACAATGTAAGCTTCAAGTAAAATTTTTATGTGTAATTACATAAATTGTATAATGAACATTCATTTAGTAGGGTAAATAGGATTGAAATGAGCCTAATTTGGAAAGTGAAAAGAAGAATCCTTCAATTTTTTAAGAAGACAAAATGAGTTAAAATTGATTTTAATAAGAAAATATTAAAATGAAAATTAAATTTTTTTTTGAAAACAGTTTTTGAAATCAAGGTTTTGTATGAAAATGGATTTCCGACTGAAGTGATAAATTAAGTCGGATTATTTGAAAAATATTTCTCTGTAATTTTATGTATTGTATAGTAAAAAATTTGTAATATAACATCAAAAATATTATTAATAACTATAGGAGGATAAAATTAATTCATTTATTAAACAATGATGATATAATTTTCTATATTGGAATTTCAATAATAAACAATGTTGATTAAAATGGGATTATAAAATATAACCCTAAAATGTTCATAATATTTAAGTGATAAATAATAAATAAATCAATTATTGGTATAAACTATACATCCACATGAAACAATTGGAAATAAACCAATATTTTGTTTAATGTAATTATACACATATTTATATAATATTAATGATATCGAATAAGTAATATAACCTCATTAAATGTAATTGAGTTATGAAATTTCATTTCAAGTTGGTAACTTTATGTTTAATTACCCCTAGTCAAATAATTAAAATTGAATCTAAAAATATCGTGAAGAATGAATGTTTTCTGATATTAAATGTTTATGTTCAAGTATTGCACCATATAAAAGAAACTAGGTGTAATATATTACATTATACTACAACAGATTGAAATTGAGATTGAATCCCTTACAATATGCTTCGCTTTGGTTGAATGACCTTAAAGATCCATTTTATTTGGTTTAGGCATGTTATCAAATTATAAAATAACTATATTAATATTTATAATATCATATATAATACTTTATTACATATTATCACCCATTTGTTATAATATTTCATTATTTTCATTGTTTCAGGAAATAACATGATAATTTTTTTCAAGTATATTTTGACTTTATTTTGTTCCCCTTACTTAAATCCTATTTTAATTATATAATGAATTTAAACAATGATTTAAGTTTCATATAAATTTATTATATATTTTTTTATATTAATCTATAAAAATTTGTTATAAGAAAGGAAATATACCATCCATTGAGACGGTAGGCGATGCATACACATGTATATTTCATCACTTTTATTCTCATATTTAGAGAAATAAATGTAAATGATAAATACACCTATAGTACACACAGACAACATTTTCATATCACCAAAAAAAGAAATCATGAAGTTATGTTTTATATAATAATTAATTAATCATAATGATATCATATATCTAATTTATATTATCTAAATATATAACTTCTATATTTATTTATAACATTGAAATGTGGTAATGGAAAATCGAATAACATAGGTTTGTAAGGTGGTAGTCCACTGTACAGATGGATGATGATTTCATTACCCGTTTGATGGAAGTGTGTATTTTTTTAGGTTGTAACCTTAACATAACAATATATCATTATATTTAAGATACCGAGTTTATTATACAATCATGATAATAACACAATTTAATGTGTTTTAGGAATCAATAAAACAAAATGTTGTATGATGAACGTTACCAACTATTCCGGTACCTCCTGTTGGTTTATACCAATGTCATTTCTCGATTGGATTTTTGACCAATGTAAGGCATATAAGATGAGAAAATTAAAGTTTCTATGTTAATTTTACATGTTTTGGATGATCCAAAATTGGATGAGAGGTGTGAATATGTTATGGGAGTGAATGACCTTGTATAGTTGAGTAGGAGAGTCATTCTTGTAAATAGAAAAAAGTAAACAATATTCAGAGGTCTCCCTTACATCATGAAACACCAATAATGACAATTATTTTTTGATAAAATGGGTTATTTGTTTGAAATATTTCCATATAATAGATTTTGGACATGTGTTGTGGAATTTACACACCATATCTTTTAAGGTTAACCACCAAGTAAAATCATTTTACCTTAATCGTTGTTATTAATAATTATTGTTTTCACTAATCACATTTAAAATAAAACAATGCTGAATTTATTAGATATTATAAGTGATTCCAATTTAAAATATGGAATCTATTTTTACAAATTAGGCTCACTAAAGTTGTATAACATAATTTAAAAATTATCCGACATACATGACCACAAAGTAGGTTTTCAATTTAAAAATGTTCAACAGTTTACTATGTTTTTATATCTAACTTAAATATTAGAAATTATTCATATTACAACAATGTGATTAATAGGTGTATAATTTATATAATTTTAATTTAAACTCAATTTAATACATAATTTATCATAATATAATATTAATATGAAAATATAATTTTCTAATAAAATTCAATATTTTTTACTATTCATCAAAAAATTAAACTTCATTGAAAAATACAAAATAATATCGACAAAAGTATTATTAAATAAAAAATAAAAAATTAATTTTAAGTATCCAATTAAAATTCTAAAAGAATACAATTTTTTTAAAACAATTTCACCATTAAAATGGTGCATAAATACATTTTAAAATATACAACATTTATGCATTTAATCTGATGTGTTCTTATATCATGTCTATAAATTATATTGGAAGAATTTAAAATACTTTTATCCAATATATAATATATAAATTTTCTTAAGACAATCCACAAATAGTAATTAATTAATTTTATTAAGATAACCTACCTTCGGTTCATAAAATTGTTTTCTAATGAAAAAATTCTTTTATATTAAATTGGTTTTTATATTCATTAATAATTAACTTGTAACCGATGAATTAAACCATATATATTCTTAATAAATTCAATCCTATACATATTAAAAATTTATATGTATAGGATAAAATTTTTCATTTTAAATTATAATACTAACAATACTCTGTAAAACTCTGTTTTTTGTGCAATGCATGATTTTGAAGAAAAACATTATTGCATATAATGAAAATTGACCAAGTGATTCTTGAATTGAAAGCTATAAAAATAATTTTATTTTCTTCTAAACAAAATATATTTTTATATCTTGTGGTGTAATATTTATTTATACACTTTTTTTGTGTGTCGTTCATACAATCCAATATGATATTAATATTTTAAAATTTGGGGGCATTACATTTTCCTCATATTAGATAAATTTATTCTGCAAAATTTATAATTGATATTGATAATATAGGTTATTATATTTAAAAATTAATTTGTTTCAATAAACAAAAAATAAAAAGGATATAAAATATCTCCTTAATCTGGGAGAAAGGGAAATAAAATGGTTTTATGGTTAAATATATTACTTTGTTTCAACATTGGAGAAATTTAATGGAAAGTGAAGATATAGTCTTAGAGGAAAATGGTAATTAGTTATAGGGAGACATTGAGTTAATTGATCATAATAAGTTGATTGATCAATGTAAATTTGAGGGCCTAGAATCCATAAATATAAAGTTGGGAAAATGATATTAATATTATAAAATGGTGATAATAGGAAAATATTTTTATTTCATGTTCCATTATCTAAAGTTGAGGAATTATTTCACTATCTAGGAATAAAAGTAAATATAGTTACTTAACACATTTCTATTTCAAATGATCAATTTCATATTTTTTTGTTATTTCATCACTTACTCCAATTAAAATATATCTTTAAATTAATGTATTACTCATGAAAAAAAAATATTTATGTTTAACTGTTTGTAAAAAAAAAGTGAAAATTTATTCTCCCAATATCTAAATATTAGTTGAAAAAATATGGTCAATAAATTATTCTCCAATCAAAACAAAGTAAAACTATAGTTTCATTATTAATATTTATTAGTTAAAATTATTATCTCTAAAAAATGACATATCAACGAGGACATTACATAGGTTAGTGGTAGGTTTGAAACCTTTATTATGTTTTGGTCATGGGGTCAAGCCACCCACCTAATAAGATGCAGTGGGTTATCACTTGATATGTGTGTTTATTTTTTTCTACACTACATTTATATAATTTTTATAACATTTCTAAAAAGTATGATGGAAATATTGGGTATTAAATTAATCAGTAAATAACTTTTTTAATTTTTTTTCTAAATAACCTAATATTTTTTCAAAAATTATAATAATATTATTTGGCTATTATTATAATTTTATTAATGATAATATAAACCATAATGTCTATCAATAACTTTAAAATATTTTTGTATAAAATTTATATACATTATTCATTAAAAACAATTTCCACTAAAACATATAATTTCTATAAATTTCTCCAAAATGTCCTTAGTATTGATAGATTCAAAAAAAGAGGTGTTTAAGACATTGATCATATGAAAAATCATAAACTCATAAACTCCTGATGACGTATATTACTCTGATGTTATGTAATTAACAAATAATTCTAAACTTAAACATATTCCTTAGATGTTCATGAGTCTTACAACCAAAACAACATTAGTAAAATACTGAACAATTTAATTATTAAAATCAAATAAATAAATACAATATATGTTTTATTTCAACATATTTATTTATTTGGTCTAGTTTTTAACCTAGGACCCTATTTGCCTTTATCTATACAAATCTGTCATAATGGTCTATATAGACAACCTTGTATTATCCTAATCATATCCCACAGGGCTGTCAAACAATGTGTGAAGTAAGGACTATTATCATGTACATGTTATGCTTGAGTCTATCACTACTATCACACCCCAAACATTTTATTAATTTTTATTTTATTAATTCTTGGCCCCGGGTTCTCTCTCTAAGGTCCGAACTCGGTTCTAGATCAAAATTGTTGACGTTTAATGTTTTAGTGTGTTTTGGACCCGTGCGCGGTCACCGCATGGTTGCCGGTAGCCATGCAGCTGGCCCAGGAGTTGAGAAATTTCTCATTGTTTTATAACTATTATTGTTGTTGTTTTTAAGAAAAATAATTAAAAATAATATTAAAATTATTGGCATTGTATTAAAGGGATTATAATTATTTTCTTATCGTTATTTTTATTTATTTTTTTATTAAAATAGTTTTTATTTTTGTAGTTTTTAATTTTTATTATTATTATATTTATCATTTTTTTTATTAATTATATTTTTGGGTTTATTATTTTTTAATTTATTATAATTATAATAACTATTATTATTATAATGATAAAAAGAAAAAATGGAAACCTAGGTCTACCTGCACCCCCCTCCACATTCTTCTTCTCTCATTCAGTGCCTGTATTCCCACCCACCATTTTCGGCCTCCACATGCGCGAGTCGCCCCACCTCCCCCCATGGTTCTTCCTTGTACCAGCCCAGCGGATGTCATTGCCTCGCCTCACCAAAATCCAGCAGGCCTCCAGCATCCAAGCCCAGCTGCTCCCGGCCTACCAGCGTACTCGGCCTACACCCTCACTGTCTCCTTACACCCCGCGCTCTAGACGATGCTCCTCCTCTAGAATCTCATGCACCCAACCTCGCCATTGGCCCCCTTCGTTCCACCTACATTCACCCAACCAGCCGACCAACGACACACCTGATGCCTCGGTCGTCACCCTCCAAATTGGTTGCTCCTCCCTCTTTCTAGGCTAGTGACCTTCGTATCCTTTAGACAACTCTAACCCGCAGCCCCTTTCTGTTGTCACGCACCCGCTGTCCGGCTCACATTTTTCCTCCAACAATGTTCTCATTTTTTTTCTAACAAGGGTGTTTTGTTTTGGAGTTTTCCTTTGTTAGGATTTGTTATATGCAGTTAAATCCTAATTTTTTAGAGTGTTCTATTTGGTTGCGTTAGGTTGGTAATGACTTCCTGTAGGTGCGGTGGCAGTGTAAAACTGGTTTTGCACCAGCTTCTGGAGGTCCATCCACGTTTGAGGTAGCACCCCTTTGCACTTTTCTCTAAGTATTCAAAAAATTTGATTAATTTTATTTTCAGTTCTTAAATATTAATTAATTATTTTAGTATGTGATGCGATTAAATTAGTTTGTGGTAATTTAGTTTTTAAAATAATTTAGTTGTGTTCAATGTTTTGTACCCTGTTTAGGTGAATTAGAATAGTGTGCACAATATTCATGTTTGAACACGTGGTCTGTGTCTGATGGGTATTTGCGAGCAAATGCTTAATTAGTTTCGTTGACCCTTGCTCATAGTTTGAAATTTTTGGAATCAATTAACTGGTACTGAAGTCGTTTAAATGAGTTTTCAAACATCAATCTCTATTTTTTAAAACCCTTAATTAGTTTAATATGGATCTTTTATTTTTAAAACCAATAAAAAAGGGTTTTTAAATGGTTATTTGTTTATTCCTCTATAAGGATAAGATTACGATGTTCGATAAAATGTTTTGTTTGTGATTATGGTTTGTTCGGTGTTTGTAACCAGTGTTTTGGTTTTACATATATAAGAATGTGGTAATCAAATGCTCCATGACCAATAAATAAATAAATATATATATATATATATATATATTAATTTAAATATTATTGGTTATTTTCTAAAATTATTTTATAAATGGTCTATTTTATTATTTAATTATGTAAGTGGCACGTGTTTTGTTTGGTAAATAACGGTTGTGCGTTTGAACAAAAGATGGGGTTTTGAGTTGGTTTTTTTTGTTGTGTGTAAAGTCACAATATACCTCTTAAAATAGTTTTATATTTTTTAATTTTTTTTAAATAATTTGACTGCTGTGAGTCTGGTTTTAAAAATGTGTTGATCAGTACATGCCTTTAAGTGTAGATCTCAGCATATCATGTGTTTTTTCAGGTTGCTCACTCTAGGCATTTTCTTGAAATGGTCCAATGGATTTTTAAAATTATCATTGAATTATTATGAAGTAGTGTGGTGTTTGTAAACACATTGTGGATTTTAAAGGGGTTTAGTAAATAATGTTGAGTTTGCGATTTGTGTTTTGAAAACTTTTCAAGGTGGTTATTTTTCACTATTTATTCGTTTGAATTGTTTTAAGTCCGTGTTTATGCATTTTTAGTTGTGTGGTTCTCACAGCGTGTCGGCAAGGAAGACCCGTGATACAGTGGTTGTCGGCATGCACGTGTTTGTGCATCTGTGCAAGGCATGATGTGCCTTTTTTTTTACAGCGAGTCGAGGATGGTCCCCCAATACACTTTTCTTTAAGTTTAGAATTTATTAATTGATTGATATTTTATAAATTTTAATAAATGAAAATAATATAAGAAAATTAATTTTTAAATGATTATTTGGTGTAAAAAGATCTGTTTATTTTATACATGACACTTGAAATATTTTCATGATGAATGGACACTCGGTAGTGAAAGAATTCTCGTTTGACCATTAAACATAATTCAAATAATTTCAAATGGAGTTTTGGTTTATTGATAAATAATTTTTTTTGAATCATGAACAAGTGTTTTTGTTCTCTTGAGAAATGAGGATTCTCCTTAAAATTGGTGAAGGCCCATCTGGCACTTTAATAAAATAATTTTTTTTCAGAAAACACTATTTGGGGTGACTGAGGGTGATATTTGGTGTTTTTTGACTGTATGATTTGTGTGTGATGTTCGTGCTACTTGATTGACTATGTTGACTCAACCCTTTTCTATTTACTATACTTGATGAAATGGGAACTTGGCATAGTAAGTGAATCTTCGAAGAATTATTGTTGCACTAGTTTAGATTATGAACTGGCTAGTGGCCCCTTGTACGGATGACACTCTGCTTGGGGATTGGGCCCCTCGATTAGGCCATGTTGGGAATCACCAGGCATTAGGGCATTATGACGTCATTGAGAGTAGGCATGCCTTCAGGATGATTCACATGTATAATATGTTTTGGATTGTTCATGAGCTCCTAGGTTTGACCCATGTTCTCTTTAGTGTTTATTTTTATGTGGAGGACGATTGATAGGTATAGTTTGGTTGCTGGCTCCTAAGTGTCACTTCTTTTCTATTTCCCTTTGTGTGTGTTGTGTGTTGCGTGTGGTTTTCCATTTGACTAACAACTGAAATTTTAATTTCTAACTTGTTCGTAAAAATGTTTTTTAAAATGCAATGCACCTGTTCCTTTCAAACATTAAACTAGTTTTTAAATTAAAAGGGTAATGGACTGTTACTTGTCTTAGAAATGGAAGTGTATGTGTGTGAACCCATATTTTTTATAATTTAGTTCAAAAATGGAATTAGTAAATTTCATTGATTAATGGTAGTGCATTGGGAATAGTTGTTTGGGCATGGCTACCGAGTCTTAATACTTAGGACTATTGTGTTTTCCTGTTTTAGTTTTTTTTCAGGTTTGACTTGAGATTGCTCGTTGTGCACGAGAGTTGGTTGTGGAATGGTGATCGACTCTTGAAGTCGCGAGGAGTTTTGGTCGTGGTCATGTGAATTTGCTGCTGTTAGTTGTCCCTCCTTTTTCGTGTCATTTATTTGCCTTGCGTTATTCTACCTTCTCCACTACTTTACATGTCTTTCATATATGGGCCAAATTGTTCTCTCTTGTTTTGTTTTGAAGCTCGACACTAGTTTCCAGACCATGGGGATTAGGAACGCCCCTCGGGCCATGTCATGGGCTGCTCGGGTGACCGATTCAGGGTGGACATGGATTGGTTCAGGACAAAAAGGTATCAGAGGTGACACTTGTTATTTGGGGTGACTAGTAGATGGATATTAGGACATTCTGGACATGAGAGGTAGGTACAAGAATGACGTCATGAACCCTCGCCCGTTCCGAACCTCGAGTCACTAGGGGTAGTTCGGGAATTGAGTTCTTATCTTGTTATGATATGTTTTTGTTTAAGGGATGACAACGGAAGTGAACCGATGTGACAATGTAATTTTACATGGTGTAGTGACCCATGTGGAGTTCGTGTACACATTTTATGTTCTTCTTAGTCATTGGCGCTTTCTTGGGGCATGGACCACTACCATGCCTCTAGGTTAAGCATGGCTACTAGTCCCTCTCTTTGGTGATTTGATGCAAGTTGTGTATTTTCCTGGTTTTTGTGGGTGTAAGTGCACTTTTGGAAATGAAAAAGGGTTTTTGAAATGATAACATTTTATTTTAAATGGATTTAAATTTGTGAAAGGTATTTTCAAAACTGAAAGCTCTAGGACTAAATATCCGGTGGTTTCTTGGAACTGGTAGAGATATGGTTTGGGTGAAACCTCGGGTACTCTTTATGAACGTTTTCACATGTGAGGGAATACATGAGAGTTTGTGTTGGTGCGTATGGATGAAAGTGGATGAAGACATGTGCAACGGTTCATGTGATTACTGGGGTGTGCACATGGAATTAAAGGATTGACCTTGTTTTATAAAGAAATTTTAATAAAGGTAAGATGATATTTTTTAGATTGAATTTGGGTTGAAAAGTGGGTTTGGGTATTTTGAAAATTGCCTTCAAAGAAGGCGGTTTTGAAATCTAAAATAAAAATGGATTTTTGTGTTTTGTTTGTTTTTGTAAGGTTTTTGAGTTGGATATTTTTGGATGAAAATGCATTCAATGATATTACTTCAGCCTGATATTTGTTTTAGCTTTGTGTTTTATATGCTGTTCATAACCTCCCACCTATAAAGGTCCCTAGAGTTTCTGATAAGTCATGTCCAATTTTTGGTCCTTCTTGGACATTGTTGGTACTTAACGATGATTGAGGTACTTTAAAGGTAGTTTTGTGGTTTGAAGATGTTGAATGTTCTTTTAGGATGTTGGGAACTCCCAAATCTATCAGAGTGCATGTTGTTTTGGGTTTGATTTAAGGTATATCTCTAGTGGTGTGGGAGTTGGTCGCCCCACCGTCAATGCAAGTTGGGATCATGTGGGATGTCTTGAAATATGTCTTTATCCGACGGTTTATAACTAAAAAAGTGAAGAAAAAGAAAAGGAAATAACTTATGCACTTTCAACAAGGACAACGGACGGTGAAGGGATATGTTGAACATTTCAATTAACTTGTTTCCTTTTCACTAGAGGAATCGTCGCAAGATTTGAAGAAGACTCATCTATAAATTAGGGGTCTTCGTCCAAAGATCAAGGAGTGTGTCGTCCCTTCTAGGGACCACCGTTACAAGATGTTGGTGGACGAGACGATGTTAGCTGAGTTGGTGTCTGGAGCATAGATGGTTGGAAATCTAGCGTGTTCGGTTTCATGCAAAGGTTCCCCTTCTTGAGAGAAGGGCGTGTCAGAGGATCCCATTTTTAAAGAGTCATCTGCAGTGGTTTTGGTTTCTAGTTCGTCGGACCATCCAGTGGTGTGCCACTAGTGTGGCCGGTTCGGGTACATGATGCAGTCATGTCGCATCCCTCCAAAGACGTGTCATCGTTGTGGATGTCTGGGTCATCTAGATAAGTTCTGCAGAAAGCGTCGCCTGAAGAAGACATTGTGACTGAATGATTCTAGTTCCTGACTATGAGGCAAAATATTCTTCAGCCATCAGAACCCCAACCACATGTCATGGGGTGAATCTCGTGCGTAGTCAGGAGTTTTCGGGGGTGTGAAGCCTCAGTTCAGGTCTTGTTTTCTATGTTGGTAGTGGAACATTTAAAGCCTTTCTATTCTTGTTTTTCTATTGTTAATGTTTTGAAGTAATATTAAGTTCATTGATTTATCATGGAGTTATGACAGACATGTTCCATTGTAATCCAAATAGTTTTGTTTGTCTGATCATGATTTCCTGAATCATGTTCTTTTATTAAAAGTGTGTTTTTCCCTTGCCTCGATTGATTTTGGTTTAGCTCTGTTCGTTTGGAGATTTAAGTTCTTATGAAAGAGCTGATTTTTGTGGTTGTGCTCGGGTTCACTGCTTGTGGTATGTCCTGCTTGATGGTTTTCCCCTATTGTTGGGAGTGTTTGTCCTGGGTCGAGAGTTCCTTGTTTTGGTGGAGGTTTTGTTTCGGTCGTGCTATAGAGGTTTTTCTAGATCAGTTGGGAGATCCCGTGTCGCCTGCTCTCCCAGGGTGGTATGTTTGGGTGCGAAAATATCGACACTAGTTGAGTTCTTTTGGTGGGGAGAACCCTCTCATTTTCTCCCATTCTCTTATGTTGTGGTTTCATATAGTTTTATTGGGGCATGGATTCTTGTTTGGTCCATCGTTCGACTCGGTAACATTCTGGGGGAAGAATGTGTCTGTGGTGGGGAGAATTGTCACACCCAAAGCATTTTATTAATTTTTATTTTATTATTTCTTGGTCTCGTGTTATCTCACCAAGGTTTGAACTGGGTTCTGGATCAAAATTGATGACATTTAATTTTTTTGTGGGTTTCAGACCCTTATGTGGTCGCCACATGCTTGGCGGTAGCCAGGTAGTTGGCCCAGGTGCCGAGAAAATGCTCATTATTTTATTACTATTATTGTTGTTGTTTTTTAAAGAAAAATGATTAAAATTATTATTAAAATTATTGGAATTGTATTAAAGGTATTATAATTATTTTCTTATTGTCATTGTTATTTTTATTTTTATTGACATAATAATTATTTTTTTATTGTAAATTTTTATTATGATTATCTTTATCATTGTTATTTTTATTAATTATATTTTGGGGTTTAATATTATTATTATTTTTATTATCATTATTATTACTATTGTTATTATAATGATAAAAAGGAAAAAATGAAAACCTAGGTCTAACTGCACCCCCTCCCCATTCTTCTTCTCTCGTGCAGCGCACCCATTCCCCACAACGTTTTTGGCCTCCACCTGTGTGAGTATGCCCCCCCCACGCATGGATCATACTTGCACCAGCCTAGCGGTCATCACTACCTCACCCAACCGACCTCCTACTGGAATCCCGCAACAAAGCCCAGCTTCACCCAGCATACCAGCACACCCAACCTACACCCTCTCTATCGCCTTGCACCCAGCGCTCTAGTGCTCTAGCCAACACTCCTCCTCTGACCTTCCGTACACCCAATCTCACCCTCAACCCCCTTCATTCCACTTCCGACCACCGGACCAGCTAGCCAATGACACACCTGACTCCCTTGTCGTTACCATTCAAAATTGTAGCTCCTCCCTCTCTCTAGGCCAGCGACCTTCGTTTCCTTTGGACAACTCAAACCCGAGGCCCCCTTTCCCTTTTTATGCCCCCACCGTCTGTCTCACCTTTTCCCTCTGGAAATGTTCTCCTTTTTTTCAAGTAAGGGTTTGTTGTTTTGGAGTTCTCCTATGTATGTATTTTTTATTTGGGGTTAAATCCTAATTTTTTATAGTGTTCTATTTGGTTGCGTTATATTGGTTCTGGCTTCTTGAATGTGTAGTTGTAGTGAGAAACTGGTTTCGCACTCGCTTCTGGAGGTCCATCCATGTTTGAGGTAGGATACCTTTGCGCTGTCCTCTAAGTATTCAAAAATTTTGATTAATTGTATTTTCAGTTCTTATATATTAATTAATTATTTTATCATGTGATGCTATTAAATTAGTTTGTGTAAATTTAGTTCTTAAAATAATTTAGTTGTGTTCGATGTTTTGTACCCTATTTAGGAGAATTAGCGTAGTGTGCAACACATTTTTGTTTGAACATGTGGTCTGTGTATGATGGGTAGTTGCGAGAAAAGGCTTAATTAGTTTTGTTGGCCCTTGCTCACAGTTTGAAAATTTTTGGAATCAATTAACCGGTATGGAAGTCGTTTAAATGAGTTTTCAAACATGAATCAGTGTTTTTTTAAACCCTCAGTTAGTCTAAGATGGCTATTATATTTTTAAAACATGTAAAATAAGGGGTTTTTAAATTTTTCTTTGTTTTTGCCTCTGTAATGTTAATATTTAGATGTTCGATAAAATGTTTTGTTTGAGATTATGGTTTGTTCGGTGTTTGTAACCATTGTTTTCGTTTTACATATATAAGATTGCGGTAATAAAATGCTCGTTGAACTATATATATATATATATATATTAATTTAAATGGTAATGGGTATTTCCTATAATTATCTTATAAATGGTTTATTTTTTTATTGAATTGTGTATGTGGAGTGTGTTTGGTTTTGGTAAATAACAGATGTGGGTTTGATCAAATGATTGAGGTTTCAGTTGTTTTTTTGGTGCGTGTAAATCCGCAATATACCTCTTAAAATATTTTTATATTTTTTTAATATTTTTTTAAATAATGTGAATTATGTGTGTCTGGTTTTAAAAACGCCTTGAGCAGTGCATGCCTTTATGTTTAGATCTCAGCGTATCATGCATTTTTTCAGGTTGTGCACTATAGGCGTTTTCTTAAAATGGACCATTGGCTTTCTAAAATTATTAGTGAATTATTATGATGTTGTGTGGTTTTTTAAACACTTTGTGGATTTTATAGGGGTTTAGTAAATAATTTTGAGGTAACGATTTCTATTTTGAATACATGTAGAGGTGGTTATTTTGTGTTATTTATTCGTTTGAATTGTTTTAAGTCCGTTTTTATGCATTTTTAGTTGTGTGTTTGTTGTAGTGTGTCGCTAAGGAAGACCTGTGATACTACGGTTTTCAGCATGCGTGCGTTTGTGTATCTATGTGAGGCGTGACATGCCTCGATGTTTGGATAGCGAGTCGAGGTAGGACCCCCACTATAAATGACTTTATGTTTAGAATTTTTTAATTAATAGATATTTTATTAATTTTAATAAATGGGAAATAATATAATATAATAAAATTTTAAATGATTATTTGGTGTAAAAAAGCCGTTTATTTTATACATGACACTTGAAATATTTTCTTGATGAACGAACACCCAGTATTGAACGAATGATATTTTGAAAATTAATCATAGTTCACAGAATTTCAAATGGAGATCTGGTTTATTGATAAATAATTTCTTTTGATGCATGAACACGTGTTTTTGTTCTGTTGAGTAAAGAGGATTTTTCTTAAAATTGGTGAAGGCCCATTTAGAACTTTAATAAAATAAATTATTTTGGAAATCACTATTTGGGGTGACTTAGGGGTGATATTTTGTGTACGTTGACAACATGATTGGTGTGTGATGTTTTTGCTACTTGATTGACTTTGCTGACTCACCCCTTTTTTATTTAGTATACGTGATGACATGGGAACTTGGAATAGTAAGTGAATCTTCTGAGAATGATTGCTACACTAGTTTAGATTACACATTGTCTAATGGCCCCTAGTACAGATGACACTCTACTAGGGGATTGGGCCCCTCAGTTAGGCCACGAAGGGAAACACCAGGCATTAGGGCATTATGACCTCATCGAGAGTAGGCATGCCTTCAGGATGAGTCACATATATAGTACGTTCTGGACGGTTCATGAGCTCCAAGGTTTAACCCATGTTCCCTTTAGTTTTTATTTTTATGTGGCGGATGATAGAGAGGTCTAGTTTAGTTGTTAGCCCCTTTGTGCCACATCTTTTCTATTCTCCTTATTGTGTTTTGTGTGTTGTGTGTGGGTTTCTATTTGACAAACAACTGAAATTTGAATTTCTATCTTGTTCGCCGAAATGTTTTTAAAATTCAATGAACCTGTTCCTTTCTAACATTAAACTTTTTTTTAAATTAAAAAGTTCAATGGACTGTTACTTGTCTTAGAAATGGAAGTGTGTGTGTGGAAGCCCTTATTTTGTTTAATTTAGTTCGAACCTAGAATTAGAAAATTTCATTGTTTAAAGGCAGTGCATTAGGAATAGTTTGTTGGGCACGCCTACTGAGTTTTAATACTCATGCCTATAGTGTTTTACTGTTTTCAGTTTTTTTGTAGGTTTGAATTGAGCTTGCTCGCCGTGGGCGAGAGTTGGTTGTGGACTAGTGAGCGACTCTCAGAGTTGCGAGGAGTTTTGTTCGTGGTTAGGTTAGTTTGATATTGTTAGTTGTCCCTCCTATTTCGTGTCATTTATTTGCCTTATGGTATTCTACTTTTTCCACTGCTTTACTTTTCTTTAATTTTTGGGCCAAATCATTTCCTCTTGTTTAGTTTTGATTCTCAGAACATTTTTCTATCACGTGGGAATCAGGAATGCCCCTCGGGCCATGTCGCGGGCTGGCTCAGGTGACTGGTTTAGGGTCGACCCGGGTTGGTTCATGAAAACAACATTCCCATTTTAGTTTTATTAACACTAGGTATGTCTATTCCATAAAAAAATCCATTTTTAGTATTGATATAGGGATGTATTGAAAGGAAAAACACATAATATATTTCTCACCAAAACATTAGGATGTTCTTATATACATATCTCAAATTCTGTCATATGGTTATACATCAAATCTATTTTTTCATGAATATAGTTCCCATGGTTTCTACTAAAATTTATCTATTTTTAACTTTAGTGACCTTGACCCACGCATCCTAGGGATAATTCCATACATTATTACATTATAATAGAAACAATATTGAGATCCCAATGTAATAATCAATTCATTAGTCTGGAAAATCTAGATTCCTACATGATTGTAATGTTATAAATGAATAAGGAAATTAAAATATAATTTGATTTATATTTTTCCAAAATTTTATTACTCCATAAAAAATATCCCTATATATCCTTCTGAGTACGCTTCATGAAATATTAGGGAAAGGGGAAAAAATAAGGGTTGGATGATATTATCATTAATGGATCAGTACAACAGAGGAGATAATGAATAAATTATAATAATCAATATGGAAAGGTAAATAACTATAATCCCATTCCATTTTTATAACTTGATAAATCATAATCATTTTTTGAAGGTAAATAATAGATCACATATTCCATTTAAATAACTGGATATGGAATATCGAATTTGAAAAGGTATATAATAGAAAATACTTCTATTTAATCAGTAAAATGAAAATGAAATGACTCCATACATATTTTCATTAGAGAAATATTAAGGATAATAGTGATTTAATATGAATTATGGAAATGACTAATTATTGGATTTTATGGTTCCCATGTACACAAAACATTTACTATCAAGAACATTCACAATATGTTATAAAATATACCAATTATATACTCACTGATTTGGCCAAATGAATCATCTCATGAGACTACTAATGCATCAATGGGAATACATTAAATGAACCCAAACCTCTTTTATTCCAGTCCAAATATTTTTTCATATATTGAATAATCAATTTAATTCCAAAAAATTTTCAATATCAATTATTTATATCTAGTAAAGAATAATGATTGGTTAATATTTTCCCAGATAATCAAATACCATTCAATGCATACACCATATGTAAAAATGGTATAACGTTTATTCAATAAACATATATACGAAAATTAATTAGGATATTTAGTGGAAAAATAATTTTCCATGATCACTAAAATGTGAATAACATTAGGGGAAGTTAATGACTACGAAAATGATTCAAGGAAGTGAATTCCAATTCTTTCCTAGGTTAAAATAATTATAACCCTTATAGTGGAAGAATAATTACGGTTTAAATTTGACATATTCTCATTGACATAAGAAAGAAAGTATTATTAAAAATATCATTAAAAATAATCTTCAAGAAAATATCATTTTGAAAATCAATTTTATTTTAAAATCACTTTTAAAAATAATTTCATTAAAAATAAAAATGTAAAATTACAATGGAATGTTTCAAATAAATGTGTATGGTTAATTTCATAAATTCCATAAATAATATTCCTTTTTATGCATTACAATGGTTAGAAAAGTTCCTTTTTTTGATGGTGATACGAGTATTTATTAGAGAAAATTTTCTAATAAGAAAAAAAATTTGAAAAATGGATTTAATAAATCATTTTCAAAGGTTATATAAAATTATTTATAAAATATCTTTATAAAACATGGTTTTTTATAAAAAAATATTTTCAACCAAAGAGATAAATAAAGCAGTATTTTATTAAAGCATAATATCAATAATTTTGAGTACCATATAGTTGGAAGATAGTACTATCACATGAAAAATAATATGAATAACCATATGATATGAAAACAAAATGTTTTATTAGAAATTTATCATATAATTTCCCTTAATGTAATTTTAATAATAAAAATTCTCGATTAGAATTAGATTGTTAAATAAACCCCAAAAATGATCACAATGATCAATTGAGAATTAATAAATGAAATGATTGTATAAATCAACTATTAATGAACATAAAACAAGTTGAAATAGAAGTATTGATAGTCGAAAGTAATTATACACATAATTATATAATTTTCATGATAATGAGGAAGTAACATAACCCACTAAAAAGGAATTCTCTTATGATGTTTCTTTAACAACTCAAAAATTAATAGCCACGGTCAAGTATCCTATGATGAAATAATTCTATCTAAAACTAAAAATACCTTGAAAAATGGTTTATTGGTTATATTAAATACAAAATGGTGAAATATATATACCAAATAAAAGTAACTACATTCATAACATTACAATATTCCTCAACAAAATAAAATTGAGATGGAATCCCTTACCATTCACTTCCTTTTGGTTGAATTATCTTTAACCTATTGTATGATGGGTTAAATCATGTAATTAATGTATACTAGAACAATTTTAATATTTATAATATCATATATGATACTTTTATACCATTTTATCTCTGATTTGTCAAAAAAAAATTCATTATTTCCATCCATTATAATAATAAATTTCTTTTTTCTTCATGTATGTTTTCACATATTATATTTTTTTTGTATTACATAGATCATGATTTAATAATCCTCAGAATATAAACCTCAATTTAGTTATAATATATATTATGTATATATTTATTTATATTAATGAAAAATATTTGGGGATAAGAAATGAAATACACCATTCATGGAGATGGTAGGTCGTAAATACACATGATCGTGACTTCTATTTTCTTGTTGTATTAAAATAAATAATGTTAAATGAAATATTAGTATATTTATATTATAGTATCATATTTATGTAATATATATAACATATTTTTATTAAAACCATCCTTAATACATTACACTTGTTGTGTGAATGAATCATATCGCTTCGTGAGGCAGTAGTCCACTAGACACACATAAACGATGTTATTATTTTCTCAAAAAATAGAATAAAAGAGTGTATGTGTTATATAATAATTAATGAATAATAAATAAATAATAAGTATCACATATATATATTATAAAAATTATATCTCCTACATTATTTATATCCTTTAAAAGTTGGAATGAAAAAATGAACGACATCGGTTTGTGAGGTTGTAGTCTGTTGTACACATTAATGATAATTTCGTAACCAATTTTATTTAAGTGTGAATTGTTTTAGGTATAAAAAATATCATAAATAGATATCATTATAAAAAATATAAGGATGTTTTTAAATAATCTTGGTATTAAAATAACTTAAGGGGATTGAGGAAGAAAAAAACAAAATGTTCGTTTATGAAAGTTACCTTCTTTAGGATTCCCCTATTGGTTTGCACCAAAGGCATTCCTTGGTTGAATTTAATCCCAATGTACTTATTATAGGAAGGGTATTATAAAATTTTGAAGTTAATTAGATATAGTTTTTATCATCCAAATGGATTTATAGGTGTGAATAAGTGATGTGAGTGAGTGCCTTTTTATAGTTGAGGAGGAGTGACATTCTGGTAAAGACCTAAATGTAAAGATGATTGTGAGGCATCCCTTAACTAATTTCCACAAATAATAAAAACATTTATGTCCAAGAGGGTATATGGTTTAAATATTTCTATATAATGGATTTTCGAAATGTTTTGGGTCATTTCAACACTACTAATTTTTTTGATTAACCACTAAGGAAACTCAATTTTAAGTTAGTTGATATTATTAAAATTATCTATTTTCGCTAATAATTTTGTTTAAAATATAATTTTAAATTTTAATTCACTATAATTTTTTTTTGAATAAAAATTAAAAATCCATTTTTTCAAATTTAACTCATAGAGGTGGAATAATTTAATTTAAAATTTATTTTATAGACATGATGACAAAGTGGGTAATTAAAGTTAAAATGGTCAAAGTATAACTAGGTTTTTATATCATTATTAAATATTAAAAAATTCTTCTAAAGACCTAAATTGCATTATTGTATTTATAATTTATCTAATTTTAATTTAAAAATATTATAAAAAATAATTCAACATTATAAATCATTATCTGAAAAGTATGTTTTCAATTAAATGTCAGTATTTTTTATTATTCATCAAAAAAAGAATATTTCCATAAAAATATCAATATATCACCCTAATATTATTTTTACATTGTGATTTAAAAAATTAATTTTTTTTTGATATAAAATTTTTAAATTTCTAAAATATGGTTTTAAAATAAGTTAACCCTTAGAAGGATTCATAACAATATTTTACAAAAATACAGCTTTGTATTCATAAAATGGGATTTGTGGTTATCTTTTTCCAACAAAGACTATTAGATGAATGTAAATTTATTTTATTTAATATATTATATATTAAATTCCTCAGTATAATCCATTAATATTAATTAATTTAATTTATTAAGATAATATTCCTTTGGAAAATATACTACTGTTTATAAAAAAATTTAGTTTATACTCAATTGATTTTTATATTCATTTATAATTAATTTGAAACCAATAATCTCAACAATATATGTTCATATGAAACTTAATCCAATTAATAAACACATATTTAATTTTTGTGAGAAAAATTTTCATTGTAATTAATAATTTTAATAGTAATCGATAAAACTCAATCATTTGTGTAACACAAGCTTTCGATGAAACTCATTATTGTTTGTAATGAAAACTAAAATATTTTTGCCTTATTTTAATGATCTATAAATAAAAATTATTTCAAGTAGAAAACTTGTTATATTATTGAGGTGTTATATTCCCTTATATTTTGTTGTTGTGTGTCACACACATTGTTAAATATGATATTCATTTATTAAAATTTTGAGGTGTTACATTATCCCCAAGAAAAATATATTGAGTCCTTCAAATTTAAAATCACTCTCAGAAATCAATGTTTTAATATTTTTTTAAAAAAATACTATAAATCATAAGGTTTTATAAAATAAACCCCTAGTAATAGAGAATTTGAAATACTATGGTCTAATAGAAAAACATAATATTAGGTTTCTATGTAAAAGATAATTCGTGTTAAGTAATTATATTTACTTGAAGGAAAATCATAAATAATTATAGAGAGTTAGTTTTTTCATTAATTACAATAATTAGAATTATAAATGTAATGTTAAGGGACTTAAAGCCCTAAATCTGATATTTGTGAGAAATATATTGATATCAACAAAAGGATGATAATAGGATATTTTTTTGTTTGATTAATCATTTATTAATTTTGATTAATTATTTTACTATCAATGAATACAAATAAATATACTTACACGATACATTTATATTTTATAAGAAACATTTCACCCTTTGTTTTTCCGTCATCGCATCCTCTAGGAAATTAATATAGAAAAATGAAATTTTTATGCATGAAGCACTAAAAGTAACTTCTAACAGATTTTAAAAAAATTGAAAAGGTTTTCAATATGTCTATAAACTTATAAAAACCCAATATTGTTAAAACATTAATTTCTAAACAAAAAATGAAACAATACTGGTTAATCATTAATATTTATTTGCCAATTTTTTAAACAAAAAACATGTACATATTTACTGGAAATTTCATAGGTCATTGGAAGGGGTGAAACCCTTTCATCCTTCAGTCATGTGTTGAAGCCCCACTTCCTTGAAAAATGTGATAGATTATTACCTTTTAGGTGGGTTTCTCTTTCTCTAAACTCCATTAATATGTTTCCTATAAAATTTTAAAAAAGTATTATGGCATCATCTTAATGAAAATAATCATTAAATAAACTTTTAACTTTGGTTTTCAATAAATCTTATTTTTTTTAAAAAGTCTAATAATATTATTTCGATATCATTAAAATATAATTAATTATCAATATAACCCTAAAGGCATTAAATAATATTAAACATATGACTACAAAATGTAAAGGCAATATTCCTTAAATAAAATTTCCACTAAAACATATTCCTGCCATAAATTTCCTTATAATTTTCTTCAGTATTGTTAGGTTCATAAAAAGTTTGTTTTAATACTATTGACATAATATAAATATTAAACTCATAAACCCATGATTTTATCCATAAATCTTAATTTAGCGTATTCAAAAATACTCCTAAAATTTAACATAATCCTTAGATATTTCAAGATTCATATAACTAATATACCATTGGTAAAAAAATTCCACAATTTAATTTTTGAAATCTTATACATAAATACATTATCCATTTTATTTCTACACGTGTACTTCCATGGTCTAGGTTTTAACCTTGGTTATTCATTTTCATTATCTATTATAATCCTTCATAATATTTTATAAAGTTAAACTTGAATCATCTGATAAATATCAATCCAGAGTGTCAACCCAGGAGAATAGTAGGAAATGTTTTCATCTACTAGGTTTTCTTATGTCATGATCGAGACACTCTTTTTAGAGTTATTACCCATATGTAAATCTATTAAAGAAAAACTTCAACTTGTAGTATCTAGACATTGATGGAGTTTTAGAAAAAACAACATAATACCTATCTTACCAATAATTTATGATGTTCTTCTATACTTCTCCTAAAATTTTATAATTCAGTAATGTTCCCTAATATGTGTTTTCCCAAATCTACATCCCATGATTTATAATAAACATTCTATGATACCAAATGTATCAACCCAGATCCTAGTAGCCGGAAAGTAGTTCCATACTTTTTAAAATTGGCATTGATACAAGATTCAGATCCCAATGTATTAATCAATTTAGTAGTATTAGTAAACAATATATATACCTCAGTCTTGTACTAAAAATGAATACATATATCAAAACAAATATTTTTTTCCATTTTCAGAATAACTTTATTTCATCTTGTATATCCCATCATATCTTCCTTAGTGTGCTTTATAGAATCACGAAAAAATTGAGAAAATAAGGGTGAGATAATGTTATTGGTAATGGTAAAGTGAAGTGGATGGAATAATGAATCAATATGAATAATCAATATAGAAAGGTCAATAGCTAAGAATATATTACTATTAAATAAAAAGTTAAAGCATAATCAATATGGAAAAAAATAACTGAGAACACATACAATTTAAATAACTAGATAAGGAATAGTCAATATGAAAATGGAAGTAACTAAAAACCATAACATTTACTCAATCAACTGAGAATAAATTGTGTAAATATATTTTTTCATAGTGAAAATATCATGTATTATATTAATATAATATGAATAAAGGAAAATTTTAATTATTGGATGCCAGGTTTCCCAGGTACATAGAGCCTTTATCACCAAGACCTATTACAATTTAGTTTAAATTATATCAGATAGAAGTACATTTGATTTGGGAATCTAAATAATATCATGATAATACAATTTCATCGAGGGGATTACATGAAATTTTCCCCAACCTATGTCATACCATTCCAAATAATTCTTTATATTTTGAATGGTAAATTTTATTTTCAAACAACATGCCTTATCAATTATCCATACCACATAAATAATATGTATATATAAATATTTTCTGAGAAAAAAAATTAACCTTCAATGTGAAAACCATTTGTAAAAATGGTATACAATTTTGTTAATAATCATATTCATTTTTAATAATGTTTATATTTAGGAGAAATTTAATGTTCAATAATCACCTAAATGTGAATTAATCTATAAGAAGATATTGAAAATATAAATTATTAAAGGAAGTGAATTTCAATTAAATACTTCTTCAAAATATTACTAATCCATCAATATAAAGAAAAAGGTTGCTAAAAATATTATGTATTCTCTTTAGAGTAAGAATTAAGGTTGTTTTAATTGATGAAATAAAAATATCTTTAATTTTTTGGGGAAAATATCATTTTTAATAACATTTTTAAATCCATTTTTTTGAAAATATCATATAAATTTTTTTATATAAAAAGAAACTCATTTAATTTTAATGGAATCTTCAATGAAATTTAGGTGGGTAATTTTTTACATTATTAATGAAAATTACTTTTATACGCTAATTTTTTTTTAAAATTTCCTTGTTTGCAAAGTGGAATGAATATTCTTCTCAAAAGCATTGGAAGAAGAAAAATTGTGTAAAAATTTATTTTAAAGAATCATTTTGAAAGGTTTAAATATTTATCTTTTGATATTTTTTTGTGAAAACATAGCTTGGTATGAAAATAGATTTCCAACTAAAGAGAGAATTGAAGTCGAATTTCATGAAAACAATTTCTCAATACTTTTTCTTAATATAGAGTGTAAAAAAATTACTGTAACTTGAAAAATATTATACATAACCATAAGATAATAAACACAAAGTTTTAATTACACAATGATCATATAATTATCATTAATGTACTTTAAGAATAAATAATCTCAATTAGTATGACATTGAGAAGTAAGCCCTTAAAATGACCATAATGTTGAAGTGAGAATTAGTAAATGAATCGAGTGTGTTTATCAACTATAAATCCACATATATAAATTTTCGAAACAATATATAGTAAAAATTCATTTTACACATATTCATATAATATTAAAGACAATGCGGAAGACATATTACCATCTTAAAAGGAATTGTGTTATGAAATTTCATTACCAATTGGTAAATTTATTTTAAAATCTCTTTAGATGAAATAAATATTTTTGAAACTTAAAATACCATGAATAAAAGTGTATTCATGTTATTAAATTTAAAATGGGTTTTATATACATCATATAAAACAAATTTGGTGTATAACATTACAATATACCTCAGTGAAATGAAAGTGAGATTAAACCCCTTAAAATAAGATTCTTTTTGGTTGAATTATCCTCAAATTATTCCACAATGGTTTAAATATTATTATTAATTTGTTCAAAAACCATATTAATATTAATAATATCACATATTATCCTTAAATAACTTCTTTTCACCCATTTTAAACAATCATTTATTATTTTCATAATTTCACATAATAACATACTTTGTTTTTAGATAAGGTCTCACATGATATTATTGGTTCATAGTACATATATCATTATTTAATCACCCATATAATGTTATGAATAGATTGAATACCATATATATTTATTATATATTTATTTAGATAAATCCATTTTGATTTCTGATTGGAAATTAAATTCCTCGTTCATAAAAGAGTTAAACCATACATATGCTTGAATGTTGCTTCCATTTTTTTTACATTAAAAGAAACATATGTAAATTATATGTATATATTATATTTATAGTATAATATTGACGACATATATAAGCCATATTTTTATTATACAAATCATTTATTCATTCCATGAAATGTGTAAGCACATCACATCGATTTGTGATGCAGTAGTCCACCATAAACATGAACGACATTATCGTATTCCCACAGAATGTAAAAACAAGAACAAATGTGTTATATAATAATTAAATAATAATAAATACATTATATATATATATCATATATAACATATATAAATAGTATGTTCATAATTATTTCCAACCATGAAAAGTCGTAATGGGGAAATGATGTTGTTTTTTGAAGCGATATTCAGTCGTAAACATGAACAATGATTTCATAACCCATTCGATGGAAGTGTGTGCCATTGTAGGTTGTACCCTTAAAATAACAAAATATTAGTATATATAATATAATGGGGTTATTATATAATCTTTATATAAAAATAAATTATTTTTAGGAGTAAATAAAATAAAATATTCAGTGATGAACATCACATCTTCTTCAGTCACCTCTTTTTGGTTTGCACCAAAGCACATAATCATTTGGATTTCTTCCAAAATTAATATTTTTATAACTAGTATTTTAATTTTTTAAGTTATTTATATAGATGATTTATGACAATAATATCTTGATATGTGTGAATAATTCTGGGGAGTGGGTGCTTTTTTATACTGTTGGAGTGGCATTCTCGTGAAGACAAAAACGTAAACACTATTGGTATTTTCCTAAAATAATGAATAATGTTCTATAAAATAGTTGATATATTGAAAATATTTCCATTAAATTGATTTTCAAAATGTTTTGTGTCATTTCCACACCCTATATTTTATGATTTACCACTAGGAAACTCATTTTTACCTTAATCATTGTGCTTAATATTAAACATTTTCACTAATAAATATTGTAAGAAAAGTTAAAATTATTATAAATTATATGATATAATTATTAAAAATATGGAATAATTAATTAAAATTTAAACACACAAAAATATCACAATTTAATTTAATATATACCTTCGATGTAGTGTTGATAAAATGGGGTTTGTAAAGTAAAAATGTACAAAAGTTTAATAAGTTTTTTTATATCGAAAGTTAATAAAATGGATTACAATAAAATAAAATATATTCATATTTTTATAATTTATGTAATATTAATTTAAAACAAATTTAAAATATAATTTACTATTACAAATTATTTATATAAAAATTCAGTTTTTAATTATAATTCATCATTTTTCACTATTCATAAAAAAATTTAAACATCTCATAAAAATGTCAAATATTCACCCTAAGATAAATTTTAAATTAATATCTAAAAATGATGTTTATAGTTTAAATAAAAACTATAAAGGTTTTTCAATTTTTTTAAAAATATTTGAACCCTCAAAATGAGGCAAAACCAGCTTTTAGAAAAATATTTCTTTCTTAGGCATAAATTTGGATTTATTATTTTCCTTGGACAATAAATCCAACAAGATTAATGTATAAAAATTGTAGAATTTGTAATATATAAATTTCCTTATGATCATCCAATAATATTAATTAATTTAATTTATTAAGGTAAAACACCTTTTGCATAGAAAATAGTTTTTATAAAATAATTTTAATTATATTAAATTAGTTTTTATATTAATTTCTAACTAATTTATAACAAATGAATTCAAACATATATTTTCATAAAATATACATTCATATTAATGATCTCAAATTTAATTTCTGTGGAATAATTTTTCATTTTATATAATTGTTTTCAATGGTTGGGGCCGAAACCTCATTTTATTTAATAATGAAAAGAAAAGACCTCTTTGTGACTGGGTAGGGGGAGAACCATTACACATACTTAAGGCCCAGGGGCATGAAATACCATTTTTCTGCCCAAAGGGCCCTCTGGTGAATAATACAACTATACTACTCGGGCTTCTTTTAGTTCCCTAACAAAATTAAGATATTTTAATGTAATGGGGTGTTATTTTCCTATTTATTCTTGTCATTACGTGTTATACCCACAATCAAATATGAAATTATTATTTTAAAATTTTGTGGTGTTACACACTCCCCACCTTAAATAAATTGCATAATCACAATTTAAATTAGCTCTCAGAAATTAATGGATTAATATTTAATAATTAATATGTGGAAAACCCCACTTTTTAAATTTTTTAATTAAATACCCCATTAATAAGAGATAAAGGGAAATGCAATGTTCATATAGAATAATAGATCAATATGTTTACACGTGGAAGATCATTCATGGAAAGTGAAGTCCTGGACAATGAGGAAAAGAGTAAATAATTATACATATAAATTGAGGTCATCGATATAAAGAAGATTAATTATCAAGGGAATGTTAAAGGCCTCAAATATATAAATATAATATGGGTGAAAATTTCATTAATATCATAAAAATGATGATAATATGAATTTATTTTTTTTCCACTTCCTTTTCCTAAATTTAATGAATTATTTTGCTATCTAAAAATGACGGAAATATGCATACATGATACATTTATTTTTCATAAGAACAATTTAATCCTTTGTTTTTGATTTGATTTAATTCTCCAAGAAATCAATATCCATATATGAATGTTTTATTCCTCAAGTAATAAAATTTAATTTTATGTGATTTTTAAAAAAGTGAATTTTTTTCAATATATCTCTAACTATTTCTCAAACCCAATATTAATAAAAAATGAATCTATAAACCTCCAAAGTAACACTATTGGTTACGAATTAATATTTATTCAATATATTTTTAATTGAATATAATGACATATTAACAGTGACATTGCGTAGTTCAGTGGTAGGCTTGAAAATCTTATCGTCATTTTTTCATGGGAACAATCCCCACTACCTTGCTGGATGCAAAAAGTTGTCACCCTAATTCAAGAATTCTATTTTTGAAAAATAAATTAATATAATTCCTCTATGATTTCAGAAAAGTATGCTGGGATCCATTTAAATACAATTAACCATTAAATAACCTTTTTACGAGGGGTTACAATACAATATATTTTTTCATGATGTCTAATAAGGTTATTTGGCTATTATTAAAATATGATTAATTAAAATATTAACCATAAACTCTATAAAAACCTTTAAACATATGTCATTAAAACATGTCGCCCTTATTCCTCAAATAAATTTTTCCACTGAAACATATAATTTCCATAAATTTATTGATAATTCCCACATCTTGTTTGATTTATAAAAATTTGTTTTTAATATGTTGAACATATGGACAAAATAAAACTCAAAATCCCTTGATTTTATTGATAACTCTTAATTTCATGAATTCACAAATGATCCTAAAATTTAATAGAGTTATTAGATGATTCATGATTTTTATAAACAAAATACCATTAAAATTATATCCACAATTTAATTATTTAAATATAAATATTTTATAATTTAACCATATTATTTCCATATTGGTCCTTTATTGGTTAAGGTTTTAACCAAGTAAATTCCTTAAAATTATATTTTTAAATATATTATAATTTTTTAAAATGAATAATATGAATTATTCTCAGTATATAAATTGGGGGGAAATCTATGTGCATAGTAAGGCCCTTTTTTATCTACATGGTTGCACTCATGTCAATAATGACACACCCTTTTTGAATTTATTACCCATAAGAACATTTGTTTTAGAGCCACATACAATTTTAGTATCTATATAGGGATGTATTTCAAGTAAAACCATTATAATATATAGCTTACAAAAACATTATCACTCTCTTCTATACATATATATAGGTTCAATGACATGGTTATGTTTCCTAATATATTTTTTCCTAAATATAGTTCTTGAGGTATCCAGTTAACATGCTGTGATACCAACTATAATGATCCCAAATTCATCAACCATATAATGATGACATACTTTAAAATATTTCCACTGTTAAATGATTCTAATCCCGAAGGATTGATCAATTTAGTAGTGTTGGTAAAATAAATACACACACGAGTATTGTATTACAAATGAATAAAAAAGTTACAACATAATATTTTTACTTTTTATGAGAATACATTTATTCCATTTAGAATATAAATTCATATATTTCAAAGTATACATTACTAATTCTTGGTTAATGGATACAAAATAAAGGTGAGGTCAAATTCTTATTAAGGGTTAAGTACAATGGAAGAAATAATATATCAATAAGAATAATCAATATAGAATGGTATATAACCAATCACACTTTCCATGAACGAATCTTGAAAAAGAATAATCAGTAAGGCAATGTAAATAACAGACCGCACATTCCAGTTAAATAACCGAATAAGGAATAATAAATACTACAAGATAAATAAATAAAAACCAAGAAATTTAGTAAATAAAATGATAATGAAATAAATTGATATATTGTTTCATTGCGAACATCATATGGATAATAAAAAATAAATATGAATGAAGTTAATTCATAATTATTGGATTCCATGCTTCATAGGTACACAAAATCATTATAATTATGGCCTTTCACTTACTGATTTCAAATACACCAGGAAGAAACAATTTTTATTTGGCTGACTAATTTTTCTAATACCACTAATTATATATCAATGTTATTGTATTAAATAGTTCCTAACATGTGTGATACCAGATCAAAACTCTCCTCATATATCCAAAAATAATTTTAATTCATTGAAAATGTTCCTTATATATTATCTCTCTCAATTAATGAATATGGATTTATCAATATTTTCCCATGTAGTAAAATAAATTTTATTATTAAAAACACAAGTAAAAAATGGTATATGGATTAGAAAATAATCAGTTTTCTGATAAATCATATGTATATGTTGGGGGGATTTAATGTTTAATGATAACAAGAAGGTGAATAACAGAAGTTGAAGTTAATGACTACCAACATGATTCATGTAAGTGAATTTCCATACTATCCCCAGTCAAAATAATCACAATCCATGTAGTGGAAGATTAATCATAGAATTAATAAAATGTATTCCCCTTAAAATAAGAATTATTGTTTTGGATGATGATGAATAAAAATATATTTATAAGAAATATTGAGGAAAATACTATTTTAATTTTGAATAACATTTAAAAAAACCCATTTCATTGAAAATGACCTATAGAAACATTTTATCAAAAAATAAACTCATAAAATTAAAAAGTAATCTTGAAAGATATTTCTATAGGTAATTACATATAGGTCATAATAAAAACTCATTTTATATGAAAAAAAGATTAGAAAAGATCCTTTTTCATAAATATATATGATGATTACATTTTTTAAGAAAAAATGGATAAAAATGAATTTTAATATATTATTTTTTAACGGTTAATGAAAATATTTTATATAAAATTTATATGATCATTGTTTTTTAAGAAAAAATATTTCTTACCAAAGAGTGAAATGAAAGACTATTTTGTTAAAACATTTTCACAATAATTATAACAAAAAAGAGTAAAAAAATAGAACTATCAATTGGAAAATATTTTGAATAATAATATTATAAGAAAGCTAATAGATTTAATAAAAATTATCATATAATTTCATTTAATGGAGTTACATGAATAATAATATTGATTAGAATGATATTATAAAATAGATTATCAAAATGTTAATAATGTTGAAGTGATAATTAAGAAATGAACTGATTATGTGTATCAAATATAAATAAAAATAATAAAATCAAAATAAAAAAAATATATAGTCAAAAGTAATTATTCACATAATCACAGAATATTAATGACGATAGAGAAGTAATATAACCGACATAAAATGAATTGATTTATAAAATTTCGTTACCATTAAGTAATTTTATGATCAAGCACCATTACATGAAATAATTCAAATCTAAACTCAAAATACCATTAATAATGAAGTATTAAATGTGTTAAATGATAAAGGGGAATTATATACACCATATAAAAGAAACTAGGTACATAAGATTACAATATGCCTCATTGAAATGAAATTGAGATAGAATACATTACCTTCTACTTTATTTTTGTTCAATGATATGTATTCTTAGGTATAATAATTTTAATAATTCTATTAACTTATAACAGAACTAAATTAATATTTATAATATCATAGATGATCCTTTTGTAACATCTTTTCATTTATTTGTTAATAATCACTCATTATATTCCCTGTCTTTGGTAAAATATTTCTTTGCTTCTATAGTATATTTTGACTTGTTACTTTTTGTCCCCTACTATATATCATAATTTATTCATCTAAAAAATATAAACCATTATTTTAATATCACATATATTTTTTATGTAAGTGTTTTTATTAATCAAAATATTTGGTGAAAGGAAATAAAATATACGGGTCATGGAGATGTTAGGAAATACATAAACATGAACAATAGTTCCAATTTCTTTTCATATAAAATAAAATAAAAGTAAATATTATATATTTATATTAATATTACAGTAACATAATTTTGTCATATATTTCACATATGTTTATTAAACCGATTCTTAATGAATTCTAGGAAAATTGTAAATGAATAACATCACTTTGCGAGGACGTAGTCCACTATACACATGAACAATGCTATCATATTATCAAAAAATGGAAATCATGATGTTATGAATCATATAATAAGTAAATAAGAATAAATAAATAATTAATATCATATATATTATAGAAACATACTATTCCCATCATTATATCCAACCTTGAAAGTATGTAATGGAAAAAAACGACATGGGTTCTTGAGGTGGTAGTCTGTCGTACACATGAACTATGATTTTGTAAAAAAATTGATGGAAGACTATGTCATTTTAGTACATAACATTAACATAAAAAATATTCATATATTTAATATTATTAGGTTATTATATAATTTTGATATGAAAATAATTGAAGGGGTTTGAGGAAGAAATAAAATATTCACTAAAGAACATTACCTCTTCATCAGGTATCTCATTTCGATTTTCACCAATGTCCCTCCTTGGATAGATTTCATCCCAATGAAATTATTATAGAATGAAAATAGGGACGTTTGGAATTTAATTTAGAAACAGTTTTATGTTCCAAATGTATTTACAGTTCTAAAAAAGTGAGGTTAGTGAGTATATTGTTTTTAGTGTAGGAGTGAAATTATTTTATATACCAAAAAGTAAAAACTATTGGGAGGTGTACCATAAATCATATTCCTCTAGTAATGTACACTGATTGATAAAATAGAGAATATGGTTGATTTATGGACATCCAATCAATTTTTGAAAAGATTTAGGACATCTAGAAACCTTATATTATAACATTAACCTATTAGTAAACTCATTTTTACCTTGATTGTTGTGATTAAAAACGAATTTTTTCAGAAATAACTTTGGTAATTGTCACAAACCATCCTAGATCCACCCTAAACTGGTCACCAGATTTAATCCATAGAATTTCTAGAGAGTTTTTCTTAATCATCCCGAGCTGGTGACATGCACCAAGTGCATAATGAGAGTGAAAATGTCAATGATTTTCCCAATTTAAATAAAAAAACTAGAACTATAGAAGAAAGAAGAAGAAAACCAAAATAAATATGGCTTCCAAAAATGACATCATTACAGTAACAATGAAAATAAAAAATTAAAAAATAATGAGGATAAACATGAAAACCCCAAACTAAACCATTCAACCATGATATCTCTATATGACCTTGGGGATCACTATCATACCCATAACAAACTATCTCCTAAGTTGATCTATCTTGAGTAGGAACCTCTAAAAGAAACAAAAATACAGTTAAGACTATATGAGTGAGTATTAAATCTCCCTTGGTAATCTCGAATAAATTTGTTTCGAATGAATATACCCATAATAAGGAAAAATTCATTTTTGGTTTTAAATACATTATACAAATATAGGTTTTCCATAATTTTAATTTTAAATAATAAAAATTACAATCCATTTCCCTCACAATTTTAATTTAATCATATATTCATGGTGGTGAGAAAGGTTCATAGGGAAGAGGGGGGAAGGTAACAGAATAGGAAATGTTAATTCTTCATAAAAGTTGAAAAATGGTGAGAACATTTGTTCATTCAAAACTTCATTTTTGAAAATATTTTTAACAAAAACAACAAAATCTCTATTTACAAAGAAAACACAAACAATTGAGAAAATAATATGATTTAAATTTTTTTGTGAAATGAGACTAACAAAACTACAGATAGTGAAACACCGAAATACCAAGGATCTCATAGGATAACCAGAACATACTTATACATGTGACTCGTATCGAAGGAATTCCCAACCTGATGACATCATAATGCCCAATTTCTAGATCGTTTCCCTACTTATCCCGACCGAGGGGAATAATACCATATAAATAATAAAAATATATACTCTAGCTATAAGACACTAGCTTGTGTGATAAGCATGTTAGTGTGAAAATCGTTCCAATAATTCATTGTAGTTATTCTAGGTTTATATTTCATGCTCATAAAGGTTTGTTCCACACATACTAATAAACATACCAACAAATAAGTCACACACTATAACCACCCTATCCTCTTCAAGGAGTAGTACCTTGCCTTAAAACAATTATTGTACAATTTTATAAGCAAACCAAGGACATGACCACCTCATTATCAACCTACATCGAATGGAACTACGTCAATGATAGTTTTTCAAATGAATCCATCTGAAAATTTTCAATCGGGACTCATAATACTTTCACATATCAATCCTCTTATTGAAAAATGACACAAAACCCACATTCAAGATCCAAAACAATTTAGAAACCCATTTATAAGACACCAAATACCATTTTATATATCAAAAAAATTCAAAAATAAAACACATGATTTTAAAAATCAGAAACCAATTGAAAAATATAATCAGGAAATTAATTCAACACTTCACATTCAAAACTCAACAAATCAACACCACATATCCCAAAAAAATTGAGAAAACTATCTCATTTCACATTTAAATTTTTTTCTAAAAATATCACATGACTTATTAATAATCTATTAAGGTGAAAAGAATTATAAATCAATGAAATATTTAATTTAATTGAGATATGAAAAGAGATCCTACCTCATTTGATGAAGCTTCTTCCAGAATCTAGTGTGAAATCTCAATAAAACCTCATCCATACCCAATGAATGTTAGATCAAACCTAAAACATCAATATTAAATATAAAATTTTGGAATCCATCACTTAAATTAGAACACCAGATTCTTGAAAACTGAAACCCTAAAAGAGAGGATGAAAATCCTAGAAGACAAGAGAAAAGGATGGAATGAAGGACTTAAAAGACCCCTTTAAGAATACTCCCAAAAAAACATAGAGGACCAAGTGAACCAAGATAGGGGGAGGATCCATCTAGGGTATATGATCTTGAATGGGGGAATAAATAGGGTATTGGGATTAAAAAAAGTGAAGACAAAAGAGGGGGAAAGTATATTAATCATTTGGGTAGGATGCATGATTATACCACATGGTTTTTCTAACAATGTGGTGAATGTGTTCCCACCACTATGGAGGGAGACAAAATTCTACCCAATAATACACATGGTATGAATAACCATGTGTAAGTTTTGTGGTCACGTCTAGCTGAGACAAAAACTTACCACATGGTTACCTTGGTTGGGTGCACAATTTCTACTAACCGTGCACTATGGTCGACATATGAAATATTTCCAATTTTATCTAAAAACTCAAAAGGAACATATGGGGGAAATCTAGTCCAAAGATAAAAGGTGATAATTACAAAAAATTTTAAACATGTTATTCTTGGTTATTGAGAAAATAATCATGAACTCAATCTAAACCAACTACATATATGAATCCAAAGAGAAGTGTGTGACAATTCTCCCCACCATAATTTTTTCCGCCCTCAAAAATACCACCCACGTTTGACTCAAAAAAAGAACCATATCTACATAGAATCTCTAGGAAATTACCAATGAACAAAAAACATCAAAAAGTAAAGAGCACAATAATAGTAAAAGAGGTTAAAAAAGATGAACATGAGAGCCAAATTGGAACACCCGCTATGAGGCACCTTCCCCAAAAAGCTAAAACACCTCTAGTGTATATTTCCAAAAGGATATAGAACATTCATGATGTATAATACATACTCAAATTATTAACACCTAAACATCACCAAATAAACATATGATATGTTCCCAAAAGAGGAAACAAATTTATATGATGCTACTACAATGGTGCTTCAAAAAATTCATTGGGCGTGCTTCAATCCCAACGTTTACTCATGAGATGAGCTTAGGGTCAGATAACTCGAAATGAGTCTACCCACATCCAAATCAACACATTGAATGAAATAAAATTAATGAAATATGGAGGTATGAAACTTTTCCCCACAATTAGAAATATAAATATACTTGAATGTGACCACAAACTAAACTAGATTTCCAATATGAAGAGGCCCAAATGGACCCCCACCATTAGGAATAGTCTAAAACTTATTTTATACCTGATGAATTTCTACAAGATCCATAGAGGGTCTCCCCACCATAAGATCTAATGATTTTTTTATAAATATTCCCTATGTGGACCAAAAACACCCACCATACGGGGAGCGGAGGGAATGTCCCACGTGATGAATAGTTTAAACCACAACTGATAAAACAAAAGGCAAGGATAATTTTGAACCAAATAGACACTAGATTCATTCATGAATGCTACATAAGGGAGTTAATGGGTGGTCTATTCCTAGTGAGACACAACCAATAGGGTTTCTAGAAAAATGAGATGACTAAACTTCCTTGTAACTGAGGAAAAACTAGAAAGAGTACACCAGAGGATTAATATATCTCCATATTCAATGTAAATAATAGAAATTAGACCACGGAAATTCACAACATTGGTGCTTTTTACTACATGAAATCTTCAATCTGAGTCCTATAGATGGATCTAGTATGTTTGAAGAATCTTATTCCACGTAGTCAGGCATTAGAAACCCCTGAATAGAACTAAGAAATCATAATTTTTACGAATCACAATTCAGTTGAAATAAGAGTATTAAAAGGTCTGACAACATCTCTCCTTTAAACTGAAAACAAATAAAACACCAAAAAACACCACCAAAATGGCCATTAAATTCGAGATAATTTATTGTAAGAAAAAAGCTAAACAGATCCCAAAATAATTCCATACTCATACAAACAGTCTAGGATTTCCTTCAATGTGTTGGTTCTATATTCACAGTGCTTCTTTGACACACCCTGATAGAACCTATGAAAGTGACCCAAGCATCTGCAGGTGTGGAAGGTTCTTGGATCATTCAGGATTGATGAATTCTTGTGACCATTATCACCAAACTAATGACATAGAAAGGTATTTCACCCTGAAGAGGTTAGGGAGAGGTCTAAAGGCCTCTTAATTCCTCTTCCGGCACTACCAACATCATGATGCTTCCCAATATTAATGTTGAAATTCCCTTCACTACTTCCAACTACTGGAGGAATAATTTCCATCATAATCTCTCATATTTGAATTATTTTTTCATGAATGATTGTGTCACAACATCATTAAAAGTGGTTATGTTCTGCTCAAACACCTTTGACATCAATTCAGGAAGAAGTCCATAATAAAAATTTCATGCCTTCAAGGGATATTTTTCCATATACCCTATATCATATAGAACTAGGTCTGTGAAGAGATTATATAACTCCATCACCGATATAGCACCTTGATGAACACTGAAAATCTCCATCTTATTCCTTGCCATCCTCATCATAAAAAATTACTATTAGATGAAAGAAGAAAAACTCCAATGTAAGATCCTTCTGAGCTTTGTTTTGAGACACCTAATTCCACCATTTATAGCATAGACCTTCAAGTATAATGGTAATATTTTTACCTTTAATGATTCAGGAAACTCAAGGAATGTGAAGTTTTTTCTCAATCCTCTCCATCTAATTTTTCACTTCCAGAGGATCTTCTTGAGCATAAAATAGAGGAGGATTCAACTTCTGAAATTCAAGAAGATAGTCTATGGATTAATATACGAGAATGTTTTCTAATTGTTAACTATAAGAAGCTTCAACATGGGTATCCATAATATCATTATGGGGAAAAAAATATGAAACACATAAATAAGGAACTCAATCATGACCAATCCAACGACTAGAATTAGATACCAAAAACACAACATAAGAAACATCATTCCCAAAATACAAAGAGACACCACAAAACACTACAACATATCAATACATTAAATTTACTTTTTGATTAAACATTGGAAAAAAATAAGCCTAAATTATTGCACATCCACCTGTGGTATCCCATAGAGCCTCATACATGCATATAATCATGCCATATGATGCACCCATCAACATTCCCACACATATCTATTAATGAAACCGTTTACAAAAACAAAAATAGAAAAAAACATTCCATATTTTTGAAAAAATTATTCAACCCACATAACTATTTCAAAAATTCCCCAATGCCTCTTTTCATAACCCAATAGTGAAGGAGGTCAATACCCATTTCGAATTCCACAAAACTTATTTATCGAAACACCAACTATTCAATTAAAACTAATTTTTTGAACAACCAAATTTTCAATAGACATCAAGTAGTGATGGAAAAAATCCAACCTCATTGAAATCATTCTAAATTTACACAAAGACCATTTCATGAAATTCATCTTTTATAAGGATCCATTCAAAACAATTTTGAAAACACATTTTTACACCTTTTGAAAATAAAATTATTTATAATTTAAAATAATGTTTATAGAATTACAAAATAAGGGAATTTCGAACAATTCATGGAATCTTATGACACACCAGGGAGTTCCATAGGAAACTATATCCAATGGGTGACTTCGTCATATGGATTGAGGCCATACTCCCATCATACCACCGTTATAGAGTAATTTACTCCAAATTCACTAGATCAATATTTCTTTCCAGGCCATGTGTGCCCATAGAGGCCACTTTACCAACTCACTATTTATTCCTCAATACCAAACATTTATTAAGAATCAAAGGAAACCTACTCAACCACATATCCCATGGAAACACAAGGATTATAATAAGAAAGGGTTTATGACATCCTTCCAATTCCAACAAATAGATCCATGAAAATCCTTATCATTTTCCCTTTACACCCCTAAGTAACAATGGTTTCTATGAAAATCAATTTCCTCTAAATATCCAAACTCCTATAATACAATTTTTTCACGTACTAACGTGGGTTGACCCCAAACTAATCACCCAATTCTATCCATGGAAAGTCTCGAGAGGCATTCCTGATCCTCTCAGGTTGGAGACAAGTAACAAGGGTATCATAAGATATAAAATGGAAATGTTTTCTCCCAATTAAAAAAAACAAAATAGAAGAATAAATCATGAGAAATCTAAAAATAAACATCATTTCAAAACATTACATCATTAAACTAAAACTAAAAATAAAATAAACTAAAAAACAATGATATATCAAAAAAACATAAACTCTTAACCATGAAATCTCCATTTGACCCCATGGGTCATATCCAATAAATAACCAACTATCACCCAAGTCGATCGATCTTAAGCCAGTACATGTAGTAGAAACTAAAAATAAATGAATACTATAGGTGTGAGTATTAAAACATAGTAGGTAAACTGTAATAAATATATTCCAAATCCAAATCCTTTAAATAAAGAAAAAGTCATTTTAGGATTGAAAAACATTATATAAATATTGGTTTTCCACAATTTTAATGTTAAGGAATATAAATCACAATCCATTGCCCTTACAATTTTAAAACACTCTTCCGTTCATGGGGGAGAGTTAGGTTCATAGGTAAGAGTGGGGAAGGGAACCAAATTATAAATTTTCATTTTTCATAAAATTGGAAAGGGGAGAACACCTGTTATATAAAAACATATATCATTAAAATATTTAAAGAAAAGCCAAACATTCTCTATTTACCAAGAAAACACCAAAACCATGTGGAAATAATTTGAATCGATAGAATGAGGGAATGGAACTAACGATACTAGATCCAGAGAAACAATAGAAAACCTAGGATTTCATCGTAGAACTAGAACATATTAATACATGTGACTTATCCCAAATGGATGATCTACGTGATGAAATCATATCGCCCAAACTCTAGATCATCACCATACCTGGCTTAATTGAGGGGACCAGTACCCATAACAATAATAACAAAATATCCCAGTCCTATTTGACATTATCAAGTGAGTAAAATATAAAAGTGAAAGAATAATTTTCAAAATTCTGTGTAGCTATGCAAGGATCACATGTTTCGTTAAAAAGGGGTGTTCTAAACAAACCAAGCTACAATACCACATACATTCCATAACATAAGTCCCACACCGACACCATAGAAGCCTCATCATAGAGTAGTGCCTATCTTTAAAACAATTATCACACAAGTGAATTCCCAAACCAAGTCAATTACCACCTATTTATCAACCAACAAGGAAAGTAACTCCTTCCTAGAAGGTTTTTCCAATGAAACCATTTGAAACGTGCCAACGGGGCCTCACAATACTTTCACATATTAAACCCCTTTATGAAAAAACAGACACAAAACACATTCAAGACACAAACAATTTAAAAACCCATTAGGGAAATATCAACCACATATTTAGATTTCACAAATAAATTTTAAAAACCCAACCATTCTTTTATAAACCATAAAAACATGAAAAATCTAGTAGGGAAATTTAACAAAGACCTGACATGCACAACTCAAATAATCAATACCACATATCCAAAAAAATTGAGAAAACTACCACATTTAATTTATAAAAATTATTCTAAAAAATATACATCAACATTTAAAAACATAAAAAGGTGTAAAAATCATTAAATCAATGAAATCATGAAATTAAAGGAGACATGAAATGGTATCCCCCCCACTTATGAGGAATAAAATTCTAGAATCTAGTAATAAATATCAATCACACATCAACCACACCCAAGGTATGCTAGATAAAACCTAAAAAATTATAATATAACCCACCAATTTTTTATCCAATAAAACAATTTGATCCCTACCGACTGGAAAATAGAAACATTAAAGGAGAGGAAAGAAAACCCTTGAATGGAAGAGAGAACAAAGGAATGTATGACTTACATGAAGATTCCTTAAAGAATAAACACAAAAAATATCCAAAAATAGAGTTAAAAGGGAGACCAGAGAGGGGTAGGAGGTGTATAACCCTGAAATGGGGGATGAAATATGGATGATCTGGTTAAGCATCATTGAGAGAGAAAGAGGGGGAACATATTTTAAAAACCTAGAAAGGCAGAATTGTTACTCTGTATGGTTTTTCAAACCACTCAACGACTATGGAACCACTAATGCCAAGGGATATAACTACCACATGTGAAATAATAATGTATGAATATTTGTGATGAAGTAGTGCATTAACTTCTAAAAAACACCATGACAAACCACACAATTACCTAGGATGGGAACCTAGTTACAACTAACAATATGCCTACAATATCCTATTGTCTGCCTACCCAAAATTTCCCATTTTTTCAAAAAACTCAAAGGGAACCCAAGGGGTAAATCAATAAAAATAAAGAAGTATATGAGACTTCAAAATTATAACCCTTTATGCTTGGATCTTGAGAAAATGACAGAGAACTCGACTCAAACCAAATATGAAGATGAATAAAAAAACCTGGTTGTGGAAGTAAAAAATATTTTTTATGTTATTTTAAATTATAAATTAGTATGATTAATATTATGTAATAAATTATTCAAAATTATTGTCAAATATCTTGTATAATTTTATTTAATAATTATCTCACACACGTGACAACAAATGTAGTTTTTAAAGAGAAAATAATCAAATGTTTACTAAGTATTTTTATATAAAATGAACATAAAAATTGATTCCAATGACCTATATCGGATTAATAGATTTATAATATAAATATTTTTACATTAAAATCTATTTAATATATCATTTTAATATATATATTATTATAAAGAAAATTTGGTTTTAAATTAAAATTCATTTTTTTCACAATTTGTCAAAAAATAATGCTTCATAGAAAAATTTCCAAAATTAACCCTACGGTTATTTTTAAATTATAATTTTAAAAATTATTTTCTTTCTAAATAAAATTTAAAAATGTATCAAAGTTTTAGTTTAAAACAAGTTCTCCCTTAAAAGGAAGCATTCCTTCCATTTAGGAAAATATATATTTTCATGAATAAAATTTCATTAATTTAAGTATTATTCTGATCAAACCAATTTGATTAATGTAAAAAAACATTTATTACATTTTTAGTATATAAAATTTAATTTATATCATGAAATAATAATATTTAATTTTATTTGTAATGAAAAATAATAATTTTCTTATAAAATATTTTTTTTAATCTTTTATATTCAATTGGTTTTATATTCACTTATAATTAATTGGTAGAAATATATCTAAAAATATATTATCATAATTCTGTTATTACTATTAATAACAGAAATTTTTATTTATATTATATAATTATTCATAATAAATAATACCTTTTATATAAATTGATAAAACAAAGTATTTCATGAAATGCAAGATTTTGATAAAACACATTAATGTTAATTGCACAAACAAAATAAATGTTTAATTCAATACAATCTATATAAAAAAATTAATATATCTTTAATGGAAAATATAGTATAGTTTTGGAATGTAATATTACCTTCTAATATTGTTGTTGTCTGTCATACACACTATAAAATATAATATTAATATTTTATAATTTCATGGTGTTATAAGAAAAATATAACTCCTTCAAAATTATAAAAGATTAAATTTTAATTTAACATTGTTAATGACACAAAAAAACCATTTTTAGAAAGGAATATAACATCATGATATTTCAAAATATATTTAATATTGTAAATAAATTAAATAAAATATATAGCTTTCAATGCATGCTACATAGATTTTTTTCTTGTCTTACATGAAACAATGAGTTCCTTTGATATCTTGTGTGACAAGACAATGTTTTACGAAACACCAATATAATATTAATATTATTATTTAATATGATAGTTATCCTCTATACATTTTAATATTGAGTAATAATATTAATAAATATCATAAAAAATATATGTTTTACAAAAAAATAAAATCGAACCATTAGTTATAAATTAATTGGAAATGAAAATAAAAACAATTGAATATAAAATAATTTTTTTATAAAAAACTATTTTAGTGCCACCAAATATATTTTATCAAATGAAATTAAATTAATTACTATTAGTTAATTTTATAAATAATATTTAGTAAATATATATCCAATAATGTTTTTTTTACTTTAATATAAAATATTTGATAGTCATAAGAGAAGCATAAATCAAGTTTTATGCTTACAAAGATGTATTTTTATAAATGCTAGTTTTTTAATGTTTAAATGGAAAGAATTTTTTAAAATCAAATTTTGACATGTTAATAAAATTTATTTTAAAATGTAGAATTCATATTTTATGTGAATAATTTCCGAATTATCATAAGGTGAATCTTTGTTATTTTTTTAGAATCTTACTTTTTGATGAATAATTAACAATTATGAATTATAATGGAAAAATGAATTTTCTACTAAATAAATCGTTATGATAAATAATATATTAAATTAATTTAAAAATAATAATTTATAATTTATAAATATATTAATACAATTTAGAAAATTATAAACATTTATATATGGATTATATAAATAAAAACATTGTATAATATTTGAACATTTTCAATTTAAAAACCCACTTCCACGTCCAGTCTCTTGGGGTAATTTTCAGTTAAAATTTTTCACTTATATGGTATTAATTTGAGACAATGGATTATGTTTTTTTAATAAGAATAGTATATAATTTCTAAAATTTAATCATTATTTTTAAAAAAAATAATTAGTGAAATTTGTAAAAATTTATTACAGTGATTGGGAGAAAAACAAGTTTACTAAAGGACTAAAATTTCAACTCATGGGGCCAAATGACATTGAAACATTCCCATAATTCATTATATATACCTAAATAGAACACTGAAATTAAATTATAAATATTTATTTATTATTTGAGCCACATTACATGAAAAAAATGGTTTGAATTCTCCCTTGTCAAAAATTAGAATAGTGCCACTCACCCCACTTATAAAAGGCCACCTGCTGTCCACCTTAGTTCAAACATTAAAACCACTAGGGTTAGAAATGTAATTGAACAAATAAAATTCCAAATTAACTCCACTTATCCCAGATGATTGTTTTAAAATAAATAAAATAATTTAATGTTTTATTTAAAACCTAAGGAGGAGTCCCGAAGAAGAGGTATTATTCTTCTTAAAAAAATTTATTTTACATCCTTCTACACCAATATAAATTAATAATATACCATGATAATATAATAAAATCAGTTTTTTCCTTATAATTATATGATCTAATTTGAAGGGCACTACCTACATATTCAAACACTTTCTTCAAATGGGTTAAGAAATCATTAATTATGTGTATGGTACACTACTACCTTGTGAACTGATGTCGTTTGTCATTCAATTACTACCCTTCCAAAGTTGGAAATAATGATTGATATATAGTTTATATATGATATATATATGATATTTATGTTTTTATTATTCTTATAGACTCATTATATCAAACATACATTCATGCTTTTCATTTTCTATGAATACGATAATGTCGCACGCGTGTCCAACAGGCTACTTCCATACTAAGCGATGTAATTAATTCATACATTACATAGAATGTATTAAAAATAGGTTATATAAAAATATGATATATTTATATATATAAAATAAAAATATCCCTATAATTAATATATATATATATATATATATAATTTTCCAATCTTTCAAAAAGAAAAAAAATGAAAACAGAGTTCATGCATATATACGACCTATGGTATTAATCAATACTGTATTTGATTTTTTATCAAAAAAATTTAGGGATTAGTATAGATACATATAAAATGAATCTATATGATATATATATAATTTTTTAATTCATTTAAATGATTAAATAATTATTTAAATTGGAGGAACAAACAAAAAACATGTAAAATCATACTTGAAAAACAAAGCATTTATTACTAGAAATGAGGAATAAAATGGAATATAATTAAAGAAAAAGTGATAATATATTATAAAAGGAACATATATGATTTAATAAATATTTAATTGGTTCTATAATAAGTTAATAAATTTCTTAAAAACATTATACGTTATTTTAAATCTATCTCAATGAAAATGAGTCACAATGTAAGGTATTTCATACCAATTTCATTTTATTGAGGAATATTGTAATTTTATGCATCTATATTCTGCAATATTCTGTATATATATCCTGTTTAAAATTTTATATGACTAATAATTCATTATTCATGGCATTTGAGTTTAAATTTTAATTATTTCATCAATGGGTATTTTAATTATGAGTTACCAAGTGGTAAATAAATTCATAACTCAATTTCTTATCATTAGGTAATATTACATCCTCATTATTGTAAATATTATAATATTTTGTGTATCATGAGTATTTTATATCTTTTATATTATTTGAACTCATTTTTTGTGGACTTATAGATAATACACATAATTGATTCATTGGATGATTCTCACTTTAATTTTATGATACATGTAAGGGTTTAATTCACAATTTCAATTTATTCGTGACTGTTTACACTTGGAATTACATTAAAAGAATTTATTTGATCCAATTTATTAAAAAAATTAATTTTATTCTCATATGGTTATTCAGGAATAGTTTCATGTAATTATACCATTATTTTACTCATTGATACATACAATTTTTTTATATAATTTTATGAATGCCCGACTTCAATTCTCACTTATGTTAGAAACCTATTTCATCCAAATACCAGGTTATATAATTCTTTTTATTTCTTTTAACTGATTGAATATGATTTATTAAGGAAATTTTGACTCACTTTTACTTTTTATAAAATTACTTAAAAGGAATCTTGGTGTCTTTTTCTGAATAAGGATTTATTCTAACATTTATAAAATAATAAAGGAATATTTTTTACCTTTTAAGACATGTGCATAATTCCCCATGATCATTTTGCTGAACAATACATTGAATTTATACATGAATATTTTTAAATAATATTTTCAAAGAAAAGGATTTTCAAAATTTATTATGTTTTAAAAATGTTATTTTCAAAATTAAATGTATATTTCCACAATAGTGTTTTTAAATTTAATTTTCTTTAATAAAAGACAAAAAACATTATTCATAATTAAATGGGTATACATTATATTGGTACCATCCTTATTCTAACTATAGAGGGTTTATGATTATTATGACCAAGGAATATCTTTTCATTCACGTTCTTAATTCAATTTTGTAGTCAATAACTTTTTCTTGAAATGTTATCTTTATTATGATGATTGGACATTTGATTTTAAATAAATATATCAATTATTTATCACATATATATTCAATTCCTAAAATGTATAACATTTTAACATACAATTTTTACTTAAAATTTATTTTATTATCTATGTAAATATTGATCAATATTTATTATGTAACCAATATAAATATTTTTAAAAGAAAAATTTTAAATGTTAAATATATAACTACATATATGAGGAATGGTTTGGAACAATAGTCATCATGGGGCCATGATAATGATTTCCCCTTGATGCATCGATAGTGTCATTGGATGAATTAACTGGCTAGCCTTAATTAAATTGGTTTCTACCAGTCAGTTTTAAATTTTATTGAGGTCAGATCATGATGGTAAATGTATCATGTTCCTTGAAAAAATGACATCAAGAAAATAAGAATTTCCTATATTCAAAATTTAGTAATTATTATACATGTGATTTATACTATGATAACATCTATGGATTCATTTATATTTTATCTTGTTGATTAAATGAAATGTGTGGTTAGTTAATTATATTTAGATATTTATTATACAATATCTAGTTATTAAATTATAATGTGTATTCATTTAATTATCTTGCAATATTGACTATGACATATCCCGTTATTAAAATTGATTGTATGTTTAGTTATTCCAAATTCCATATTGATTATTAATTGTTGATTCAAGATAGCTTTTTCTATACTCAACTGTTACTCAAAATTTTAGATAACCCATATTTTGTTTTCCCCTTGATTCCATGAAGATTAATATGACTGAAATAAAGTGATACTCAAGATAGAATAAATACATTTTCACAAAGAAAATCATGTTGTAATTTTTTGTATTAAAATATAATATGGGAATCATGTAGTTATATAGTTTACCAAGTCTACTAAAATGAGTGATCCATTGGGATGTGTTTCTTTATGTCTTATACTAGTTTAATGGTAGATGGAACTACCTCCGGGCTTTTGAGGCTGGGGTCTCTACAAACAATGATAATATTTTTAAAAAATATATCATATGATATATATTTATACTATTTGATGTGTCAAATATGATGTTTGAATATATGGTTCAAGGTGATCATATGATATTGAGACTTTATATCAAGAGGTTAAAACTTGGAAATATTATGGAAAGGTAGAAACAGAGAAAAATATACTAGTTAGTATTGTAAAATTTATATATGTCATTGTATATTACTGTCATTAAAGAAGTTTATTCTATATTCGTATTGATAATATTTTTAATACAAATCATGATTCATATAATTTAATTTAAGGATGAAAAATGTGATTAAATATGATCATGGAGAGGTCACATACCAAGGGAGTGTCATAAGTTCCATGGAATTAGTATAATATAGAAATAAATTGTTTAAGTATTTTATTTTAATTAATGAAGACGCATTACCCCCTTCAACTGAATTTTAGCTATGTATTAACATTTATACCCATGGCAGTTCAATGAAAAGTAAATTTTGGTTATTTAATGAAATATAAATCACAAAAATAAGATCATGAAATAATTATGTGCCCTTTTTGATGAGATATCCTGGAAAATATATTATATTTTAAATTAAAATTTGTTAAAATTTTGTTTCCATTGAGAGATTAATTTAACTCTCTATGGGTTATTTGATTTGTTGTTGGATGTTTATTGTGGACATTAAGTATATTTATCTAATATTACTATGACAAAGGAAAAATGGTTCAGAAGCTATGTGTATCCGAAATACCATTAGGTTCTATTGAATTTAATATTAAGAATAAATATTTTTCTCAGCATTAGGATTTACAATTACTTATTTTTAGTTGATCACTTAAATTCAATGTCTAGATATCCGATTTTTGAGCATGCATGTTTGATTCCATATCCTACCTAATATTAATAAGAAAATAAATAAAACATTATTTATGCAATAGTCTAGTGAATAGATAAGTATATACATATTTATTTAGTTACTTGATAATTAAAGTGAATATAAATTATGAGTTTAGGGAATAATTTTTTTTATTTATTGAATTAATAATTTATATTTAAATAAATATTTTTTATTCTATATTTAATAAATATCTAGGAGGACTGACCATCTATGTTATGGGAATACAGAAGAGATAAATTTTATTTAATATCATTTTAAAAAATATAGATTAATTTTTTTTATTAATTTTATTTGAATACCTACATTTCATGACAAATAATAATAATAAAGTTATTATTTTTTTTATATATGTGGATTAATGTGTAAATAATGTATGTTAAAGAGATATTTCAAAAATTATAAACTATTAAACATAGTTATATATTCTGATTTATGTCATTTTAAGGGACTAGACTTTTTGTGAAAAATAGAGAGACACTAGAATTATATTAATCCCTATACAGAAAATCACCTTACCCCCCATCTTATGAAAAAGTGAGGAGAATAAAAATTCCTTGTTGCAACTTATTCTAAATGAAACCATCCACTATGTTCACCCATGTTAGCACCTAGAATAATACAATAATTTTTATGAGATTCATGGAGATTTTGTGGATACAATTATAAAATTCCTTGAATGTATTCTCCACCGAAATAACAACTTGATAAGAGTGGATTTCAAATTGATCAAGAAAAATATCGAATTCAAGATAAATATTACTTAAAATTATTTAAATGGTTTCTTAAGATAAGGTTATTTATATATTATCCAATAAAATTGAAGAAACTCCATTATTGCTCACCTTACCACAACATCAAATATGCCTTATAACCCATACAATCGTAATAAAACTATTTCACCTAAAAATATATACATAATATTTCAGAATAAAAAACATGGTTCAACTTAGTAGATTAAAATAAAAAAAATATTATAGACGTTTTCATTTTTAAGAATTCTAAAAACCAAACTCTTCATCATAACTAAATCAATCATCAAATGTAATCACAATAATTTTTTATGAATCATATGTTCCATATATAATTAATTTACCCATATGACTTCCCATCCTGTCCCAAGAGTAACACAATAAATAATAGTAAAAAACCATCACACCATACATGAAAAATTATCTCAACTCTAATAATGGAAAACATATAAAAACCATCCTTAGACACTAATATTGTAAACTTTCTTCCAGATAACTGAATATTATGGACTAGATCGATGTCCATTCTAGTATCTAAAACATTCCTTTCTCTGTATACAATGTACATAAATAAAAAAATAAATTATACAAGGATTTGATATCATTTTTTAATACCTGAAATAATATTTATAGAATAGATCACAAATTGGAGAACCACATGTCATCTAGGATTCCACACTATACAACAAAGCATGCTATGTATTACTGATAGTATTTGAATAATATTTTATATATAATAATCTATATATAAAAAAACACAACTAAGTTATAAATAACCTAAAATCATCCACCAACTCATATCATAGTATACATATAAAATTCCAGCATAAAAGAAACATGTAATAAAATAAATATACACCATGATATTAAAAACGAATAATGTAGGTCACCCAATAAAACATAACAATGAACAACCCACCTTGGATGGTCTCAAATATAAAATAATACAACAAACTATAATAACATAAAGGATGAATTATTAACCCTCATCATCACCTCAAACCTATATCTAAAAACTGTCGAGCTACTCCCGCCATATAAAATTGCTAACATATGATAATACATTCATAACACACATAAGGACTACACATGATTTTGGGTCCCCAATAAGGTTATGAAAAATGAATATTACAATGTTGTCAAAATATTAAAAAAATTAAGTCATTATAAATAGGTTAATACACAAGGAAAATAGAAAATACAAAAAATATATGACTATAAAATTCTAGTCGTCATTTTCTAACCACAAAACCCTTACCCATAACCATACATAGTCTAATCACCTATTTTGAACCACATCTACACTAGTTACAATAAAAATAGGATATCGTATGGAATCCAGCCAATTATTGGTCTGGTTATAGAATTAAATTATTATATTTAATCTCATATTCTATTCCTAGAATACTATAGTAGATAAATAATATATGGATTCCTAGGATCTTGGATATTCTAAATATATCTCATAATGTTTTCTCTTTCTAAAGGTCGATTTAACCATTGGAGGATAGTGTTATATGATGTTCCAACCTCTTATTTGGTTTCACCATAAATACTATGTCCATAGAGAATCATAATACCTATTATAGATTGAACATCAATAGAAAATGTCATATGGTATCCCAAAATATCTTCCAGTTTGTTCAAAAATTATAAAACCATATTTCATATCATTCTCTCTAATGGTCTTACCATATGTATAAATTATCATATTCCATTCTTGTTTATCTACATATATAACCATACAGGCCTGCTAAAATTTATATGAGAGGAAATTTATCTAGGAAACATAAGTAAAAAAACACTCAATGGGACCCCATGTATCTATCACATCAATACCTACATCAAAATTTACCGATCAACATAATAAAAATAGTAAAAAGACCCATTATATAACTCCAAAATAGGATCTCAATCCTTCTTCTTATCTTGTACCATGTATCAAATCAAGGGAAATAGTTATACTTAACAAAAATAATAACACATGGAATACATCAATTATAACCTCAAATCATATTATCAATCCTTTATAAAAGGCCCTAAATAACTGGGTATGATAATTTATATCAATCATCATTACTATATCTCTCAAAGAGCTTAAAAATTTGTTCCTCAAACTCTTTCCATGGCTTAAATCGAAATTAATTCCCAGGACCTTCTACAAAATATAAACTTTTATCCCATTGGATATACATGATCAATGCCTCAGTAATATAATATATCTCCTCTTTCAATTCCTGCCTAATATATTCGACCACAATACACGAGGACCATGAAAAGAATGACGTACTTAATAGCCCCGAACATACCATTTCATTTCCACGAGAAGAGGTGTCTCATAATACATACTATTAACACCTACAATATCTATAATATAAGAAATATAAAGACCATCATAAATAGGAATCCCTCATCACAATATAAAACAAATCATTGGGGAATTATCACCCCTAAAATAATCATCAATTCCATCAATAACCATCAATGGGAGTGGGGCTGTGTTTTCAACCAAATATTTGATAAATAATCATCTCACCCATATATATTTGGAATAACCCCCTATTATTACTATATATGTTATATTAATACTAACCAATAATATTCAAATCTATTCTCATCCTTGAAGACCAATCTCAACACCTCGTACACTCAACTAACATCCCTGCCCCTTAATAATGTAGTTTTAACCATAATTACCATCACTTAATAAAAGAATATAGAACATGCTCTAATTTATAGATGCTTTAATTCAAAAATTTATTCACTTCGGTAATTATCAATAACATTTAAAATCACCCAAGAAATTACCCTATGTAGGCACAAAAATTATTAGATAAACATGAATATGGTAATGTATAATAAATACCATAAACCTCCATATACAAATTACCATTTTTATGCCATGATTTCTTGAATACAACAAAGACCATATAAGATTCTCCAAATTTGGATCCCTTATCTCAAATAAAAAAACAATTAATTTCATATAATTTAAATAATTTTTCAAATTTATTTCATGGTTTCATAATCCAAAATACTCAGAAAGTTTCTGTCATTGAATAAAACCTTAATCAATTCTATACCGACCGCCCTTAGAATTGACTAGACACTCTTATAGACTAAATACCTACTTCTAAATAGAAATATTGCTTGAAATTTTAAATGAATTTTGTGGTATACCTTATGTACAACACTAATTAATATTCTCCGGAAAAAATAATGAGTGACAATATGTGCTCGTTACACTATAACAATCAATAACAACCATAAGTAGAATCCATTTGGGTTTAAATGATTCCACCGTGATGTTATGGAATTATAAAAAAAATCCTAACCTATAACCACCTAAAACAAATAAGAAACCAAGATAAACAATAAAACTGCATAAAAATGTTCTAGACGATGAAATATGTATATAAATCCACATAAAATCACCCCTCATCATGGGTGAATTCATGGGAGGAGGGATAAGGGGATCAACATGAAAAAATTACCATCCATGGATGAATTTTGTTTTCTTAAACTAAAAGGGGATTAACATTATATTATTGCACTATATTTGAATAAAACACAAGAAAAAATTCCCATTATGAAATGAACGAAGGGGTTAGGACACAAAAACCCACTTATGGGGTTGCATTACGGTATGTCCTGGTGGTTTATGCCACCATATATTTTTCTTGAAATGAAACAAAAAAACCCATGTATACAAACTATAGTGAGTCCTAAGGTTATGTGACTTAATGAATCATCCATATAATTAAATACAAAACAAAATATATCACTTCATTGTGAAACACCCCTAACTCATTGTTAAGAAATACTCTATGAGAATCCATCATGACAGAATCTTTGGCACTATTACATGATATAGATTGAATCAAGAAAACCAAATATTATGAATCATGAATAGGTGAAATTTACATAGTTTTTATGTGATTTTATCTTAAATATTTATTTTATTCAAAACCCTAGGAAAAATAAAAACACATTTTCCTCAATGATTCAATGAATCCTTCTCAGGTTGTAATGAAACCCATTATGACAGGGACCATTTCTACTTCCACAAAGAAAATATTTACCTATCCTTTAGTCATTGTCCAATACCACTGATAAACACTAAAACAACCATTAAGGCCCAAAAAACATCATATAGGTGTTCAAATATTGGAAAAAAAATTACAGGAATCTTTTTTTAAACCACTTCACTATAGACTTCAAATACAACTTCTATCTGAAATGATTGACCAGTAAAAAAGTGATCAATAAAATTTTTCATTTCAGAATGGTTTTTTAAATATTTATTATTAGTGTCTTGATTGGCATACTATAAAAAACCTCTAATGAACTATAATTTTTTGGAAATTGGAAACCATTGAAGGAAGAATGGTTTCCACAAAGTTAAATTGAACCATGAATTTTACCATGTACCATTACAGAGTGATATATTAATATTTTATTTACCCTTTATTTTCATGTAAATATAATTATTTTTACTTCAAAACAGCTGATATATAATATTTCCCAATGTAAATATCGATTATATATTAAAATTATATTTTTTATGTATGGAAGATTGAATTGAGTATCATCTTGAAATGGGTAAAATAGATAGAATAAAATACAATATTTTTGCAATTAACATCATCTAGTATACAAGAAATAAGTAACGTATAGATTATGGAATAGGGATATTCTTTTAGAGTATATATATCAAAAAAAATAATGCAATACATCCCATGTGGGTTGTGGTTGACACACTATATACCTCTCATTACACTATTTATGAATAGGTAATAAAGAAGACTTTTTATGCCCTATGAATAGAATAACAAAATTTTTGTACCACATACACCACATATTAGTAATGGTAAATGTTCAAACTACAACGAATTACTAGGTAAAAATAGAAAAAATTATCCTTTGACCAGTTATTTTCTATGTAATTATGTACATGACATATAGTTAAAATTTTCTATAAATAGATTCTTCACATAGACTAACTAAAAAGGATTAGTGTATATTTACAATAATTAATTTATATTAATCCATTCTAGTGTTTTCATAGTATATTTTTTATTATATATTTTTTAATTAACTTATTTCCCCCCCTTAATTCCAAAATCTATTTTTCCCATTTGAAGAAGTGGGTACATACTCATATTTTTTTGACTCCCACCACCATGAAATATATTGATGTTTAGTGTATGGTGTAAAAAAATGTAGATATATTAATAAAATATTTTGTTCAACTATGGATGATTTATAATTATTCACCATTTGATTTATATTCTCCCATTTATAAATACATTTATTCAAACTAAAATTGACCATTACAATTTAGAATAAATTATTCTAATGAAATTTATATTATAAAACTATATAACCATTAAAGTTGAGATCAATAAAATTTTCAAGGAATAATTATCCTAAATCATAGAGTAATATTGTGATTAGATAATGTATTAATTAAAAATATTATTATGATATTATTTTTTTGATACACTTATAATATATATATATATTTGATTCCTTTAAAAAAATTATTATTTTTAATTAAGAAAATAAAATGACTAAATATGTTTTTTTTATTATCTAAAATTATATATTTTTAGTTATATATTTTAATTAATATTAAAATAATATCATTTTATAATATAATATATCAAAAAAATCGATCATCAATATTAAAACTGTCATTTAGTGAATCTATGTCATTACTTCCACTAGAAAACATGTATGTTTGGTTGTTAATAAAAAATATAATTTTTATTTGGGAATAAAATATAAAGGGTATGAAACCAAATTATGATATGGGACTAAATTATACTGTCATTTCCTATGAAATTACATTTATAATTTAGTTTCATATAAATACTGTCAATTTTAAAATCATTTAATATCCCGTTTTTTTCTATTTATTTACAATAATATAGGATTTTTTTGTTATTTTATGCCACTGGTATATAAACGTAAAAATAAAACAAAAGAGATTATATTTTCCTGGCGAAGTGTTAATTCCACTAAATCATTTCTGATTTGAATTCAATATTTAATCCAGATGAGAGGATGTGTGTTAAATCTAATTTCATCTCTCCTAGAGAATTAATAACAATCATTGATCATAATAGTCAGATTGAAGTCAATATTTTTGGTGAAAAATATATTTCACATTTGATACATCTCAATATTCAGATGTAAGAAAACATGGCATGGATTTTTTAATGAGGTTATTCTGGATACTTGTGTGTCCATACCATTAGAACTCTTTTAAGACTCAATTATAATCACCATACAATTTTGGTTGGTCTTGTGAGTAAATACTCAAAGTATCCATTTACCTTTAGTTTTAAGGAGGCTTGGTGACACATTTGGGAAGTAGGTAAATTGTTCAGAATGTTTGGAGTTCATTGGATTACAGAAATGATTCCTTTGAATGATTCCTTATACTCATATTTCTTAATATGAATCTGAAAATTCAGTTCAATGATCATTTTAGCTTACTTGATACTAAAATTACCTATGTTGAGGTTTCCTATAAAAAATTTCCTAAGAAAAATAGATGAACTAATTTATCTAAATGATTTTTTGAAGAAGATTATATAATTTTCACTCTTAACGACCTGAATTAAAAGGATGCCATTAAAAGAGATGCCTACAAAGCTAACTGGCTAAAGGATGTTGAAAAAAATTCATAATTCATCAAAAACCATAAAAAATACAATAAGGTATACATGCCTCTATTATTGATTATAAATTGATATTAGATCATTTATAACTAGAAATATCTCTCAGAGCATGTAGTCTCATATTTCAATGGTCATTTAAATGGAATATTTTTCATCACTTACTAGGTGGATGTTATTAATCCGAGTCTTGTTAACCTAGAGTATAAATATATTCCCCCTTCTCATCCCATGGATTCTAGGATTAAGAAGGATTTATTTATCATTAAACATGAATTTTATCCAAGTTTGGATGGTTTTGGAAACTTCTTCATTCAAAAATTTTTATAGATCATTCAAGGTAATTTATGCATGAATTTTATTCATTTAGTTAAATGTGTTCTTCTTACTCATGGTATAAATGCTTAGTTACATGTCATTATACCAAAAGTTTATAATTCCAAATAGATTAATCTCTTTATGATTGTTTCTTTTTTTAATAATACCAATAATATTATCAGAAAAAATATCACTAACAGAACAGTTTCCATCTCATGCAAGATTGTCTTTAAAAAGGGTATGTTTTATCAAGGGAAAGGTCATTCAAGATATCATTATCACAAACTTAGAGTGTGTAAATATCAATAATAATCCCAATATAATTGGTAATATATATCTCTAAATTTATGTTAAAAAAGATTTTAATATGATGGATTGGACATTCAATTGTAAGGTTCTTTCTGTGTTTGGTTTTGCGGGTGTTTTCATTAACTAGGTTAAAATATTATTAGGTTATGAAAAAAATATATATCCTTATTATTGGATATCCTAAAGAATATATTGATTTCACTAGAATAATTTGGAAATGTTATCCTTTTTCTATTGTTATTTTTTATATTACATAGGATTATCATAGAGGGAACCTTTCCATCAGGTCTAGTGAAGGGAAAATGAAATCTATTTGTTCTCGTAGGGGACAAGTTGATCTTAATCATAAAATGGATGCAAATTAAATCATTATATGCACCCAGGGGGATAATAAAAATTACATAAATATCAATAGTCACCTTTTTCATTATGAGGAAGCCTCTGTTCCGAAAATTATTTGGGGGAAATCATTCATTTTCATTGGAAGGAGTATATCCAATGTCAACATAATGATATTATTATGGAATTTGGTATTCAGTATAGATTTTATTCTATTATTTATCTTTGTGATACAATTATATAGGGTAGATCATTGTATTTTACTTTTCTGGTTTCATTATATATATTATAAGATAATTTTCTTCTTGGATGAAAAATATTTCTCTAGGGATAGTCGTGTTGGTTTGTTGAGATCTTTTATCATTTCCAAATTAATTTACTCTTTTATGGTGTATAAATTTCAAGCTTAACTTATCAAGAGTTCTAATGTTTCAATTAAAAACATAATTGGGAGTGGTAACATCCTAGAGTGGATGTTAGATACAATTTTATGGAACACTTATTACAAACACTATGATGCTAGGTGTGGGATTTAAAATCCTTGGATATATTAATGCTTCCTTGCATGATTTCGTATATTGAAACATATTAATATTAATTTATAAGAAATAATTTTTATTTGAGATGGATTCATTAATTGTATCAAAAGTAGATCCCCTTTATAGCCCACCATCTTATATATTTTTTTAATAATTTATTCTTATTCTAGGTAGATGGTCTCTAGATAGTCATCCATTCAACTATAGACAAGAAAATGGTCGGTTTATCTATTAAATGACTACATCATAAAAGAGGATTTCAATATGGTTCAAGAAATATCAATTTAGTATCAACTAGAGAGCATGTATAATTTTTTGGATAATATTATAACCACTGTTGGTAGTTATTGTTTCTCATTGGGGGATGTTTTTGGGTTGTAGGAAGTTGATATAAATAGTAGCCTCAATTCATAAAATGTTCTATCATATTTCCTCTTTCTCCAATATGGGTATAGTGGCTCCAAAAAATGAGAAGAAATTTTATCAAACCCTCTTGATTCATACATGTTTGGATTTTGGTGAAAAGGAAACTCCTGATAGATTATTATCTGAAGACCTATAGAATTTATCTTTGTTCTTCATATACTCCATGTCATCAACATATATAAAATTTTCATCACATAATTCTATATTATTTCACTACATCATTGATATGGAAGTCCATTTTAGACATCATTGAAGTTAATATACCTTATATTTCCTCTATCTGAGAATTACTCAAATCATATCACGATTTATCTTTTTTTTCCTCACATTATTAACCTTCTCCTATTTACTATACAGGATACTATTCTCATTATATGAAATTACCAAAATAAATTAAACCATGATAATTTTATTTTCTAGAATAATATTTCACTATCAGAGCATCTTGTTAACATCAGTGAAGAAAATACCTCTCAAAAATATTATATCATAATTAAATACATGATTTTTATTTTCTCAGTTAGATTGGTATTAAAGGTATCCCGATTCAATCGGGTTATGGAATTATTTTCAAGTATCACATGGGATATCTCATTGGGTTTCTTCTTGGTTCTTGCGGTGTTGCTTCTTCCTTTGATGCTGAAAAGCTTTGTATCATCACTATAGTGGATCAATCAAAACATCAAGGATAGAACAATATCCGGTTTGAATGTGATTGTCCAATTATTGTTCTTAACATCAGGGTAGTTTCTTCTCATCTATAAAATAATCTTACTATTAGGTTATCAATTATGGGGGTTACCTATCATCCCTAGATTATATTTCCACTCATCTCTTTTGGGAGGCCCACTCGATGGTAGATATAATTTGAAATAATGGTGCCAATGAATTTTCTTTTATGGTCTGATTAGATTTTGATGGCCTCATGCCTCTTCATTAAAAGGAACAATATAATTCTCTATTTTTTATACTTTTAATGTATCAACATTATTCTCTAAAAAAAATTCTATCTATTTCATGAAAAAAACCAAAATTTTACCAAAAAATGTGTTATGTTTCAATTTTTTTATATTTGGGTTTCCATTTTCTGGGGTTATATTTTGTATATGATTAGTTATACCTATTTCAAAATATTATTTAAAATCATTTTTTGATATTTATGACATTATTTTTATATATAAATGAGATGTTATCACTTTAAATGTTCATTAGATTTCAAATATTATAGTGAATGTATAATTTTTTTATCTTAATATACAGATTATTTTAAAATATGAAATTAAATGGTTACACTTGTGATACCTATATATAGACTCAAGGTTTATAGAGGAATTTCTATGTATTTACTATTTTCGAATTTCTTACAATTTGTTTACTGCATTGATGATAGAATAAGGAGTTTTAACACATAAACCATATGTGTACATATGATACACATTAAATAAATGTGCACACAAATACATTATTACACATACATGTAATATTTTATATTTAATTTTTATTGCATAATAACAATGTTTAATTGAATTTTTATTGATATCGAATTTAATTTGGGTTGATTCCTAAGGTTCCCTTCATATTGATTATAGAAAATGGTTTATCACCACCCTATATTTATTCAAAATAAGAAACTAATTAGTTAACCACATATACCACTAATGTAAGGGCTCACAAAAATATGATAAATGATTGCATAAACAAAGGTAAAGTTGGTTCCTATTTTGGATTATTTTTTCACATTGTTTTATTTTTTTAACTCAATAATGTTAATTTGTATCTATAATACAATGTATTTCCAAACACCACAATTTATTGTCCTTTCATATAAAAACTATCCTATGAAAAATATGTAGGGGTCAAGAAATTGGTGCCAACTAGATATAATGTGCTCATAAGTAATAATATTCACATTCATTTTCATATTGATCTTTCAATGTTACATGTGGTTAAAATGAATGAATAAGTATTAAAGTAGGATTTTAGATCTAGTAGTCACTGGAATGACCTCAATGATAATGGTTATTTTTTTATCAATTTAGACATAATTTATATATAGATTATATTTAATTCATTCCTAATGGGTCATATATGTGTTTGGAGTTATCATATATCAAATATATACCAATAATAATTATTCCTTATAATATTACTATGGGAACCATTTTTCATATAACATAATTTTCATGGAGGAAAATCTTTATTATATGAATTCATTATCTATAAATGGGCCATTTGGATTTTCTAGGTAGATTTATTAATAACGTAACTAAATTATAAGCAATGAAAAATAATTCATAGTAAACCCTAACTATTACCTTTATGTTTACACCAAAATTTGATGATGGGGAAGTATTCCTATAGTTATATAATGAATCTTTTTTATGTATTTATTCCAAATAATATTATTACATAAAAATATAATCATAAAAGAAACATAAAATTTTCTTAATTCTTGGTTATAACTATATAAATAATATACTTCATTTGTAAAATAAATAATGTTTTATTCAAAATAATTATTTTTGAGGAAAAACCTTAAATAATTATCCAATATAAATATATGTTTTTATATATGAGATATCTATGATGATTTTGATCAATAATTTACAAAGGCACACCCAAAAAAGATAAGTGAATCAATTTTATGTCTCAACTAAATTATTCTTCATATTATATTACATTACAAATAAAATTAAATAGATAAAATATGAGAAACTAGTGTGGATAAATAATATAGAATTATAGACGTTTTACTAAGGTAAAGAAACCCTTCCAAGATTCAATTTTCTAATGAAAAAAATATTACAATATCAAATTAATTGAAAATAATAAACATTATGTCCATAATTCAATACTATATAAAAAATTCAATTAAATATAATATTTTTACAGAATGTCAAAAAATATGACAATAACTTACTAGATCTAAATGTACACCAGGATACTAGTAACAGTCTAAATTCTATGTAGGATAAAAATATTTACACAGTGAATACCCATAGTAAAAACTATAATAGTTATACTAAAAAATTAGAGATAAAAATAGTAAATAAGACTTAAACCTTCAAATATATAAATGGTTCTATAATTTATAAAAACATATTAGGGAAGACTTAAAAACATTGGAAAATAATTTAAAACTATGGATATTAAAATATAACTACACAAAAAATTATTTTTAAATAAAAAACTAGATTCTTTCCTTATGAAGAACAATATGTAACATGGGGAAAATGTAAGACTAAGATTTTTTAAAATTAAAGTTAATTAACAAGAAAATAAAGATAATAATGATGAACGTGATTGCTAAAATATAAAATGTGTTTCTAAAAAATAATAAGTTACCATGAAACATCAAGTTAATTAATAAAAGGTGGTTGTTTATATAAACTAATTGATAGAACAAAAAATATTATACAAAATTTAACATTACCAAGTACATAATGGATATTAATACATAATTACAATATAAATAACTACATAAATTATTTTTATAATTTCATATTAACGTTACTATTTCTATGATGCAGTTCTAATGCATGTTTATATCGGGTTACTCAAAACATACACACTCAATTAGGTAATTTGAAAGATACCAACATTGAAATATTAAATTAGATATCTTTCATTGGATATATAATATTTATTTTTTTCCCAAAATTCGTGTTCCAATACATCTTTACGTACCATGTACAACTAAATCCAATAAATTTGTCATGACCTTTTATAATCCTACTAGAAGTTTATAACTTATACCATTCCAAGTATTATTAAGGATCAAAATAAAAGAATGAAAACAAACTAATATAGAATTTAAATTGATAGATCATATTATAAAATATTTAAGTTTCTTTTTGGATGATTTGTTTTCAACTTTTTCTAAATTTGAATTCCAAAATTACATGTTTATTATGGATATATAAGAAGGAAAATATGTACTAGTCATTATAGGAAGAGTATTCTTTACAAAAAGTGAGGTATTAAAGGAATTATATTAAAGATAGATCATTATTTTCGTTTTTTATTAAGAATTTATGTACAATTATTTAAAAGATCTATAAAGATCCAAATTTGTAAAGGTATGGGGATATATCTGCCTTGACCCCCACAAATAATGCATAGGATATATTATTCATCCTCTTGATTTTGATTATCATATAACCTATAACTAATCACATGATAATAATAATAGAAATAATACAAACAAGATAAATTTTATTATTTATAGTGGTGATATATTCCTTTGAACTATAGAGATATAAAATATCATGAAGTGACGTTCATTATTTCCCAAACATATAATTATCACTAAACTAGAATTCAATCTCTAACCACTAAATTTATTCCACAATTATTATTATATTGGTGAGAAAAAATACATTTTACTGTTTAAAAGGGGTTCTCAATGGGTATAACATATTAACATCTAAAAATTATTTGAATTCATAAGTGCTCAATTGCATGGATGATTTCAAAGTTTTGATGAATAATCCCTTCTATATAGACTCATATTGTATTAGTGGAGGAAGGGTGTAAAACCATTGAATAACCTAAAAATTATCTTTAAATACCTATGAATGAGGTGGGGAAGACAGAGATAGATAAACTACTTCATGAATGTATCATTTACCTAATATTGAAGAGTACATGGTTTAGTCATGTACAAGTTATACCTATGAAAATGAGGCTTTATTATTGTTTGTTGAAGGACCAAATAGTGGAACTGATTCCCACAAAGCATTAATATTTTAAAAAATTCAATACAATATCATAATGAGTAAATAAAATAGTAATAATACTATAATTTTAAAAAACAGAATTTAAATAGGTTCACAATATTTAAATCAATCTTGAATTATTGAATTAAATAATTGTTCGATTTCCCTAAATAATGATATAAAACAATGCTTTTGTTGGATCCAATCCCTTTCCAAGTGATGCTGCACACTCCAAAATTCATTGGATGATAAATATATTATAAAACCTCTTTTTTAAAATAAACTAAATTTGTGAATCGATAGTGGAAATGTAGGGAACTATAGGAATCATGTTTTCATTCAATATATAAAATAATTCCAACACCCCACCATCATTACTATTTATAGAAATAAAAAATTCTCTATCCAATGTGGGAGAAGAATTTATATCAACATAAGAGATATTCATGAAATATACATCAAATATCATTTGTAAAATTTAATATCTCAAAAAATGGATGAAATCCTAAACCATCTTGGGGGGATAATTAATGAATTCAAAAATAGGAAAAAAATACAATTTAGGTTTTTAATAGTCAATTTTTATAGGAGAATAATTTTATTTAAAATTTTCACCCATGTAATCCAATTATACTAAGCTCGAGACCAAATACTAATCGAAATTTCTCTTTCTCTAATGTTTATATATTAATAAAATAAATAACTCATTATTTATATTATAGTTCCACATTAATTATTGAATTAAAAAAACATTATTTGATTCAACTTTTGATATGGTTAAAAAAATCGTATTAATATTTATTAAAAATCATAACATTTAAATACAACTACCAATCTAATTATCCCGAATAATCCCTATTATGAAATTTATTATGGGAGAACAATGTGCAATTTTTAAAATGGGAAATGATTAAAAATCATGTTGTTTATCATAATCTATGGTATTATCAACAATCACCTTAACATTAACCATAATAGAAAATTGTCGTTGGTTTGATATAATAAACGACATAAATATTGGAAAATTCCAATATATATATATATATATATATAATTAATAAACATGAGACACAAATAATGTTAACCACAAATAAGATATATTTATTTTATTTACTAACATAACTAAACCTTATATAATTTTAATATATCCATTGAGTGGTTCTATCTTTGATCCCCAAGATCCTTGTGTTCATTATTAATGCCAATTTTGTGGGGGAAGGTAGGTACTATTCATATTCAAAATGATTTACCCCACCCTCTATTTTTTCTTTCTTCCTTCCTCTAATACCCATTTCTATAATCTCTCCTTGAGATTGGATTTATCTCTAAGGATGATATCTCTCCCGCTTGGTTAATTTTCATTCATGTTGTCCATTTGATGACAAATATTTCTGTTTAATTTATCTTTAAATTAGTTCTTTTTGTTCCAACGACACTTTTTATAGAGTTTTGGTTATTTGGGATTCTTTTGGTAGATTTTTATGTGGTTTCAGTAGTGTCCCTAAATGTGTGGATTTTAGATGATTTAGGAGATAATGGAATATATTTTTCATCATTTGGAGGTGTTTTTTGAAAGGATTTGTGATTTTATTAGTGAATAATTCTTAGTGGTTACTGTTAAGGAAGGGGTCAATGGGTTAGTTGAGGTTGTGGCACATTGATGAGGACATTCACTATTTCAACTCTACACATTAATTGTTATTCAATTGATCCTCCCTATGTTGGTCTAGTGTTGTGGTTTAAAGGTAGATCTAAGTAAAGCTATTCATGGGAATGATTGTATTCTAGGATATCTGAAATCTATTTACTTAATCCATTCCCCCAATTTATATTTGTTATAATTTTACTTTTTATAGAGTATATTGATGTTTTATTGGATCACATTGAATATTTTTTGTGATAGTTATGACACACCATAACATAATAACCATATAATTACAATATATATAATAAGGGATAAAATTTATTATATTTATATGTTATTTTATGTATAATATTTTAGATAATTAGAAAATCTATTAAATTACACAGTTTAAACATTCACATAATGTCTATTTTCCCACAAAATATGTTCTATATAAAGACACACCTAATATTTCCATTGTAACTCTCATAATAATAACTATATATTTATTAATTTCCCTACTCAACCTTAACCCCATGGACTTTTTTGGAAAATGTATGATGAGAAAAAAATATTATTCAGGGACATAAGAGAAAAAAAAATCCATTTTTTCACCTGTAAACCTGAAAGATCCATATGAAATTTTACATTTTTCATAATAAATAATGAGTGGAAATATTTATATACAAATCAATTGAAAATCATTATTTACAAATATTATTAATATTTAATTTCATTATAATTTATAAATAAAAAATCAAAATCATGAGGGTTTCATTGAAAAAAACATAAAAATTCATGAATACATTTTCATTGAAGGAAATAATTTCACCATTAGGATGTAAAAATGATTTTGTTTAAACATGACCTCATTTTAGCAATTTTATAAAAAAAAGTAATTACTTTAAATAACCATTTAAATTAGATAATATAAGTACCTTATAAATATATCCTTAAATTAATACATATATTTCCACTTATAATGAAATCAAATAACCGTTAAATTCCCATAACTCATAGGAGTAACCTCTTAGTGGTAAACTCTACCACATTACAAAATGAATTGGATATATATAATATCTCAACCATCATTATATAAATAACATGATCATTCTTAATTAATATATAATTTCAAAAAAAAAGGATTAATTAAACACATATTGGTTTCCCTTAAACTGTAATAGCCATTTAAATTGGTGTTAAATACCAAAAGAAAAAAGTTATAGTTATTTTATAAATATTATATGAAGTTAATGTTTCTATACAATTTTGTAAGACTAAAAATTTACAAAATGATAAGAAAATTATTATTATTTAAATATTTGCAGAAACAAGTAAATATAATATAAAAAAATCCATGATAATAGAAAAATAAATTCATTTGATAACCGTTAAAATAAATATTCTTTTCATTATTCGAAAAAGAACGTCAAAAAACATTCTTCATATAAAAATTAAATATATTAGTTTTTGAACATTTCGTAGTAATGTCAATGAATAGTTCATAATGTTATTTAAAAACCATTTATGAATTAATAATAAAATTCTTAAAACTTTTTAAAGTTACTCATCATGTTTGAAAAAGATTTAGAAATAATAATTTTAAACTAGATTTTATGTAACAACAAGAAATTATCAAATAGGAAAATTATATTTGATAGAATATATTACACAAAAAACTATTATTACGTTGCACTATATGCAACAATAAGTTTCTCTGATGAATTACATAGCACGTTAGATAGAGTTTTACTGAACAATAATATACTATTAATAATATTATTTAATGTGACCTATATCACCTAGCCGTTGGGATGATGGGTTTGAATATGATTAAATAACATATTAAAATATATAATTTAGACACATTTAGTAGTTATATATTTATTATAAATAAAATAAGAATAAATTAATAAAATATTAATTTTTTTTCTTTAAAATTATATATTTTATAATAGACGGTTTAATCACCCTTTGTGAAGATACATTGAAATTAATTTTTACCAATTATAGAAAATTTATTTGAAAAAATAAAAAAAAATTTGAAATAATAAAACTAAAATTATCTTAGTGTGATATTTTTTGTATTATTTTGAATTGTTTCATTTTTCAATTTATAATGAAAAATAATAAATTTTAGTTGGAAAATTCATTTCTATTAAAACTATTTATAAAGTTAAATTATATTTTATGTTTTCTGTCATGTAAATGTAGTTAAAATATATATATTTTAATCCAATTTGTGTCATTTTTATATCTTTAATGTTGATATCTGATATACAAACATTGTAATCATTTAAACATTTTATCCTTAAAGACCCGCTTTCTCATCATGTATGCAATAATACATTAAAATTATAATTTTCTAGTGTCATGAATTGAATTTTTAAGAATTGAAACCATATTTGGAATAAATTTAATTTATAATTTATAATAATTTAAACATATATTTTGACCAAATTGAAATGTGTAAATAATAAAAAGTGTTTACCTCATTTAAGGTGAAAAATGAGTTACTAAGGGGTTAAACTAAGAAGATAAGGGCTAATAATGACTAGAATAATTTTCCAACATAAATTTCATGGTATTATTTATACCTTATATCTTTTATTATTGATCATGGAAATCTGTTTTAATATTTTTCAGAATAATAATATTTTTATTATTGAACCTTTAGAAAATTAACAACCATTCCACTCATGTTACTTATAAAAGGCCACTCCCATTTCCACTATAAATGACAACATAAAACCAATTTTATCATAATATACATTACAAAATAACATAAAAAATTCCTTTATAGCATTATATATGACTAGTTTTTGAATAAATACATCCTAGGAAGTATTGTTTGAAAACCTATGTAGGATAACTGAATAAGAGGTGATGTTCATTAACAAGTGTTTTTATTTTATTTCATCATGCACCTACATTAATACAACAATCTATCGCCTTGAGAATCTATGTCATTCATTTTACCATAAAATGGGTTATGAAAACATCTTTCAGTTGTACAACAATCTACTGCCTCACGAATTGATGTCATTCATTTTTCCATTACAACCTCAAGAGGTTGGACATAAAGATGGATCCATAGTATATATATCCTAATTATAACATAATTAAACCTTTAGAGTCAATACTAAATATTTACCATTTTATATTTCATTGGGAGATATGATAAAGCCACTCATGTCTACAACGTACTACCGCCTGGAAAAGCAATGTGATTTATCTTACACTAACACATTACATGAAATGTTATAATGGTATGGTCATTGTTTATATGAGAAATATGTGAAATAAATATGATATTGATGAAATATTTTTAATTTTTTAATAATTATATATATAGATTTTTTTCTTACTTTTTCACAAAATGAAAGAAGATAACATCGTATGTGTATGTGTAGATGGAACTGTGGTGCCTTCTGGGATCATTCCAATAGAACTCCCTTCCATGGTTCATGGTAGGGGACTTCATCAAGATCACTGATCCATCATAGAAAATAGGAGGTTCTTCTAGTTTCAATATTGGCATGCAAGACTTCAGTGACTTTATATCACCAGCGGGTCTTTTTGACCGTGGCTTCAAAGGTAACCACTTTACCTAGTGCAACAACCGTAGGGGAACTGGTCGAATATGGTGTTGTATTGACAGATGTTTCATGAACCTCCAAGGCCTTTACTCTTTTGGGTTGACAACCATCACCCATCTTCCTCAATCTCTATCCGATCATTCACCTCTTCTTGTATAGCTCCATAGGGACATGTCAGATTGCAATTCATTCTATTATTACAGCAACTGGCATTAGGAGGGTGACTTCATGTTGACGGTCAGAAGCTCATAGGAAGGGGGGGGGACAGGCCTGGCAGGGTCTTTTTAATTGGCTCAAAAGGCGTAGAAAAGATCTTCTATAATGGATTGAACATAAACCCATTGACGGGTCAGGAGTGGAATGCATCTAGGAGGATATTTTAAGGCTAGAGGAAGAGCTTCAAACTGACTGGGATGAGAGAAAGTTCCTCTTTATCTATGATAAAAACACTTTTCTTGTGGACAAACTAATAGAAATTGAAACAGATTACAAATCTCGATATCGTGTCAGATGACTTAAAGAGGGGGACCTAAACAATGCTTTTTTCAAGCTTGACTGAACGAAAAGTGCAGTTTAAGGCTCAACCTGCATATAGGAAATGGGGTCTATACATCAGATGTGGGTGCTCTTGGACCCTTGGCTATGGAACAATTTGAAAGTCTCAAGGTAGGGGAAAATTTAGTGCGTGGGAGTAATTCAGCCACAGCTGATTTAGAGGCTTTCTGAGAAGGGATTCCACATTCAGTGAGCAACATAGATAATGATTTTTTGTCAGCTATGCCTACCGAGGTAGATATTAAGGGCCCAGTACTTAACATTCTCCATGGTAGTGCACCCGTCTAGATGGATTCCATGTATAATTTTACGTGGCTTCTTGGGATGTGGTAGTAAAGTAGGTGGTGGAAGCCGTTAATGACTTTTTCTATAGTGGAGAGCTCAATAGGTCAGTGAGCGCTTCATGGATGGTTCTCATACAAGATTTTAAGGACCCATCTTCTATTGGGAAGTTCAGACCCATCATTATTTGCAAATTTATCCTACAAAATCCTTGAAAGATTGATTTCTGGATGGATGTGTGGGATCATTATGAGGTTAGTCTCCGGTGAACAACATGGGGTTATCAAAGGGAGAAGCATTCATGGGGTAGTCAGAATTGCTAGTGAGCTTGTTAATGATATTAATAAAAGGGTGGTTGGGTCAAATTTCATCCTTCTAGTGGACATGGAAAACACTTATGACAAGATGGAATGGAGCTTCATCATCCGGGTGATGCGTAGGTTTGGATTCCAGGAAAATATTTGCGATCTTTGCTTCTAGTGTTATGTATCCTCGTGGCTATTGATTTCCCTGAAGGGGAAGTGCATTGGCTTCTTCAAATCAATGAGGGGCATCCGGAAAGTTACCCTCTGTCCCCATACCTCTTCATCTTGGCACAATATACCCTCTCCCGTAACCTTCACAGGTTCATGGAAAGTGGGATCCTTGTACCATTCTTCGATAGGAATGGTAGGGAGACCATTCCCCACTAGATTTTCACAGATGACATCCTGGTTTTCATTAATAGACGATGTAGATCACTTTCAGTACTCATGGGTATCTTCTAGGTGTATGGATCCTTGAGTGGGCAGGTCATTAATACAGGGAAGAGCCATGTCTTCATCTGTAATAGGTGCTCGGGGAGGCGATGCAGGGTTATTCAGAAGATCCTGGGATGCCATTGTAAGCATCTCCCTATGTTGTATCTGGGCGTCCCGCTCTCCCTAGGTAGTGTCAAGACAATTTTATTTGAAGACATTATGAATTTCATTTTGGGAAGAATCCTTGACTGGAAGAGCAGGTTTCTTTCCTTCGGGGGACGTGTCATGCATATCAACAACGTCCTCACCTCCATTCCTCTTCAAGTTCTATCGATCATCCAACCACCAAAGGGGACCATGGCAAGGATTGAGAGAGTTATGACCGCTTTCCTATCGGACACCAACCAGTATGGCCGCTATCATTGGGAATCCTGGGATCATATGGAAAGGACAGTAGAGGATGGCAGCGTGGGGTTATGTGATATTTCTAAAATCAAGCAGGGCATGAAAGCACGACTCGCATGGGACATCTTCTCCGAAAAATACTTGTGGGCCTTGTTTTTCAAATCCAGATATGGTGATCCTTGGAGGTCTGGATAAGAAAGAAGATCAGGCCGCTCTAGCCTGGCTCAATGCATGTTTGGTCATATCGATGAGCTTGGTGACACTACTCGATGGATTATTGGAAGTGGGGATGTTGCCTTTTGGAAGGATAACTGGGCTACGGAAAGTCTATTTTTCCCAAGCTTCCCTTCCCCTGATATTTTGTTCAATGAAGAAAGAAGGTATCCCATGTTCCTTATGGAAGTCCTTAATGAGGATCAACATACAGTGTTTGATAGCATCTGCATGGTTGAGAAGGAAGATCGATGTTGTTTCACAGGTTCGAATCTGGGCTTCTTATCCACTTGGGATTTTAGGAGGAGCCGACGTGCAGTGGCTTCTTCAGATGAGTGGTCTCTAATGTACTAGTGTAATGAAATCCCCACCAAAATGGCCTTCCTGTTTTGGAGTATTAAGAACAAGGATTTTCCTACATAGGAGTGTATCCAGAGGAGGGGTATTTATATAGCCTCATGCAGCTTCTGTTGCTCGAACTCAAGTAGGGAATCTATTGACCATATGTTTGCATAGAGTGAGTGGGCGGTTGAGATTTCGTCTATTTGCTCACCAAAGACAAGGGTCAGTCTTCATCAGTCCTCCTTCAATGAACTCATGTTATCTTGGCTTCATGGTGTCGAGAGCAAGAGCATGGAATGTAGAGTGCAGGATCTCATCCTTGCATCTATCGATTCGACAATTTTGGAGGTGAGGAGCTGTTCTCATTTAGGTACTCAAACAACTACTTTTATTCTTCTTCTAAGGGCTAAATCCTTAATCTATGAGCTGATCGCACTCCTAAAAGGGTTCCAATAATCACCCCTTGTGCGAAACTTGCTCAAAAGGTCCTTTTCACTTGGGGGTTTGGGGGAAGGTGGGTCAAATAGAGTCCCCCTTCGAGCGGACTGAAACTCAGTATTGATGGCTCTCTTAGATATGGTTTCATGAGTGGTAGCGGAGTTCTTCACGATGATTGTGGTTCAGTTCTTATGGAATTCATATCTTTCTATAGTCCAAGTAACTCTCTAGGGGTGGATGCACGAGCGCTGCTTTCTGGGCTCCAAGTCTTCCAGGAGGACGACTTCCAGGCCGAAGTGGAATCAGATTTAGAGTCCTTGGTGAGTATGGTCCAAGGTAGGCCTGAGGCACCTTGGGAACTGACATATGTTACTAGAAAGTGTGATATGGAAATCACTCTGGGTCAATACATCCACTATATTTGGAAGGAGAAAAATTTTGTTGCAAATTCTCTTGCAAGCATGGGATGGTCAGGTGAGGGGATTATTGTTTTTGACAGCTTAGGGTCCCTTCTATGGGAAAGCCAAATTTTTGTGGAATGTGATTCTCTTGGGATTCACTATTTTCGCCCGCCCTAAAGGTTGTTGTTTAGGGGGGGGGGGTTCAGTGCTCTTTTTTTTCAAATTATAATAAAAAATTAATTTTTAGTCAGACTACAACCTTTTTCGAATAATGTTACTTTCTTTTCTTCACTGCAAAACATATATTATATATAAGTGTGTCTAATAAAAAAATAATGTATATATTTTATTATAATAATTTTTTAAATATAATATAATACTTACATCATTTCGATAATGATGAATAAAAATGGAATCATTACTCATATGTACAAATGACATACCGTCTCCATGATCGTAAAGTGCCTCATTTATCAAAACCATCATTCATTATTTTTATAAAAAATATAATAGATGTATACATAATATAATTATTTAATAATTATTATTTTATAGGTTATGTTACTATATAACATGAAAAATAACTATAATATTGGAATCAAATCATTAATGAGAAGATAAAGCGATTAAAACCAGAAACGACGAAAATAATAAAATATTATTATTAAACAGGGGATTAAATGTTCTAATAGGATCATATATGATGTTATAAATACAAATATAGTTATATTATATGTTAATAACATGTTTAAAAGCATTATCCATAATGTTTTGGAACACTCAACCAAAAATAATCCTATGTTATGGAATTTCATCTAAATTTATATTCTATTAAGACCTATTTTTTATTTTGTGCCAATTAACTTTTATGTGGTGTATATACTGGACCTTTTATATTTAATATAATTATTCATTATTAATTTATTGAATTTTAATTTTAATTTTAATTATTTTATACAAGTTAATTTTACATATAGGTAACCAATAGGTAAATAATTTCATAACTCAATTTATTTGCATTGGGTTATATTACATCCTCATTATCATTGATATTATAATAATATGTTTTTAATGAATTTTTATTATCTTATTTTATATTTATAAATTATTATTTGGATTTATAAGTTAAATAGAAAATAAATTATTTATTTATTCTTACTTCAATGTTCTCATCATTTTAAGGGTTTCTTCTAAAATCTCAATTTAATCAGGTTTGATTGTACTTGAATTTCCATTAAAGGTTATTTTTGGATCCTTTTTTAATAAACCCTTAAAAATTATCTTATCTAGTTATTAATAAATATTTTCATGTAATATTACTGTTTTATACTGTTTTTTTTAATAATTAAGAAATTTTTTTTTAAGAAAACCTGACAAAATTTCTCTCTTCAGTCGGAATCCCATGTTATTTCAAAACCATGATTTCAAAAAAAAATGTAAAAATGGGTTTTAACAATATCAAAATGAATTATTAAATACATTTTTACACATTTGAAATTTTAATTGATTTTTAAAGGAATCGTATTATTATTTTCTGAATATGGTTCTTTTTTACCCTTTTTAAAGAGAAAATGAATTTTTTTTTCTAAGACATGTATGGAATTAACCACTGTTATTTCATTAAAGATTACTTTTCTTGTTAATAAACATATCTTTAAATAATTGTTTCCCAATATTAAGGAAATTCTTAGTTTTAAGTGTGATTTTGAAAAAAAAATTAAAAAATATTTTGTTTTAATTGTTTATTTTTTATATAAATAAATATTTTTCATAGAAATATTTTAAAGATATTTTTATGGAATTTATATTCACTATCATCAATAAACCTTTATTCTTACTCGAAAGGGTATATAAATTATTAATACCTTCTTTATTCTTCCTCTAGTTGTTTTATGGTCATTTTTACTAAGGAATGTATATACATTCACATCCTTGGTTCAATTTCATTATAAGTAACATTCAACTGAAATATTAACTTTCATGTGATCATTCAAAATTATGTTTTCCCAAAATATCTGAATTAGGTTTCATGGATAAGTTTATTTTCCATACCATATTCCATTTTTATATAATTTTTTTACATTAAATGTTATTTTTTTCTATAGAAATATTCGCAAGTCAAAATCCTATAATAAATACTGATAAATTATGATATGGCACATTTTTTTGTAATTAAATATATTATTCGATACTTGTTCAATGATTTTGAAATGAATGAAATGGTGGGGTAAAATTTATTAATGTCCCCTTGAAGAACTCATAGTCAAATGAGAAAAAATCTGTTGGAAAAACCCTATGAGTGTGTAAATAGTATATTTTAATCTATCTAGAGGATAGATCATGACAGTAAGTGGCTTGTGAATGGTCATGATCGATATGAGTTAGACAGACTAGATCAATTTGTACCCAGTATTTTTAAGCTATATTGACGAGTGATATTGATGTTAAAGGTAACATATGTCAGGGAAACATGATATCCAATAGTTACGAACTTACATAATTAATAATTCACTTATTATTATCCTATTTATTTTCATTATGTTATTATCTTTAAATGCATTTCATTCTCAATTTTTATATTAAATGGAATGTGTGATTAGTACTTTACCATGTCATGTTGATTATACTTCTTGATTTTGTATATATTCTTGATTTTATTAACCCTTATTGATCATTTGAGATCACCCATATATATTTTTCCATTCATAGGAAACCAAGAAGTGTATTATGTTTGATATAAAAATATATTCGAGGAGGAATAAGTATATTTTCTAAGAAAATACTATTTTATTTTTTATTGTCAAATGTAATATGGGAATAATTTATGAATCTATTTTACCAAGACTATAATAATAATTAGTTCTTATGAAATAAATTTTAGTATAAACTTTGAAAACTAGGATAAAAAACATATATTAGGGAACATAAGAGTATAATAGATTTTATTGATAAGTATTGAATATTTTCCAATAGTTTTTGTAATGGAATGATTATGTGGGTTTCCCTATCAATGAATCCCTATCTGGATATTACAATTAGATGTGGGTTTAGAACAATGGTACCAAGGGGTAATAACTCTAAAAAGGTTTCATTGGGATAGAAAAATTGTTACTTTGTGCATGAAAATGGTCCTTAATACAAACCTATTTTTACACTCCTAGGATATATTCTTAGGATAATTAATGGTTCCTCTAAAATAAATTTTTAAGTATTTGAACTAATTATATCACCAAGGATTTCATGATTATGATTATGAGATTAGCTATATATAATTTTTTAAATTTTTGTTAATTATTTTAGTATTTTTTTTCATTAAACATTTTTTTTCCTAATGATATGATCTAATATAGTGGACATAATCATTATGAAATGTATCCTGGTTTAACAAATGAGAACCTCACAAACAAACATGATACAAAAAGTAAGAATGATCATATAATTTATGGGATTATTCCAATCTTTCAAAGGGAAATAGTCTCCTAAACATTCTTATCATATGTGTAGATAATATCATGTTATTAAAAGATATAGAACATATTCTCTAAGTATTTTGGGTTTTAGTTAATGCATGAGAATAAGATGGTGATAGATGAAAATAAGGATAAAGTGAATAAAGGAAGGAATGATTTTACAACATGTGATATGTTCTGAAGGAATAACCTTGGTAAAATCATAAAAAATTGATTTTTCTTAAAGTGTAAAGAAAAAGGAAACCATGTTTGTTATGTTAAGGGAATGATTAATATTTCCAATATAAAATGTTAAAACCATAAGGATATGGGGAATTTTAAAAAGAAACTTCCCCATGAATAAAAATTAATAAACTTAATAAAGTCTAATGGATCTTGGAAAATCTTATTATATTATCACAGATGAGGAGAAATGATTAATTTTATAGTGTTTGAATTCTAGAAATATAAAATTTGTGTATATTATTATATATATAATGAATATTATAATTAATGAATGCATATTTATTTTACTACAATACTTTTTTCATTTAGGATTTAAAGCCACATGATGAAAAATAAAAATTACCAAGAAAATTTATTTAGTGTAAAGTTGAACATCTTGAAAAACTCATGATTGAGGTAACAATAGCCTGTAATATGTTTCTAATGTAGGGATAATTATGTTGGAAAAAATGGATGATTGATATATATAATGTAAATTGGATATCATTGACTACCTTGGGAAAAATTAATGATTTGTTTAAAAGGGGGTTTATACTATCATTAATAAAGATTAAAACATCATTGGATTTAAGAAATATAACTAATAATTTGTTTTTTACATAAAGAATACAGATGTATGAATATTTTTAATATGTTTATTATAGTAATACATGTTATTATTATGTTTCAAGAGAATAGATTATGAGGTATTAATATGCTTGGTATGTGATGATCATGATATACATCATGTTGTTAGGGGGATTAATGATAAGTTCAAACATGAAAATATTTGACCAACATTATAATTATTTTGATTTTTATCTTGTAAAAGGATCATAGGGTAAATAATTTGTGAAATAATTTAATTGAAATTTTTATGTGGTTTTAGAGATTAATGTATTATATTGGATAACACGTGCACACCATACTGGTTTTAGAAAATATTTATAGAAATATAGAAATACTAGCCACTCTTTTATAGATATTATAACCCATTGAAATTGACTTTTATTACTTCAAGAATAAAATAAATTCTAATTTGGATATTCATTTCTAGAATTAAGTGATTAATTGAAAATTGATCGAAGCATAACCAATGGATGAAAACATTCTTATGAAATGAAAGTGTATCAATTATATATATGTCTTCATATTCGTAGATAATAAAAGAATTACCCAATATAATGAAAAGTATTTTGAAAAAAAGGTTATCTAATTGAATTCATATATTATGTATTAAATGGTAATTTAAATCATCAGATATTTATGGTTTTTTCCCTTAACTTTCTATTGACCATTCACTTTCTATCGATCGGTGACCTCTATCACTCTCTATATTTTTTATGCCTTTCTTCTATGCACATATCTTCAATGTCCACCAATGATCTCATACATGGAAACCGAGTTATGTGACATTTATATTACCCTTTATATCTTATTAATAGGGTTTTTATCAACACTTTCACATTGTGTGTTTTTCAACAATAGAATTTAAAGATGTAAAAACACTGATTTCAGAGATCATGTTTAAATTATGAGGATGTAATTTATTTAAGGTGGGGAGAATGTACCACCCAAAAAATAATGATATCAGAAAATATTTTCAATTGTAATATGTTACATGAAATACTAATTTTAGCCTTTTATATAAGAAATAACTACATTAATTGGTAACAAACATTACAAGAAAAACTATGTTTTGCCGAACAACAATATTCGACTAATATTATTATTAAATATGATAGATATCACATATCTGTTGGAATGTAGGTCATGAATAGGATTAACTAAAATATTAAAATATTTATTTTATACATTCTTATTTTAATCTATACATTAAAAATCAAATAATAATCATTTAAAATAATGATAATTTTTTTCATAAAAAATATGTCATTTCAAAAAGTTATTTTAATCACGCTTTGTGGAATTAATTTAAGAATAATTTTTACCACTATTAGAAATTATTATTTCAAAAGAAAATTTTATTTTCTTAAATAGATATATTAAAATTATCTTAGCGTTATTTTTTTGGATTCCTTGAAAAGGATTCATTTTTCAAGGAATAGTGAAAAATACCAAATTTTATTTGAAAACAACATTTTATTTTAAAATTTTCATATTGATAAAATATATATAATATTGGTTTTAATGAAAAAAATATTTAAATATATATATAATAATCAGATTTAATTTATTTGTATCAATATCATATATAATTTTGATATAAAATCATAATAAACATTTCAATATTTCTCTTAAAAACTCACATTCTCATCTTGTTTGTGGGAATAATTTTAAAATATAATTTTCCACTACTATAAATTAAATTTAGAAAAATGGACTAAACATTTTTAATAATCATAGTATATAATTTCTTATATGTTCAACATAATATTTGGGTAAAATGGATCGTGAAAATTGAAAAAAATATTTAGAATGGATAAAGTAAATATTGATTTACAATATGTAATAATGAGAATATAAGGGTTTAAAATAATATAACCACATTTTCAAAAATCATTTTATATTCATATTTCGATCTTACATATTCTTGGTTATATATTGACCTATTTTGGAAGCATTTTGGGTGATACAAATGTGGGTATGATTGCATGTTTTGGAAAAATTACAAGTGTTACACTCACCTAACATATAAAAGGCCACAACCTATATTTCCTCTCCAAACCATAAAACTAGTTTTGTTTACAATAATTAAAAAAAACCTAAAAAATTGAATCTTATATTTCATTAAGTCTTATCTTTTAAATAAATCCTTCCTAATAATTTTTTAGTGCAAACCTAATGATTATACCTGAAAAAGAGGTTACATTCTTCAATAATATTTATTTTTTTTATATCATCATACAACTCCTTGTATTATTATGTTACCATGTTGAAAGAATATTATCATTTTATTTCTTATATTGAGAAGTTTTTATGTTATGTTCTTGACATAAAACCATCTCAACTACCATCAAATAGGTTACGAAATCATATTTCATTTGTATAGTGGACTACCACCTCACGAACTGACGTCGTTTATATTTCCATTACCACCTCTCATGGTTTGGTATTATGATGAATAAAATGTATATATATGATATTTTGAACATATCTATACTTATGGAGTAATTTTATCCTATATAACCTTTCACTTTTCGTTTCATTAGATATACAATAACGTTACTCATGTGTATAACATACTAAAACCTCTCGAAGGGGTGTTATACATCATTCACTAAATGATTACATGGATGGTGATAAGGTTTAGGTTATTAAATATATGTGAAATAAATGAAATAATTATTACCTTTATGTCATATTTTTTATTCTATAAATGTAATATATATCATTTTTATTATTTTCTTTTCAATAAATGAACGATGATAACTTCTTTCATGTAGTTGGGGAGTACCGACTTTAGATTATGGTGGGACTCTCTATCTATCACTAGACCACATGTATGATATTTATATGTAAATTAAAAGAAAATATATATGATATAATATATTTTTCTAAATCTTTAATGATTAAATACTTAAATCCTTTGTATAATGTAAAATGAAAAATTGAAATGTTACACATGCATACATATAGCCTACCATCTCTATGATTGTATTGTACTTTATTTTTGAAAAAAATATTTTTTATTGGTTTTATGTTATATTTTCTATATAAATATGAAAATTATGTCATGATTATTATTCTTGAATAGATGTAACTATATAATATTCATAAGGACATAAAAATTCATAATAAATCACAAATGAAAAAACACAGTGATTGACACTTAAAATGATGAAAATAATCAAATATTATTATCCAAAGGGTGATAAAATGTTATAAAAGGATCATATATGAAATTAAAAAAATAATATGGTTCTATATTATGTTGATAAAATGTTTAAAATTATAAGAACCCGGTTCTTCCTTTGATTTATGAGTCTTTTTTTCGAGTTGTTGTTTAGGGAAAGTGGGGAAACATGCCAAGTACTTCCTGAAACCTATCTCATGACATGGATTGGGGTTACACGTTGTATAATCCAAAATTCACGCCATGTAGTCTTGTCATGTGTGATGGACATACGTGGTATGCAGGGATGTCAGTGTGTATTAAAGAACTATCTAAGTACACACTGGGTAATTACCTGTAAACGTAGTGTAAGCAAGTTGGCTTGACATTTTAATGGCGTGGAAAAGAATTAAATGATTTTTGGAAAATTCACCATATACATAGCATGTATAATTAAGTACACACTATGTAATTTTCATTTTTGTCTATAATGAGAAGTAGCTATGGTTTATCAATTTTGAACAGAACTCATACTGGGTTCACATACCGACAATGCTAGAGGAATAAGTTCCTCCCAATCATTCATCCGAACATAGATTCCGAAAACATTGGATGCATCGGAACCCAATCGCCAATAACTAGATTCCACTTGAGCCTTTATTCATGATTTCATCTATCAACATAGTTATTAAATCATGAGTTTTTTTGCCCATTGTGTATTTTTACACCATTCCAAGATGAACTCGAGGCCAAAGCGGGGTAAGGAGCATCGTATGAGTAAGAGGTAGATGGTTCATACCTTGTTTTGTATTTTTTTTCAGAATCTTGGGTTATGAAACCTTTGGATCCTCTTTAGGGATTTTGAGAGAGACCCCATTATAACAACTATTGCATATTGAATTTCTTTTTAGACCCACGTGAAGATGTTTGGAATATCCTATACATGAATTGCTTGAGCGTAGTCGGGAGAGAGGTCGTTGATCCCTGGGACATTTTTTTGGTCGTTCGAAATTGTTTATAATTGATTTATTTTGATTAAAACTATTTAGTTTAAATTTTTTAAGCTTGAGTATGCTGTTTAGAAGAATTCAATACCCCGGTGCTATTGTGTTATGGTTGGTAGCTATATAAATTCAATATGCCTAAATTGAATTATCTATTTAATGTTATTTATCTTGTTATATATATATATAAATATAATTATTGATATTACATTTGATGATACCCTTGGGGTTGTGATGGGATTATCCCTATGTTGGGATAGCATGGCCACTGGGTCTTAGTGATATTGATCCAAGGTTGGGATTTCCCTAGATACTTGAGTGGTTTGACTATAGGATTAGGAATATTGGACTTTATTTTGAGGTAGGGTGACTATTAGGATGGGTGAGGCTCAGGATACTAGTATGGAATGGTCATCGGTTTTGAGCGACATTGCCTTAGGGGCATGAGGTTACAATGATGTTGCTTATTAGGTTATTATTTTGGTTATTTTCACTCACCTGTGATGGGAAAAGCACTTATTTGAGTCATGTTCATATAGGTAGACACCCTGATGAGGTAGTTTTGAACACTTGTATGGGAAGTGATTATAGATAGTTTTGGATTCAGTATTTTTCATTTGGGGTAATGGTCGAAAAAATCCACGTGGGAGGTGAGGAGCCTTCGATGGATAGTGATGAGGCTCTCGGGATGGGGGATGATTATTTTCATGATTGAGTTCATTGGGATAGATATTTATTTGCTGAAAGACATCATTGTTCCTTAATTTATTGTTTCATAGGCCGACGTGGTCTTATGAGTAGGTGTTTTTTGGTGTCGGGATACTATTGTTTGGCATACCTTCGGGAGGTCAGTACTCTTATACACGAGGTGTCAGGAGGCATGTTGTTCCTGACTATGCGATTAAAGTGAAACATGAGGGTTCACTTAGGATTTGTGACTACAAGTTTACCTTGGGACAGGTTCAAGGAATCTCTTCATTTCTGAAATTCTAGCAATGTCCGAAGTTAGTGACACTCCTTGGTGGCTGCTGAGCACCGGTGGAGGATGAGTTAATTTTTTACACAATATTATTTACCCTAATTATAGTAGCAGATATACATAAACATGAATTATAGGTATTCACCATTAGGTTATATCCTACTGATATTCTTCTCACACCCTACACGGGCCATTCAAGGCACGTGTAAACTTTCTGAATTTACGTAATTTTAAAGGATCCGATTTAGAAGTTTGACCGTAGTTTAATTTTTTCATGAGGATTGGAATTGACCTTGAGGTAGCTCCTAGTTGGATTTTTAATTTTTTTTAGATTCCATTCTGTATCAGCAATCTTATTTAACTATCGCTATTTATATTGTATTTTTTGTTTCCTCTCTATGGGTATAGTTCAAGTCTTCTAAGTCATTTAATTTCAATTCATGTAATATAATTTTAATCAGACCAGTACATTATCTTTTCACAGAGTGTGTAGCCTCCCCAGTATACCTGTTAACACCCTCACTACTAGTTAGCATCCTTTGACATTTTGGGAGGTGTGCCTAATGTCAGTGGCACCCGGCCAGATAACATTGTTCTAGTGGCTATTTGGGTACAGAAAGTTACAATGTCGTATCAGTGGAGGTTATTTACTTGGATTTAGTAGTAGTGTTTCACTTGATATGAATGATACTAAGAGTACCATTACTTTCTATTGGTCTTACAATTTGGGATATAGTTGACTAGAGATATGTTGTAATTTGAACTGGGTTTCTAGATTGTTCTTGCATGCCGAATACCCTAGGTATGAGGGACCGAACAAGTTTCCTTTGGTGGGTTATACTATTTTGATTTTTATATGATTATAGTTTATATGGTTTCCACCATGGTGGCTCAAATGGATTTTGACGATTATTTATTGTAATATGTTACCCTTGACCGAGTGTAGTAAGGGAGGATTGGACCATTTTCCAATGAGGAAAGTTATATTTTCTTGGGTTTTCATAAGAACCTTTTTAGGGTATTTCAATTTCATATATGCGCATTTGAATTGTAATGTGAAAATACCATGAGATATATGTCAATTCCCCTTTGAAAAAGGGTGAAACACCGGATATAATTTCCTGTTTTATGAAATCTAATATTTCATGATTTAAATTTATGTGAAAATTCATGTGGCAGGGAACTTGGACCTGTCTCTTAAAAGTGCAGGAAGGTACTATGGTTAAGGTGATTTTGAATACCAGGATTGGGTGACTCGGTCATCATATTGAGGTAATGTGGGTTGTCAGGATGAGTGTGGCCTGGGGATTTTGTGATACATGGATTTGTGGAGGGAGGGTAATGAGGTAATGAGGATGTGATGCCATGGGGAAAAAATTAAATGAGAGAGATTAAGGTTAGTTTTTATGCACTTCCTATTTACATATTTGACTCTCTGTATTATATATATTGTTATATATATAGGTTATCTGGTGAGTAATGGTATTTAGTGGACTTCTCTTAGATGACTTAGACAAAGCTTCAGGTGGGTGGTGATATAGTGTCGTAAGAGCATGGTCAGTCTAATAACCCTTAAAGGTATGAAGATATAGATTTGTAAGTATAGGAGTAGGGACATGATTAGTATCAAGATACAGTTAATGTAGTACAACTACCGGGTTTGACAACGTTCAGGCCATGGCTCAGCCAGCAACATCAATCTAGCCTGGTACGTGTTTTGCAAGGGATCAATAGAGGTGATCCAGGAATAGATACCTCTATGGAGTACATGACTCAGGAGTTACAATGAAATCACCCATCACTTTTCTAGGGAAGAAAATGGTGTCTGAGGTTGCATCCAGATCAATACCAAGTGGTGGTAGTCAATGTTATGATGCACACATGGTACGTGGTAGAGAAATTCAGACCCATTCTTGAGGTTAGTGTTCGGTGACTGGTGCAGCACCATGGGGAGGATAGGCTTCTGGAAGCTGTGTATCTTGTTAGGTGAACATCATGGAACTTATAGAGGCTGAGTAGGTTGGTGATACATCGCTGGTTAAAGGAACTCTATGGACATAGCCTTGATTTTAGTTTTTCTTCTATTTGGCATGGCCTGCTGAGGCATGCCCATTTTTAGTGCATGAAGAGAAAAAGATGTATATGGACTAAATGGACATTGGTCAGTGGTTTGGAACCATATCTGGTGTCTGATTATGTATAGGAATGTGCCACATGACATCAGGATCATCGTTGGATGCGTGTTTTGAGGTGCCAAGGGCTGCGGGGAATCCATGGGATGCGAGTAACATGAGGTTCTACGACATCAGGGAATCGTGGATGTGGTTGTGATTGAGGTGCATAAAACCAAGTTTTTTTCAGCATCCATGGTATGAGAGACCTTATTGTTCCATAGGTACCATTGGATCGAGATGAACAACGATGCGGTGAGGGATATGATCGGGTGTCAGAAGTTACACAGGGTCACCTGATGATGTGTAGGGGTGATGAAGCATCATAGAAAGTCCATGTGTGAAGAGATATTTTGATGGACCATTGATTGATTTTTTCATTTGTGCATTGCTGTAAAGGTTTTTTTTCATCATAACCTTTTAAGTAAAATTTGGGGATGAATGTATTTAAAGGGGGTATTTTTTAGGAACCTTGTTATTACTTTGTGATACGGGCCTTTTTTATCTTGTTTTTCTGGAGTGAAAGGTAGAAAAAGGATAAATACTATCTAAAACCTATCACATGACATGGATTAGGGTTACACTCAGTGTAATGCTAATTATAGATTCTATACTCTGGCCATGTGTTATGGTTATACATGGCATGTAGGGATGTCCCAAAGAATGACAAAACCATCTATGTACAGACCGTGTACTGGAAAATAAACACCGTGTAAGCATATCAGCAATATATTTTAATGACGTTGCAAGGAAGATAAACAGTTTTCGAAAATTCCCCATATAAACAATGTGTATACATAAGTACAAACAATTCAATTTTTCATTGTTGGATAAAATGGTTTGTAGCCAAGTTTTATCAATTCAAGACAGAACCCTCATCGGGTTCACAAACCAGCAATACCAAAGAAATAAGTTCCTCCCAATCGTTCATTTGAAATCCGATTCAAACACTGGGAGAGGTGTTCGAACCCAATAGGTATGATATCTACTCGTCTTGATCTATTCATTGTGATTTCATCACACGACCTAGTTATTGAAGCTAGATTTTTTTTTTCTTATTGTGTAGATTTACACTTTTCTAGGATGAATTAGAGTCCGATGCTAGACAAAGAGTGTCGTATGAGTATGGGGTAGGTTTTGCATTCTTTGTGTTTGTTTTCGCTGACTTTTTGGTGGCACAACCATTGGGTAATCTTCAGGTATTTTGAGAGAGACCCTGTTATAACAGCTATACGATATTGAATTGATTGTTAGATCCATGGGATGCCGTTGGGCATGACCTATACCTTAATTTATTGATCACAGTCGGGAGAGAGGCTGTCTCTCCATGGGAAATAATGGATGGGGTGAAAAATGGTTATAAATGATTGGTTTTGATTTAAACAATTTTTTTAATATTTAAAGCTCGAGTATGATATTTAGAGGCATTAAGAACCTCTATGTTACTGTGTTATAGCTGTAAGAAAGTGTAATTCAATATGTTTAAATTTAATTATTTTTTTAATGTGATTTATTATGTTTTATATATATGTAATTTTTCATATTACATATATTGAGACCCTTGGGGTTGTGATGATCATGGCCTACCATTGGGATGGCATGGTCATTAGGTCTTAGTGATGTTGATAATAGGTTGGTCTTGGCCCAAATACTTGAGTGGTTTGACCACAAGATTGGGCATTGTGGACATCATTTTGAGGAAGTGTGACAGTCAGGTTGGGCGAGGCTTGAGATACTTGTATGGCATAGTCATCCGTTTTGAGTGAGTTTGTTGTAGGGGTGCCTATTGTGAGTGATTTTGTGCCTTGGGTTCTTATTTGGGTGATTACCTCTCACCTTTGATGGAGAAATCACATAATTGAGTCATGTAAACACAGGTAGACTCCATGATGAGGTGGTTTTGACCAATCATGTGGGAAGAGGCCCCTTATCATTTCAGTTAAGGTATTTCTGGTTTGGGTTTGATTATCGTTGAATGTCATGACTGAGGTGATGAGCCTTTTGTGGATTGCGATACAGTTATCGGGTTGGGGGATCAGGCTCATCAAGATTGAGGCTGCATGCCTGGATATTTATTTCATTATATCCATCTTTTTTCCTCTAGTTATTATTCCATGGGTTCATGTGATCTTATGATTAGGGGTCCTTGGGATCCAAATACTATTGTTTGGCTTACCATTGAGACATTGGTACATTGAGACATGAGGGGTTAAGAGGCACATTAAACCTGATTGTTTGATTAATGTGAAACCAGAGGATTCACATGGGATTTTTGACAATAAGAGTTAATTTGGGCCACTAGTTAGGGAATATCTTTACTTTCGAAGATTCCTGTAATGGACGAAGAATGCGCCACTCACTGGTAGCTTCAAAGCACTAGTGGATGTTTTGTTTATTTATTACATCACATTGATTACCTTACTTTGATATGAATTTCTACTTAAACACCTTTTCTAGGTATGTACCAGTGGGAAGAATCATAATAATTGTTTTTTCAAACCCTACACGGGCCCTTCAGGATGCTTGTACACTTTTTGAATTTATTTATAGGTAAAATATCAACTTCAAGAGCTACATTGTTGTGTTTTTTTCATGAGGATTGACATGGACGATGATGTCATAACTAAAGGGAGTTTTACTTTTGTATAGTTTTCTTTCAGCATCATTATACTTATTTTATATGAATCTACTATTATTATCCATGGGTTCCCTTTTTTCATACTGATATGTATGCCATACTATGGAAGCATGCTTGGTTTATTTAGTGGCTACATGTTATTTTCATGAATTCTCTTCAATTTACATTTTTCTAGTTCTATTTCTATATCTCTTTTGTTATTTACATGATATTGTTTTACTTCTACTCTGCGGGTCTAGTTTGAGTCTTCTAATTAAATTATTTTTTGTGAATGTTATATTTTTATACTAAGGATAGTTTGTTATGTTTTACCCCAGGGTATAGCCTCCCCACATTACCTATTAACACCCTCGCTGCTTGTCGGTAGTCTTTGGCATTCAGGTAGGTGCACCTATGGTCGTTAGCACCCATTCAGATAGCACTGTTTGGGTTGTTGTTTGGATCTTAGATGTTACAGAAACCACTATGAAGAAGGTTAAATAATTTTCAACCATAAAGAAGTGTAAGGTAATGTATTTCATCTTAATTTACATTCTATTGAGTATTATATGTAATTATATACAAAATCACTTTTATGTGGTGTGTATACTATAAATTTGACATGTAATATCATTAGTCCTTAATAGTTCATTGTATTTTAGGTTTTAATTATAATTATTTCATCCATGGAAATTTTTTATAAGAGTCACCAGGTGGCAATGAATTTTAGAAATAAATTTATTTTCATCACATTATTTTAATTCTTTGATATACTTGAGAATATAATATTATTTTTGTTGTTAAAATTTATTATCTTATTTTTTCATTCCAATTATTTTATATGTAATTATTTATTATACACATAATATATTCATTTATTTATTCTCAATTCAATGTTATGATAAATGAAAGGGATTATTAAAAATTCTCATTTTAAATAAGATTATTTATAAATGAATTTTTTTTACAAGAAATTATTTGAAAATTATTTAATAATCACTTAATATTTTTATACTATATTTATTAATTATCATTATTATGTAATATTACCATTATTGTCACACCCGTGATTAAATTTTCCTTTGGTTAGGAATCAGGTTAGGTTTTTGGATGAGTTGTGGTTAATACATTGAGTTTTTCAGAAAAAAAGCACGTATATGTGTTTGGCAGCATCTGCGCCCGAGCAGAACACGGTAGAGGGGCTTTACAACGTCACCTTGGTCACCGCGCTACCTACCCAGTATGGGGGGAAAACTAAAAGTTTTATGATTAATGAAAATGGTGGTTATATATATATATGTGTGTGTGTTTTCTTTAGAATAAATAACCCTAAAATTAATACTATTATTTAATATTAAAATAATTATTTGATCTTTATTATATTTTTTTATAGTCATTATTATCATTATAAATTTTTTAAAAAAGTTAATAATAATAATAATAATAATAATAAGTATGAAACCATCGTTATAAATGATTTTAACTTTATTTTTTTGTTATTATTAATATAATTATTATTATTATTATTTTTCTTCTTATTAATATTTTATGTGCATTTTTTTTATTTGCTTTTTTCTTTTGTTTATTTTTATCTTCATTTTTTTATTTTTTCCTTCTCTCCCTTACCCTTCTAACCCTAGCCGCAACTTTTCATTTCCCCTCTCATATTCTCTCTTCCTCTACCTATACAAAGCCGCACCTTCCCTCTCTTTCTACGCGCAACTAGCAGGCTGTCGTCCCCCTGTCTTGGTGTCACCAGCTCTCCAGCTTTCCAGCTGTTGTCTGCCTCAGACCAACTTTCACCTATAGTCCAATTCTTCTTCCACTTGCTCTTTCCACATCTCCCAGCCAACCCCCTCTATATATGCTCCTCCATTCGCCAGTGCACTCCATAGTACAGCCGATCGCAACACCCCCCCCCCCCCTTCCACCGCAGATCCTCCCAACTCAGTCACACCCCTTACCAACCCTGTCTGATGGTCGTGCACCACCCAGCTCGGCCTTCCCCCCCAACTTCCAAGCTCCCCTCCAAATGGAAAAACCACAGCGACACCCTCCCCCTCTGACGTCCAATGTCTTGCCACGCCTCCACGCCTTGCACTCACCCTGGACGACACCATGGCTTGATCCCCCTATCCCGGTGCCCCTCGTTCAGTCATACCCAGCGCCTCCTGTATTGCCCCGCACACCCTTCGACCACCACTAGCCAACACGGCTAGACCTGTACGCCTCTTCCCTACCCCATTTGGCCTGCAGAACCATTTTTCGATGCACCCCAACCTCTTGCAAGACCTTCCTAGAGCACTACAACTGCAACCATCCGAGACAACTTCTGGTCATTTCTCCACCAGTCATGGCCACCTGAAAATATTGGAAACACCCACTGCTTCTACTGTCTGGAACACACAATCACACCATGCAGGCATGCACCCACCTTAACTGTGACTCTCGCTGCTCCGACCATCCTCGCCGGTGTGACGTGCACATTTTCCACATTAGAGATTCATCATGTCAGCCTCTTTTCTATCCAACAACTCTCCCTATCGATCCATGATACCCCCTTTTGACTGTCTTGTGACTCCACTGATCAAGCACACCATGCGTCGATCACTTCCCCTTTAAATTTAGAAGTTTTGAATTCTTATATTATTTAATTTCATTTAATATTTTTATGTATTATTGGTTTTGAGTTTATTTATTTTTAGAATAAATTATGTGGTGTTGTAGATAATTTTTTTTGGTTAACAGTTTTTCCTAAACTAATTATTCTTGGCATGTTTCGGTGAATAGTTATTTTGGCGTGAATTCAGTTTTTAAAAAAACATAGTTGCATTTGATATTTTTCACCCTATTTATGTGAACTAATTTTGTGTGAACAACTATTTTTTTCAAACTTTTGGTTTGAATTTGACGTGTTCTACATACAAAAGCCTAATTAGTCCCATTGGCCCTTGATCCTAGTTTAATGTTTTTAGAATTTATTAATTGATTCTTGAGTTTGTTTCATGTGTTTAAATCCGTGGTGTACTGTTTAAAATTGTTTTATGAGTTTATAAATAATTTATTAAATAATACGGGTGATGCGAGCCTGGTTTTGAAAATGTGTTTACGTGCTCGTATTTTTAAATGTTGATCTCATCGTGTTGTGCACTTTTGTCAGGTTGTGCACTCTAAGTGTCTTCTTACAATGGTTTGTTAAATATTTAAAATGTTTAGTGAGTTATTTATGTGTTTTGTGGTTTTTTGTAAACACTTCGTGATTTATAAATGTTTTTAGTAAATAGTGTGGATGGTGAGAGTTGTTTTTTGAAATCATATAGAGGATGTGTTCATGATGCTTGTTTATTTGAAATGTTTTATACCATTTTTATGTACCTTTGTTGTTTTGAGTTTATTTCAGCGTGTTGGCGGGGTAACCCCACGTTACTACAATCATCGGTTTACATAATTTTGTGAGCTTCTGCGAGGTGTGTCACATTGTCATGTTCGAGCTGTGAGTTGAGGTAGGTCCCCCACTGCACTCACCTTTAAATTCAGAATTTATTAATTTCTTGATATTTCATTAATTTTTATAAATGGGAAATAATGTAAGATAATTATTGTTTAAATGATTATTTGGTGTAAAAAATTCATTTTTTGTACATGACACTTGAAATATTTTCTTTATGAACAAACACCTAGTAGTGAAATAATTCTTGTTTGTCCTTTAAACATAATTCACATAATTTCAAATGTAGTTATTCTTTATTTATAAATTATTTCCATTGAAGCGTGAACTAGTGTTTTGGTTCTCTTGAGAAATGAGGATTTTCATTATGATTGGTGAACTCCTGTTTGGTACATTAATAAAATAAATTTCATAGGAAAATTCACATTGGGGTGACTTAGGGGTGACCTTTGGTGTACCTTGACTGCATGAGTTATGTGTGTTGTTTGTGTGACTTGATTGACTTTATTGACTTACCCCTTTTCTTTTTAATATACGTGTTGACATGGGAACATGGCATAGTGAGTGAGTTTTCGGAGAACGATTGCCGAACTAGTTAATAATATACACTATCTAGTGGCCCTTAGTACGAATTATACTCCTCTAGGGGATTGGGACCCTTGGTTAGACCATATAGGGAAACACTGGGCGTTAGAGCGTTATGATGTCATCAAGAGTAGGCATGCCTTCAGGATGCATCACATGTATGGTACATTTTGGATTTTTCATGATATCTTAGGTTCAACCCATGTTTCCTTTAGTGTTTATTTGTATGTGGCGGAAGATTGGGAGGTCTAGTTCGGTTCTTGGCCCCTATGTGCCACTTTTTTTTCCATTTCCCTTAGTGTGTGTTGTGTGTTATGTGTGGTTTTCCGTTTCACTAATAACTAAACGTTGGGTTTTTAAATTGTTTGCGAAAATGTGTTATAAAATGAAATGGACCTTCTCCTTTCAAGCATTAAACATGTTTTTTCTAATTAAATAGGGAAATAGAACGTTAGTTGTTTTAGAAATGAAAGTGTGTGTGTGGAAACCAATATTTTATATAATTTAGTTCAAACCTGTAATTAGTATATATTTTTTTAAAGGTAGTGAATTGGGAATAGTTTTGTGGGCACGCATACTGAGTTTTAATAATCCTGCCTAGAGTATTTTCCTATTAATATTTTCTATGTAGGTTTTACTTGATCTTGCTCGCCGTGAGTGAGACTTGTTTGTGGTTTGGAGAGTGACTCTTTATGTCATAAGGAGTTCTGGTCATGTCTAGGTTAGTTGGTTATTGTTGATCTTTCTTTATTTTCGTATTGTTTATTTACTTTGTGTTGTTCTATTTTCTTTGCTTTGCTTTATTATTTTTATTGAGAGAAATCATTCCCCTATTGTTCTCTATTGATGTCATGGTTCTTGTCGCCAGCCCGGGAGGATCGGGAACGCATCTCGGGCCATGTTGCAGACTGGATCGGGTGACAGGTTCAGGGTTGACTAGGATGGGTTCATGACAAAATGGTATCAAAGGAAGGTTGGATCCTGAGTGGACCTTTTTTTTCAGAACTCCCATTGTTATTTTGGTTTTTCATGGTAGATGGAGTAGAATTGTCTGGACTCGAGGCATACAGACAAGAAGGACATCATGAACCCTTGCTCATTCTAAACCTCACGTTACCATGGGATGTTTGGGTTGTTGGTATCTATTAGTTCTTTTGAAATGATTTATGTTGGGAAATGAGATGGATGTCAGGCCAGTGACCTTCATGAGCTCACATGGTCGGGGAAGCCATGTAGAGCCAGAGAAATTACCCAAGAGTGCTCCTTGTGACGGTGGTGTGACTGGCGTGTGGCTGCTAACCATATGTCTGAGTCACCCATCGACACTAGTTTTACTTGTGGATTTTTTGGTGTCTTATTTACTTCAAAAAATGTTGTTTTGTAAATTTTTATTTTGGATATTTTGAAAAGTTGAATTTGAAATGGAAATGATCATGTTTTGATCCCGCTCCTTGTTTTCTTTTTCCTTAGTGTTCACCCCCAAGAAGGTTCGATGGATGCTAAAGGTGCAACTTCGGGTGGTGCATCCTTAGCAAATCCATTAGTTTATCAACCTATAGACTATGTCTTGGAATTCCAGAAGATGAAACATCCCTTATTTTATGGTCAAGTAGATCCACATGAGGCGGAAGAGTGGTTGTGGAAGACTGAGAGGAACTTTAGTCTCGTTGGGTTTCCTAAGTCATTAAAGGTGAAGTTGTCTACCTATCTGCTTGAAGTTATAACATGCAAATGGTCGAAATTCATGTCTCAGAATATGACTCAAGAATATATAACGTGGGAGTTCTTCAAGTCATCGTTCATCCAAGAAACCTTCTCTAAGTTGATGAAGCCGAGGAAGAGGATGAAGTTGTGTTGTATTTAGGAGGGGGTTGAATTAGTACTATAATTATATCAACGTTTCATAGACCTAGTTCTGTATGTTCAATTTTTTGGTGCGAATGATCCTGAGAAGGCTCGAAAATTTGATTCTGGCCTCCGACCTAAACCATGAACGAAAGTGGAATAGCTCAACCTAACCACCTTCTCCGATGTTGTGGGGCATGATTTTCTTGCTGAATTTGGACTAGAAGGAGGAATTATGTTGGAGAATACTCCCCCTACCTGGGGAGGCAGGGTAGAGGATGACGATAATAAGAATGGGAAGTGACTTGAGGCTGGAGGCTCTAACAGAGGGATTAAGAGGCCTTCAGACCTTCATCCATCTTCTTCACAACACAATGTCATGATATGTCACCATTTTGGTAGGCAGGGTCACAAGAGGTCGATGTGCCCGAGTGCCACGAGACCCTACCACACCTGTGGTTGTCTTGGTCACTTGTAGCGACTCTTCCGAGGTGTTTTCAAGAAGCGCGTTGAAGTTAGACCTTTCTCATCAAAGGTTAACTCAGACTGTCAGCAGGAGTAGGGCGATGTGTGGGGATCAGTTTGAGGATTTCTCTTTGTAGTGTTCCCTATACATACTGGTTGTCTCTTGTGGTGTATTGGTGGGTTTATTTCTTCCTTCAGTTGTATGAATGGCTATTATTGAACTTCTGTAAATATTTTATTTTATTGGATGTGTGTTTGTTGAAATTCTGATTTGTGTGTTATGTTTGTGGATTTCTGAAGCCTGACTGCGAGGAAGGAGATGCTTCAATCATTGGTGCTCCATCCATAGGCCCTCGAGTGAAGATGGCGCATAGTGAGGAGAACCCTAGCGTTGAAAAAGGGTCTATATAATTTCTGTCTTCGGTGTGGAATAATTTGTGTTCTTATGAGGGTGTGAAGTTATTAGTGTAGAGATGGCAGTAGTTTTGATACTCTATCGGTTAGGCCCTTCCCTTCCCGCCCCTCCCATTATGGTGGGGAGAACAAATCACTGGTCTCGTTGAATTCAGTTTGGATTGTTTCTTATGGTGGGGAGTTTATTGGGACCTCATGTGTCAATATCCCAGTTTTGTTTTGGGTTTTGGTTTGGTTGGTGGCCTCATGCAGAACCACCAAATTCTATATTCTCCTTTTTAGTAAAGAGTTGGGGTGTTAGAGTTCCAATGACATATTGGAGTAAGGTTTTAATAGGCACTCATTGGATAAGGTTTTAACATGTTTATAGGTTTCAAGAGGGTCGTTGTGTTCTTCTCAGTGTTGTTCTGGATGTTGGGCTTTAAGGTATAATTGAGGATGAAGGAAATGGTTGAGTTCCGTTTAATGGTGTTTAAGGTGTGTGTATGTTGGGCCTGGATTTATCGTTGTGAAAGTTCTATGTCCTTTGAAGCAATCAACTGGAGGTGGTCACACTTTTGGGGGCGGGTGACACTTAGCGGGCAATTCGTTTTTATCGAATGAGTTCTTCTGGTTCATCTCTCCTTTTTTTGGGAGTGTTTCAGGATCTCTTTGTTTTCATTCTTTACAGATCACTTTGAATCATAAAATAATGTCGGTTCTTTTTTTAGGTTTTGATATTATTATGGCATCATGGGGGATGAAAGCATTATGGTGGGGAGATTTGTACACACGGGTTTAAATTTTCCATTGGTTATGAATCGGGTTGGTTTTTTGCATGATCTGTGGTTAAAATATTGAGTTTTTGAGAAAAATTCACATATTTGTGTTTGGTGGTGTCTGCACTCGAGCAGAACAGGGTCGAGGGGCCGTATAGTGACACCTTGGTCACCGAGCTACCCGCCGAGTATGCGAGGCAAACTAAAAGATTTATGATTAATGAAAATGGTTGTTAAATATATATATATATATATGTGTGTGTGTGTGTGTGTTTTATTTAGAAGAAATAACCCTAAAATCAACACTATTATTTATTATTAAAATAATTATCTCATCAATATTATATTTCATTATATAGTCATTGCTATCATTGTTAATTTTTTAATGTTATTATTATAATTATTAATATTATTATTATGTATGAAACCATGATTATAAATGATTTTAATTTCATTTTTTTTTGTTATTATTATTATTATTATTATTCTTCTTATTATTATTATTATTTTATGTGGATTATTTTTGTATTATTTTCCTTTTTTTGTTTATTTTTATCTTACTTTATGTCACTTTTTTCTTTTCTCCCTTACCATTTTAACCCTATTAACCACTTTTCATTTCCCCTATACAATTCTCCCTTCCTCTACCCGCACAAAGCCACACCTTCCCTCTCTTCTTGTTTGCAACCAGTAGCCTGCCGTCCCCCTGTATTGGCATCACCCGCTCTCCAGCTCGCCAGCCGTTGTCTGCCTTGGACCGCCTTACACCCGCATCCCACTTCCTCTACCCCTTATTCCTTCTACATCTCCTAGACAACCCACTCTATAGATTCTCCACCATAAATCAGTGCACTCCCCTATCCAGAAGATCGCGACACCCCCCTTCCGCTGCACTTCCCCCGGCTCAATCACACCCCTTTCTGACCCCGTCCGACGGTCGCACACCACCTAGCTCGGCCTTCCCCTCTAACCGGTGATCTCCCCTCCGGAAGGGCGGACCAAATTGAACCCCCCCCCCCCCCCCTTATGAAAAATAACGTCGCGTCGTCCCTCCGCACCTTGTAGCCACCCCGACCGACACCCTGGCTGGATCCCCTGTCTCGGTGCCCCTAGTTCAGTCACACCCACCACCACTTGCACTGCCCCACACACCCTTTGGCCACCTCTAGCTGGCATGCCCTGACCCTGACGCCACTTCCCTATTCTATTCGGCCAGAAGATCCTGTTTTCATACCACCCCAACCTCTTTCATGAGCTTCTTGGATCACTACAACTCCAACTATCTACAACCACTTCCAGTTGTTTCTCCACCAGCCGCGACCACCTGCAAAAATCAGCAACACCCACTGCTTCTACTGTCCAGCGCACATGACCTCTCCTTGCTGGCACGCACCCACCATAACTATGACTCTCGCTGCTCTGGCCAGCCTCGCCAGTGCAACATGCACATTTTCCCGGCGGCGATTCCTCATATCTGCCTCTTTTTTGGCCAACAACTCTCCCTATCGGTGCGCACTGCCCCCTTTTGATTGTCGCGTGACTCCTCTGATCGAGCACACCCCACGCTAACCTCTTACCATTTAAATTTATAGGTATTGAATTCTTTTACGACATAATTTAATTTAATATTAATTATTTACTTTTGGTTTTGAGTTTATTTACTTTTAAAATAAATTATTTAGTATTGTAGATAATTTTGTTTGGTTAATTGTTTCACGTATACTATTTATTCTTGGCCTGTTTTTCTAAATAGATAGTTTGGTGTGACTTGAGTTTTTAAAATTACTTAGTTTCATTTGATATTTTTCACCATGTTTATTTGAACTGATTTTTGTGTGAAAAACTTTTTTGTTCAAACATGTTGTTGGAATTTGATGGGTTCTACATGCAAAGGCCTAATTTCTACCATTGGACCTTGATCGTAGTTTAATGTTTTTAAAATTTATTAAAAGTTTCTTGAGTTGGTTTCATGTGTTTAAATCCACGATGTACTGTTTAAATTTTTTTTATGAATTTATAAATGATTTATTAAATAATACGGGTGCTGCAAGCCAAGTTTTAAAAATGTGTTTATGCACATGTGTTTTTAAATGTTGATCTCATCGTGTCCCACACTTTATTCAGGTGGTGCACCCTATGTGTTTGCTTAAAATGGTTAGTTGGATCTTTAAAATGTTTAGTGAGTTATTTTGGCATTGTGTGTTTTTTGTAAACACTCCTTGGTTTTTAAAGGGGTTTTGTAAATAGTGTTGATGGTGTGAGTTGTGTTTTGAAAGCATGTCGAGGTCGTGTTCGTGATGTTTGTCTATTTGAATTGTTTTAAGTCCGTGTTTATGTACCTTCATTGTTGTGTATTTATTTCAGCGCATTGGCAAGGTATCCCCGCATTACCACAATCATCTGTTTGTGCGAGCTTGTGCCCCAATGCGAGGTGTGTCGTGTTGTCGTGTTCGAGCTACGAGTTGAGGTAGGTCCCCCACTGCACTAACCATTAAATTCAGAATTTATTAATTGCTTGATATTTCATTAATATTTATAAATGGGAAATAATGTAAGATAATTAATTTTTAAATGATTATTTGGTGAAAAAAGAGCCATTAATTTTCTACATGACACTTGAAATATTTTCTTGATGAACGAAGACCTAGTAGTGAATGAATTCCTATCTGGCCTTTAATCATAATTCAAAGAATTTCAAATGTATTTATGCTTTATTGAAAAATGATTTACATTGAAGCGTGAACTAGTGTTTGGTTCTCTTGTGAAATAAGGATTTTTATTATGATTGGTGAAGGCCTGTTTGGTACTTTAATAAAATAAATTACTTAGGAAAATTATTTTTGGGGTGACATAAGGGTGACCTTTGGTATACCTTGACTGCATGATTTGTGTGTGATTTTTTTTCTACTTAATTGACTTTTTTACTCATCCATTTCTCTCTTATTACTCATTTTGACATGGGAACCTGGCATAGTGAGTGAATTTTCTGAGAAAAATTGCCACACTAATTTAGATTACGCACTGGCTAGTGGCCCTTAGTACAGATTATAATCTGATAGGGGATTGGGCCCCTCGGTTAGGCCATGTTGGGAAACACCATGTGTTAGGGTTTTATGATGTTATCGAGAGTAGGAATTCCATCTGGATGAGTCACATGTATGATACGTTTTGAATTGTTCACGAGCTCCAAGGTTCGACCCATGTTTCCTTTAGTGTTTATTTGTACGTGGCAGATGATTGAGAGGTCTAGTTCGGTTGCTGGCCCATATGTGCCACTTTTTTTACCATTTCTTTTAGTGTGTATTGTGTGTTATGTTAGGTTTTCCATTTTTCTAATAACTAAACATTGAGTTGTTAATTTTTTTGTGATTATTTGTTATAAAATGAAATGCACCTTCTCCATTCAAGAATTAAACTTTTTTTTCTTATTAAATAGTTCAATAAGCAGTTACATGTTTTAGAAATGAAAGTGTGTGTGTGGAAACCAATATTTTATATAATTTAGTTCAAAGTTGGAATTAGTAAATTCTTTTTTTAAAGGTAGTGCATTAGGAATAGTCTATTGGGAAAGCCTACTGAGTTTTAATACTCACGCCTATAGTGTTTTCCCGTTTTTATTTTCCTTATAGGTTTGAATCGAGATTTCTTGTTGTGGGTGAGACATAGTTGTGGTTTAGAGAGTGACTCTCCTGGTCAAGAGGTGTTATTGTCATGGATAGGTTAGTTGGTTGTTGTTGATCGTTCTTTATTTTAGTTTTGTTTAATTACATTACATTGTTTTATTTTCTTCCCCCTGCTTTATTTTTTTATGGGAGAAATCGTTCCCATGTTGTTCTCTGTAGATTCCCTGGAACTTGTCGCCTACGCAGGAGGATCGGAAAGGCCTCTTGGGCCATTTTGTGGATCAGGTCAGGTGACCGGTTCAGAGTCTATTTGGGTTTGTTCATGAGAATTATCCACAATCTGGTAATTAAAATAATTGAGTAAATATTTTAATAAAAATATAACTTCATTTCTCCGTTCATTCATAAACCTGTTTTCTTTCAAAACCATGTTCTCTAAAAATGATTTATAATTTTTAGAACATTTCAAAATGATTTATCATATTCATTATTACCAATTTTGAATTTTATTAAAATAATTTGAATATAATATTTTTTTTCAAACAAGGAATTTTTCTAACCTTTTTATCGTGTTAATGAAATATTCCTTTTATCTTGTACGACATATATGGAATTATCCACCTATATTTATTTTGTTAATCAATTTCATATTTAAAAAGATATTTTTTAAATAATTCATTTTCATAATTTTCTAAAAAATATTATTTTTAAAATTGATTTTCATTGAAACTGATTTTCCAAACATGTCATGTTTTAAATAGTGATTTTAAAAATAAAAAAGTTATTTTCCTCTATATTTATTTTGAATATATTCTTATGATATTTCCATTAATCAATGAAAATAACTATTTTTTGTTACTCTAATGGGTATATACCATTCTAATACCAACTTTATTTATCATATGGATGGTTTATGGTCATTTTGACCAAGGAATGTTTTGAAATCCACTTCCATGATTCATTTTTGTAATAATTTATTTTGGATTTAAATATTCACTTACGTATGATGGTTTGAAAATATGTTTCCCCTAAATATCCATATTATTTTTCATGGATATGTTTATTTCCTAAACCAGATATCATTTTAACATATATTATATACATTCAATGTTATACGATTTACTTTGGAAATATTGATAATTCTATATTCAACACTAAATATAGATAATTGATGTTATGGAACATTTTTATGAATTAAATCAATTATTTAATATATGATAAATTTTTTGGACATGTATGATTGGGGAGGGGATCATTTATAGTACTACCCTCGATGCATTGACAATCTCATGAGATCAATAAGTTATCCAAGCCCCTTGAGTTTGTAACCTGAATGTTTTAATGAGTCGGGGGGATGGATCTTAAAAGAATGGTTTTAAAGGTATTGACACAAATGGATTGGAAAACATGTTTTTTTTATACATATAATATTTTAAAATTTCATAAGGTTATCATTTTATGGTAAATTTATCATATTATTGGGAAACATGACCACTAATAATTAAGGATTTACCTCTTTAAGAATTAATATGTTTTTATCCATGATATTCTTACAATGAGATTTTGCCGGGATGTATTTAATTTTCAGATTAATGATTAAATTTAATGCGTTTTCAATTATTTTTCTTGTTTTATTTATTATGTCATACATATTTTTGAAATAATGATTTTTAAATAGACTATGTGTTTAGTTACTAACCATTCCATGTTGATTACGATTATTGATTCATGAAACTTTCTATAGTACATAACCCATACTGACCATTTTATCTCACCTTTATTTTCCATTATTTCTTAGGAATCCATAATTTTCACTATGGTTTATATAAGAGGATATATTTGAGTGAATGATGATATTCTCTAAATAAATTATGTTGTTATTTGTGTTCTCAACTGTAATGTGGGAATCATGTATGTATATGGTTTACTAAGACTACTAATGTATTCGGTTCATATAGATTTGATTCCCTATATATTTTTACAAATAAAGAAAGAAGGAACCAACTCTGGGCTACTTTGGTTCGGGTCACCAAATTTTAAAAATAAAGTCCCCTACCTCGAGTTCCAAATCATCTCATTTTTATATCCACCCTCCTATTAAATAAAATTTAATTATTATTATATTTTCTTAATAAAATATTGGAGGTTCACTCCATAAATAGTATTACCATTATATCATATGTCATTATGATTTATTTAGTTACCAAACTGGTTAAGATCACATTTTATGTTTTGATGATCTTTAATTTATACATTAAAAATGACATTATTAGGTTAATTATTGTCAATGTAATCATTGTTAGATCTCCTCTAGAATTTTAATAATTACATAATTAACTATTTTATACATTATAAATTTTTTAAAAATAATCGATTAAAGTATAACTTGAATAAAATATCATCACTTCATGGAGGTGTTTGTCTACATATAATAATGAACAACATAATCATTTTCATAGAGACATAATGGTAAAAAAGTACGTAAAATGTTATCTAACCAAAATCATAATAATTTCATTAATATAATATTTATTAATTAAATATATAATAATAACTCACATTTTAAGCTATATATAAAGAATTAGACACATCACATTGTGGAAGTATAAGTCTACATATACAAACGGGTGATGGTTTAATTTCCCATATAAAGGAATATGAGATGAACAAAGGATATGACATTAACATAATTAAATTAATTTATTGGGAGATTATATTTCTTATTATATTTTAAATGGTATATAATATTTTAAGGAAGAAATTAAACATGAATAAAATAAGTTAAGAGTTATACCTCTTCTTTGAGAAACCTCATTTGGCTTATAACTTAATCCTTCTATGTTGGAATTTTGGTCAGACCATAACATCTAGGACGTATGGATGAAGTGTTTAATGTTATTTTGTTATAAAATGGTAAATATAAATGGCCTAAGATTCATCATAAAGAGAGGACTAGAAATTCCCTTTTATAAGTGATGTTCATGGAAATATTATAAATATATAAAATATTAAAATATAACACATGTAAAAATCAACTAAAAAGGATAAAAAGTGAAGTAGGTTCATAGATTATGGGGTTAATGATGAAATTTAATAATTATGTAAATTTTTAAAACTAATGGTTTCATTTTAACGATTATATTTTGGTTTATCACCCTCATAGATCCTTTTTTATCTTAACCATTTTAATTGTTTTTTAGTTTTATGGGATTGAATGTAATTTTAAAAATTCCAAGTAAAAATATATTAAAAATTTATGATATAATATAAAATTTACATAAAATTAATCTATTATAATATTTTTGTGTGTTTATTATGATTTGAAAGTATTTCTAATTATTAAACATAATTTAAAATCATTTTTGGAGATATTCACGAAATTTGAGATTAAAGACATAAAGAAAGAAATATAATTGAAATTAAAACACATAAATCATCACTTAACATTAATAATATTCTATAAAATATTTGTAATATCAAAAGGCATCAAATTATTTTTACTTTAATTATTTTTTAGAAAAGTAATAAAAATTCTATTTTTCTTGAAAACCCAATGTATTGGCACTGCATAAGCGATTTGAATAATTATTATATAACAAGAAAATTTAAAAAAAAAGAAATTTAAATGAAATTTAATAATTGTAGATAATTATAGTACTATTTTTTCATTCATAATTTACATTTACTCTTTTTCTAATAGTGAAAAAATATTTATAATATACAAATAAAGAAACGATATTTTGTTCAATATATCACTTCCTTCTCTTAGATTCCAAAACATTAATCAATAGAGTCCATCCAAATTAGTCCAAGAAGAAGGATAGTTAATGAACCATCCAATAAAAAATTAGAAATATTTTTTAATTTAATTTTACCATTTCTACTTAATATTAGTTTTTATCATAATTTACCATTACCACGATAACTATATTTTAAATTAAAAATATTATTAATTTGAAAATATTTGCACTATAACAAAATTTAAAAATTAATGTTTAAATGTTTAAATTTATTTTAACGGATTAAATTTCTATAAGTATTCGAGATAATGTATAATATAATTTCATAAAAAATCAATGAAAAATAGTTTTTTGAAAAAGGCATTTTATGCAAAAAAATAATCTTGTACCATTATAATGTAAAAGGTTTATTACTATCTAATTAATCATATTATGTTTAATAAAATTTATCATATGTTACTTTAATCCCAAATATAAAATTTATTTTTATATTAAAATTATGTTATTAAATGAAAATAAATAGTAGTTTTACAAAAGGCTGAATTTTTCCCCATTCGCACAAAAATCGACCACTTTAGAAAAATACAAAAACATATCATAATACTATTATGAAATGATTATATCTATGTTAATTTTTGTTTTTTTAAATCAAATTTATAAAATTTTTCATAATTAAATATCATATGAACAAAACATACCATAAAACCATTATTGAAGAAAATATATTTTTGACGGATCAATGACTTTACCCTGATTAGTTTCATCAAATTTATAATTAAATGATCTTTAATTCAAAACAAAAATTATTTTAATGAAATTATTTTATTTGAATCATTTATCATTAGTGATTAATTTACTCTATTATGATAAACATTCATTTTACACATAAAAACAGTTTATAAAAAATATCTCTTTTACATTAAAAATGTTTTATCATTATTTTTAACAAATTTGTAATCGATGTAATTTTTTTAATTTTATTAATACAATAATTATAAAATATATTTCATTACAAAGTTATTATAGTTTATACCCTCTAAAAAATGATCAGTTCAGGATGATCATATTTAATTAACAATATGTCATGTTTATTTTAAGCATATTGTTGTGTATACCACAATTTATTTAATAATATATTTAATGAAAATAAGTTATAAATACTTGGGATGTTTAATTATTCCATCAATATAGAAATTAAATCCTTAAAATTTCATCTCATATCTGATAAAAGTGTTAAATTGTTTTCAAGAAATATTTCCAAGTGGTGTAAAAAGAATCAAATGATCTTTAATGGGAAAAAAGAATTATTTAAATTACAATTTATGGAAAACCAAAATCATAAAATGGTATAAGTAAAAATCATTTTGAAATGTAAAAAAGGGAAATATGAAGTTATACTTGATTAAAACATCATCATGTTCCGAAATAAGGATCACATTGATGGGATGTGAAAATATAGGCCAATAAATATAATCTATTAAAGAGACAATATAATTATTTTATAAGAAGAAATGTGACCATCAATTCATCGTAAACGATTATGAAAGGATAGAAAATTTATTTTGATGACTCTTTTTTGGATTTTAGGTTTAATCTTACAATAAATTTTTATAATAAGTGAAAATATAATTACATTAAATCTATCAATTCCATAATCACAATATCATCTATTGGTTGTGATATAATATATTTTTCCACTTTTACCACATATTTAACTTGAATAAATGAAATTTCAAGATGAAACCCTCATGATAGATGCAATAAAATAAAAATTTATTGGATCGCAAGATCCAAAAATTCATAATATATTATTTCGGATATTTTTATCAATTAAAAAAAATGTTATGGAAAGTTAAGATTACATCCAAAATGAATAAAACTCAGTATGAAAAATATTTCATTTATCAAAAAATCCTCATCATTAAAACCTGAAGTTATAATTTAAAATTTTCATAAATAAAAAAAATTTCTAAAAAATATTCACAACTAAATTTTGATCCTAAAAATATGAAATATTTGATCATATATAATTTTGAGATCAACAAAAAAATTATCTCTATAAAACATCTGTCACTCTTTAACAAACATAATAAAATTTATATTCTCTAATAATATAATCTATAATTTTTAATAAAAAATCATAATAAAAACATATATTCTTATAAAAATTAACACAAATTTTATTTCCCAAAATTAATTCACAATAATCTTATATGGTTCAAAAAATACTGATCATTTCCCAAAAATAACATCAACCACATAATCAAAAAAGCACATTATATTCCCATATTTATCTATGTGATAAAATATATGTTCCAAAAATTTAATAACCCTTTATCATAATATTATATATTTTCCTCAATATCTATTTTCATATAAAATGTAATTATTATTATTTATATTTATCTTAAGTCTACAAAATATAAAATCATCCCTCTCCAAATAGCCATTTTACTAAAACAAATAACAAATACATAGGTTATATTCCCATAAAAATCTTCAAAAATATTCATAATAATCATAAAATTTTATCACAGAAAACCTTTTAGGAGGTATATTTTCATTATGAAAGAATTTATACTAATTTATCCTTTGATTATATACATAACTATTAAATTTCCCTCATCCAATAACATCCTAACCACTAATTTTATCTAAATACTTGATTATATTCTAACTATAATGATATAGTCCCATACCCAGTAGTATATAGATGATATATAAGAGATAAATCCATGGTTGGATACACCTCTTTGGTGGAACTATTACCACCATCAATAGTTGAATCCCTGTCCTCATGAGTCTATTTGGAGGAGATTCATGCTTCCCCCAATATGCAGATGTGAGAGTTACTAATGATTAGATTCAATACATCGCTCGGATACCTTATGAAATTCCCTATATCATTATTAGAATATAAATACATGATTTGTGATAGGATTCATACAATATTTAATTCCCATTATCTTTATGGTCCTGTTTTTTAGAGAATGTGGAAATATTTTTCATTACAAAGTGAATACTGACAAACAATATCCATTTTGCAACAAAACATGTTCTTTAAAAAGATACACTTCATTTAATCAATACTACCACCCTAAATAGAATTAAAATTTTATTAAATTTTTAAAACATTCATAATAATGGTGAGAAAAATTTAAAATGGGGGATAAACAAATGAATTCTTAGAAAGTGACATAATTAAAATAAACTAATTAGTCTATTTGTAACCCATAATATTTTATAAAATTCTAAATTTTTTAGAATAAATTTCAAACAAATTATTTATTTACTTTTCCATTAAATAATGATAATTTAAAAACATTATTCAAATAATATTTTTTAATTATTAATAAATACAAAATCAAAATTGTTAGGGTGTCATTGAAATACATGAAAAACTCATGATTAAATTTTCATGAAAAAATAATCTACATTTATGAAGGCTATAATATTTTCATAAAAAATAATATCAGTTTCTTACCTTTTGATATAAAAATATTTATATTAATAATTTTTTTCAACTTTATCATACTTTTACCCTAGGATATTATCTTTACCTTTAATTATTATTACTTTTTTGGATTCCAATTCAAATGTGTCCAAAAATTGTAAGGGGGTTTCCAGTACCACTTTTATTTCTACAAGACTGATTCCATATTCACAACTTATTTCATTTGTATGGTTTATATACTAAACATTTCAAATTTAATATTATGAATATATAATTATTCCCTATATTTTGATTTTTGAATTGACTTATTTAGTGTAAGGTGGTTTCAACTTAAAGTTACCACGTGGTAAAGAATGCTCATAACTCAATTAACATTCATTGGGTTATATTAAAACATCATTTTATATAATATTATATGAATATGTGTATAATAAATTATTATATCAATTATTTAAAAAAAAAATTATGTATATTTAAAATTGTTACACATAATAAATTCAATGATTAATTCTTACTTCAACAGTACATTCATTTATGTGTTTATTTTACAATCATATTCTAATTGAGATTATTTATTTTAGAATTTCCATTATAGAAAATTATATAGTCATTGTTTCATAAAATGGTTAATTTTATTTTCCTCTATCCATTCATTATTATTTTTTCAAGTAATATTACTATTTTTTTAAATTTCGTACCCAAAATGTTTTATAAAAAATTTATAAGAAAACACCCCTTCATTTCACTATTTAGTCAAAAATATGTATTCTATCCAAATAATGTTTTATAAAAAAAATTTCAGTTTTTTATGAATTTCTAAATGATTTATTGATGATTTTTTTATGAATGTTTTTATTTTAAGAAACATTCTTTTCATTTCTGAATAATACTCTATTTGTATTCTTTTTACCATTGAAAATATATGTTCTTTTTACCTTTATGGAATTTCCCTTTGTAATTTTTTTGAAGCTTACTTTTATATTTTACATAGTTACTTTAAAATATTTATTTAAAATTTATTTTCAATGAAATGTATTTTTTATAAGGTTTTTCAAAATGAAAATGATATCTTCCTCATTAATGTTTTGAAATTGGTTTTTTATATTATTCTTATACATAAATGATGACAAGCCGTTATTTTTAATCTACATGGGATATATTTTATTGATTTTAATCTTATTATCCCACTAGATAGTTTATAATTTAGTTGGATAAGTATAACAATGAAATTCACTTTCATGATTCATTTTTTTAATTCCCTTGAAATATTCAATTTATTTTGACCAATGAACACTAAATTTACCATAAATATAGATATCATTTATCATGTATATGATTATTCTCTAAACTATACACCATTTTTAAATATGATGTTTACCTTGAATGTTATTTCATGTCTAGGGAAATACTGAGAAATTGTCATGTTTCACGCAATAGAGATATTTGATAAGGAAAATTGTTCTAAAATTAAATCGATTATTAGATATATGAGGAATTCTTTGGATAAGTATGACATGGGTGGGGCCCAATTATAGATAGTCATTTGATGCATTGGTAGTATTATGGGATGAATCAGTTATCCATCCTTAGTGGGATTTTCACCTAGTATGTTTTAACTATATTTTGAATGGTCTTGATGATAAAGGTATCGTGTAAATAGGAAAAATATAACATAATAATTATTCATCACATTCTTTAAATTCTGCTATCATTATGCAAGATATTTTCACTAAGAGAAAATATATGGATGGATTGCATTCTAGTGTAATCGATTAAAAGACATGGTGTTTATATATTTACAATATAATGTTGACTATTACATTCCCATTTTGTTAAATTTAATGTGTGTTAGTTATTTAACATTCAATATTGATTACATAATCTCTCTTAGTTTGTTAATTACATGGCATGTGTGTTCAATTATTTACATGAACATATTGATTATTCTCAGTGATTTATAATTTTTTCTGCAGTACTTAACCCTTACTGAGCATTTGAGATCACCCTTATTTTTTTATTTTCCTTATTAATTCATGAAGTGTACTAATAAAGATATTAAAGGATATTCTATGTGTGAATAAAGGTATTTTTGAAAGAAACAAATTAGGTAGTAATTAGTGTATTTAGTTTTAATATTAGAATCATGTCTGTATCTAGTTTAATATGACTACTAAATTCATTATTAATTCATGATTTGTTCCCTTGTATTCATTCCATTGTAATATTAGTAGAGACCAGATTCTATATTTGTTGGCTTCAGACACTATAGTTGGTGTCAATGGAAGTTTAGTAGAATCATTATAAATTGCATTTAGGAAAAACCAAGATTAGGGATCATAACCCCATGATAAACTATTAGGATTATAATTCAAGATAATATGTCATTAGTAAATTTAGATTTATAGATACCATCCTCATATTATGTGATTATGGTTGAATATATGTTCTAATTCATAAACACCACATTTTATGTTTCATGTAATGGGTGTCTACCAAGATTAAATAAAATTCAGAGAAACTAATTGAAAGTGTATAATTTAGTGGAAAAGTTATTTTAAGAATAATTAGTATACATTTTATAGAAATATTTTTAAAGAAATTAATAACCTTTATGTTTTATATGAACAAAAATGACATCATAGTAATAGTCAAATAATATTATTAGGCATTGTAAAAATGGTTGTATTAAAAACTGTAGTTAAATGGTTATTTAATGATTAATTTAAATTAAATGATTTCTATAATAATTTTTAGAAATTATATCAGAAATATAGTAATATATGTTTTTAAAAATCACAACCTGTGTGATTGGTGAATACTATAAAACCTGGTGTCGTGGTTGGAGTTGAACCCATGATGGAAGGATGATGAGGGATTCATACCAATCAATAGAATAAGTGATGTGCCAGTTAATGTGTGATTATTTTTATTTAAAAAATTTGATGATTACATATTAATGAAGAACCAATTATACAAATTTTTTGTTTATATATAAATATATTACCCATATCGTATTTGGAAAATATCCTGAGAAATATTGTAATATTTTTTTTGGATCTTGTGTTCCTTTCAAAATAAATTTTAGTGCATTAATGAAATAAAATAATTCAATGATATTCATTACTTGGAGTAAAGGAAATTTTTTTATCGATTGAATAATAATTTTAGTATTAAATATTTTTCATAGAGATATATTAAGTAAGTATATTTTATTATAAACTTATGCAATAAAAAAATTACTCAAAACTAGTCAAATGATCCTAAAACAGTATTTTATCCTCATTCCATAGTTTTTTTAGAATTTATGACCATTTAAAATGTCCTAGATTTATGGTTTTGAGGCCCTCAAAATTTTATTTATCATTCAATTTTTGTGATCAGTTTCTTTAATCATATTATATAGTTATTTATACTTTCCTCAAAGTTCATATTTTTGCAATCCACAAATTTCATTTATAGAGGATCCTAGTTATATGTTATTCCATATGACTAATGTACATCACATTACCTATTAATAAGAGGATAATTTATTAAATATTTTACAATGTGTTATTTTCAGCAATAGTAATTTTAAATATCAAAACCTCAATTACATAGATAATGATTAAATTTTTAGGGAACAATTTATTTAAGGTGGGGTGACTGTAGCGCCCTGGAATTTTAAAATATGAATATTATATCTGATAGTGTGTATCACATGAAAGAAGAAGAGAATAAAGGAATATAAAATAAGAAGACTTTAAAATATATTCACAATTTTAAAATAAATTTAATATATTTTATAGATTTTAAGGCACATGATACTAAGTTAGTTTTTAGTACATGAATCAATGAATTTCTTTTATAGATACTGTTACAAGAAAGATCGCATTTTACTGAATACTTATTAATATTTAATATAATTAGAAATAACCATGTTTTGAAATTTTTAGTTATGAATGTGATTAACTAACTTATGAAAATATATATTTATAAAAAATATAAAATGTATTCACTGGTTACTAATTAATTAGATATTAAAATTCAAACCAATTGTATATCAAGGAATTGTTTTTATAAATAACTATTTTTATGCATCCCAAATATTTTTTTCGAAATAAATTAAATTAAATAATATTACTGAATGATATTAATGATATATATATAATATTTTTTCAAATTTTTATAATATGTTCATTAGGCTAATGATAAGAACAAAACTAATTTTATGGGTAAAAACTATATTTTTATAAATGCAGTTTGGACACCTTTTAATGGTGTAACACTTTTAAAACTAAATTTTGATAGTTTTATGAATTTTATATGAAAAATAAACTCCATTTTTGAAATATTAATGTCATAATTATCCTGGGGTTAATTTTTGTTTTTGTTTTTGTTTTGATGAATAGTGAAAAATGTTGAATTTTAATTGACAAAATCTTTTTTGTCTAATTTAGTTATGGATTAAAAATATATTTTAATTTGGTTTTAAAATATATTTAGTTCACTTATAAATTAATTAATTTAATTTTGGTAATTTGAATCATTTTCATATTTTTATTGGATATTAATACATTTCATACTTTTAAAAAACTTCACATTAAAACCCACTTTACCTTCTTGTTAGTGGGATTAATTTTAAATTAACTTATGCCAGTTTTGTGATTGGAATTTGAAAATTAGATTCCATATTTTTAATCAGAATAATTTATAATACTAATAAGTTTAAATAATATGTTTCTTGTTATATTAATAAATGAAATTTTAATTAATTACATTGATTAAGAGAAAAACTTGTTTAATAGAGATCTAATCCTTAAACATAAGGGCCAAAATGACCTAGAAACATTTATAAAAGCCATTGGATTTCCATTTTTCACCCATATATTCCCTTTTATGATTTGTTTTATTATTTTTATAAAATTATGTATTGGATACCTCTCAATAGTATTTGTCTTTTTATATTTACAAGAATGACATTCATCCTCCACAATAAAAATACACTCAAGAATATCAATTATTCAAACCTATCAATCCTTTTAGATCATATAAACCCAGAATAAATAATCTCCCAATTTCCCCCCACTCATCATATAATCATCACATTGTCCAAAAATGCCACTGAGGAAGTATATTTTTATAAACCGAAAGGGCATACCCAAATAAGAGGTAACATTATTCAATGATCACTTTTATTTATATATAATATATATAATTTCATAATTCTTCTTTAATTTTTATTTATCACATTAATTGATGTTATCCATTTTTTGGGAACACAGAAACATCATTTGTGGACTTGTGGACTACTGACTCCTCAAAGTGATGTGATTCGATCACACATTACATGTAATATATAATGGATGGACTAGACCATGATATGTGATATATAATAAAAAAATATGAAACTATAATAATTATATTTATATATATATTATATATATATAAAATGACATGAAAATGGAAATAATGTTCATGTGTACGAATGACCTACCATCTCCATGAATAGTGTATTTCATTTCCTTTATCCAAATTTCATAGATTACTATAAATAAATATATCATTAATATTTATGAAATTTTAATCAGGATTAAAATTATAGTGGTTATGAAATTATGATACATATAATATGAAAAAAATTAAAAATTCAAATCATACTCGAAGAAAAATGCATTTATTACCCATAATGATGAAAATAATGAAATATTATTAATCACTAAGTAATAAGATATCATAAATGAATAATAAAAAATATCATAAATATTAATAAGTTTATGGTGTAATTTAAAATCATTCATAAATTAATTATACACAAATGTAATTCATGTTCTACTATAAGGAGTATAAGGTAACATAATTCCATCTATCGTTTTACATTCGTGGGATTAATATCAAATTCACTGCTTAATTTCTTATTTAGTGTATTGAATTACCATATTGATTTATTATATCTTTAATTATTTTATGTTAATTTTATTTAAAATTTTCATTTAACGATTAATAAATTTGGGGTTTCTGATTCAGATGTCACCATATTGTAAGGGGGTTTCTAATATCACCATTATTTCTATGAGTATTATGTCATATTCACCACTTGTTTATTTAATATAGTGTATATAATTCCAATTGGGAATTTATTATCATGAATAAATAATTCTTTATGTTATTTTTTGTTTAAATTTGAATTATGTCATTTAATGGTATTTTAACATAAATGTACCAAGTGATGAAGAACTTTCATTACTCAATTCATCATTTTTGTGTTATATTACTTCTTCGTTTTAATTCATATACTATTATTAACTTTATAATTAATATTACTATAAATTTTGGTATTTATAATCCTTTTATGTGTATATATAATTGAATCACATAATTGATTCATTAATTAATCCTCACTTCTAAGTTATGGTCATTTTATGGATTAATTTCACAATCTCGTTCAGATTGAGATCATTATTTAATGATTTTACATTGAAAGAAATTATATAATATTTTTTCAACTGAAAAAATAATTTTATTCTCTTTTAGTAATTCATAATTCTTTATAATTAATAGTACCATTTGCTACTCACTGTCACACAAAATGTTTTGAAAAATGTTTTTAAGAAATCCTAACTAAATTTATCTCTTCAGTCAAAAATTTGTTTTTATTCAAAATCATGTTTTATAAAGTTGTTTCAATTTTTTTACCATTTAAAAAAAATATTAAATAATATTTTACCCCTTTTTAATTTAGTGGAATCTTCTTACCCCTTATTAAAATTCACTTTTCTACCTATTTTACCTATAAAAGGAATTCTATTTTTACCTTTACGAAGTTACCTTCCATCATTTCTTTGAAACTACCAATTCATTTTTATGAAGTTATGTTTAAATAAAATGTATTTAAAAAGTACTTAAAATTAAATGGACATTTTAAATAAAATCTATATTAAAAGGATATATTCCTCAAATTGTTTTAAAAAAATATATTTTTAATTTTTTCTTATTAATCAATAACAAAAAACCCTTATTTTTACTCTAAATGGTATATTCCATATTGAAAAAAAGCTAATTGTTCCTTTATAAGGTTTATTTTTTTAACAAGGATAGTATTGAAATTAACTCCTTGAATTTTTATATTCCCCTTGAAATATTAAATTTCACGAGATCATTGATGAATAAATTTCCCCCAAATATAAATATCATTTTTCATGGATATGATTATTTCCCAAAACATATACCATTTTTTCATATGATTTGTAATTTGAATGTTATTTTATATATATAGGGAAATATTGATAAATCCTCATCTTTTACTCAAATAGTATATTTGTTAGGGAATATTTTTCATGAATTAAATCAGTTATTTGATATTGATGAATTCTTTGGATATGAACAACATGGGTGGGGCCCAATTATAGATATCCCATATATGCATTGAAAGTCTCATGGGAAAATATAGTTTGTTATGCTTAATTGATTTTTCACCCATTATGTTTTTTACTATCGCTTGAAAGGCCTTGAAGGTAATGGTATCATGTACCTAAGAAACATGGAATCCAAAAAATTAGAATTACATCATTAATATTCGATTATCAGTATACTAGAGAGTTTAGGGATGAAAAAATATATGGATGCATTTAATTCTTTGTTTATTGATTAAATGAAATGGATTTCAGTTATTTACTATTCCATATTGATTATTCCCTCTGCAGTTATTTAAATGGAACGTGTGTTCTGTTATTACATTTTCATATTGTTTATATACTCACTCTAATATTATTGATTACATGGAAAATGTGTTTAGTTATTTACATTTAAGTATCGATTATTATCATTAATTTGTTATTTTTTTCTATGTACTAATCCCTTACTAAGAATTTGATCTCACCCTTGTTTCGTTTCTTTTCCCCAGGAATGTAGGAAGTGTACTAATAAATATATGCAAGGTTATGCGAAGTGGGAATAAAGGTATTTTTGAAATAAAAAAATAATGTTGTAACTAATGTATTAATTTTCAATACAATACTCATGTATAAATATGGTTTACCAAGACTTCTAAACTCTTTGGTCTGCTGATATTTGAATTAGTGTAATCATACTAATGTAATGGTAGTAGACACCGACTCTATGTCTTCTCTGGTTGAGGTGCTACATTTATTACATGAATGTAAATTTAAAATTATTTATTGGTAAAATATGATATAAATATTCAAATAATGTTTTTTGGGTGTGATAGGGTTATGTTGAAATTTAAATCAATAATTAAAAAACACATATAATTTGTTAAGAATAATTAAAGTATGGCCATCATTGATTTCATCTGCATTATTTGTAACAAAAACTTACATGAAATGAAATTATAACTTTAAAAAATATATTTAAAAAATATTACATTCTAATTTATGATATAATAATATTTTAAATTTTAAAATTAATATATACCAACATGACTAATACAAAACTAGTTTAAATAAATAATAGATTACTTACACCAAATGTTGATAATATTTAACAACTAACTAATATATATTTTGGATGATTTTTAAAATGTTGTTTAAATGATTATAGTTATTAATATGCCTTTGTGTTATGTGTTTATTATTTATCTATTCATGACATTTGGTGAAGGTATAGAATAGATCAAGATAATGTAAGGGGATTTCGTCCTAGATTCTTTTTTTTTTTGAGATATGGTTTGTATTATATACATAATTTCATTTATGTGGCGCCCATACAATGAATTTTATATGTATATTTATGAATTAAAATTTAATAACTGTATTATAAGTTCAATTACAAGTTGTATCCTTGAATAGGATTTTATTCAACATTCTGATACATGTAAGGATTTTTATGGTCTTAATTATTATTTTTTGAGATACGTTACATGTTATAAAACATGTTTCATATATATATGGTATTATATTTATATACTCATTCATTAATGTTTTACTCATTATTAACTTATTATTAATTGTATAAATTAATCCAAACCATTTTCTTTTATTTAATTATAAATTGACTGATGTTTTTTCATAGTCGTTAGAGTTTTCAGTAACTCAATTTTATTTCATTAATCTATTATCATTCACATAAAAATATTTAATATAAGTTGGTTATATTATACCATTTGATTGTATTATTTGAATTTATCTCAATTTTTTGTGATATATACATTCACAACACATAATCCCTTTAAAAAATATTTCATACATATAGGGATATGTTTTTCATAAGGGAATTGGTAATAGAAATATCCATCATTTATTTATAAAGACATTTCATTAATAGAACTCATCCATTATTTAATTATCACATCATAATATTTTATTAAATGGTATTCAATAATACTATTTTAAAAAAATAATACATTTGTTGGACTCCTCGTGATATAATCATGTTTTAATTTTCAAAAATCATATACATTATCTATATCATGTTAATCATATATATTAAATCTCAAATCTTGTGTAGAGATTTTTTGTTTCATTATGATTGAAATAACCTTACCCAAGATCTTAATTCCTATACATCATGTTTGATTATTGATAACTATATTTAATTAGTTCAATAATGATTTTTTTATGAATGGTCTAGTCTAATTCATTCTGTGAATATTACTGCTTATGTCTGTATATAGATATTTGGCTATGTTTGAGAAACCGTGAGTCTGCCACTGGTTTTGGTTTTCCGAAAAAGGACCCAGACACTGAGACCAGATACCATGACCTAGACACCATATCCAAACACCGGGACCCAGACACCATGACCAACCACCATGACCCAGACCCCATGACCTTGACAACATGACCCAAACATCGTGTCCCAGACACCGAGACCCAGACACTGTAAGCACTTTCAAATACCATGATGTCTATGAAACCGGTTCCTTGCTATCATTCCTAAGACATCATTCAAAGATTAGTAAAGGAAGAAACACCGTAATCCCAGCACCACATCTATGATACTGGTTCATGATCTTAATACAACTATGACATTATAACTGTCTCACCACCAAATGTCTAAGAATAAGACATCATTTCCATGTGACACCTTTTCCATGTGATACTATTTCCAGATCTACTCTCACACCGTTCTTTAATACGTTTTGTCGTTATAAATTTAATTTATAACAGTCATATTTGAGTCATTTAAATGCACTGACATAATTATTACTTCTTTGTAGACATGTCACCTGACAGTATGAGGTTCGAGGTGAAAAATAAATTTATCATTTTGGATCCAACATGTTCTCTCTGACTTAAAAAAAATGTGGTACTGGATCAAGTAGGTAGTAGAACAAAAGATGTGTGAGAAATTTTTTTATGAGAATTGATATATGAAAAAATATATATCTAATGAACACACAATGAATTCTCTATTCAAAAGGCTAGAATACTGTAGGTAAAATCCAGGAAAATATTCACAATACCAACTCTACAAGGAACAGTAGCTAGATATAACTGGAAACCAGAGCACCAATTTTGCGATTTTCTACTTCTCGCAACAGGACTTGCTACTTGAATCTACTTCATTCAACAAGCCCAAAGCTGCATAGAATAACACTTAGGGAACTTCTAACCTTATCTCATCATCCTTACTCTTTTTTTATTGTTTTAGCTTTTAAGAAGTGTGTGTGTGTGTGTCTTTGTTAAAACACACAATGTCTCCTTCACTAAACTGAAGGATACATAAAATACTCCCAGTAATATCTTTTTTACATTGTTTTACTCCCACTGATAAGTATAGAAGAGTTACTTTTGAGGCCTGGTATATTATACCCACAAATAACTATGGAAGAGGTTGGGTAACCAATAAAATCTTGTGCACTATTGTTTACCCCGATCTAAGGTGATATTAAAAGTTTATTAATATAAATAGCTTGGTGTAATTCATTCCCCATGTGGAGTGGATTAGGTCCTGGCATGAGACATAACCACTTTGTTTATCCTCTATGTTGTTCAATTTAGCTTTTCTCTATTTTACATTATAATTATGAAATCACTAGATTTTACTTTCATCATTAATTTTGGATTAAAGTTTTAATCGTCCTGCCTTATTATAAAAGCTTTAGAAGTAGTATCAATAAATCATACTAATATTACTGAGAATTAATCAATCATATGAGAGGTTATTTGAATATTCAAACATTTATAACTGTATTAGCATGATTGACTAGGTTGTATTTATTTTTATTGAGGAATCTTTTAAGAAAAAATTTCAACAGAAATTTTTATAGAAAATTAATTGACCCCCTCTTGAGTACTCAAATCATACCAAACATTTATCAAAGGAGCTTTTATTCTTGTTAAAACTATGTTTTTAAAACTATTCAAATGTGATTTTAGTTGTACATTAATGATTGGTAATATTTTTTTATTCTAAATTTATAGCTCTTTAAAAGTATATATTTATTATTGATAATATACATGAAAGTTCTGCAACAAACCAACCACAATTCATTAAGGTAATTAATTATGCCCAATGGAAAATTAAAATGAAAATGAATTTAGAAAGTATAGGCTTTGAAATTGGGTCATCAATTATAGATGAGTATAAAATTCCATTCACTGATTGAATTACATGGGATAAACCAACTAATAAAGCCTATATTAAAAATTACAAATCCATGAATGCTTTATATTTCTATTTAGGAGATATGAAATTTAACAGAATATCTGTATTTAAAACTACCCATTAAATTTTGGATACCATGTCTGTTTCACATGAAGGAACATCTAGAGTGAAATAAATGATATTCAATACTTATATTATTAAAAAATTTATCATTAAAATGATGCTTGATGAGCCTATTTCTGACATGTATCTCAGGTACAATGAAATTTTCAACACAATGATTTCTCTTAGAAGAGAAGTTACTACTAAAGAAAAAAATGATGCGGATTCTTATATGCCTACCTGTTTGATGGATAGGAACCTCTGTTTCTATTAGAGAGTCATGTGAATATTGAAAATTACCTGTCAAAGAACTCATTGGAAAAATACTGATGTATGTAGAGGATTTGAATGTCAATAAATAAGATGAGGATGAACCCAAAACAAAATTTGTTGAATTTAATACTACCACGAATAAATACAAAGAAAAGGACAAATTACAAGTCACAATAGAAGGTCCTAGTAGTGAACAACCATCACCTGATAGTGATGAAGATATTGAACAATTAGCTAGAAGGTTTAATATATTTTACAAGAAGAATAAATTTTTGAGAAAACCTAACCTCAAAAGAAGATATGTTCAAAAGGGAAGCTGGAAGAAAGATTAGAAATAAAGTGACATGTATTTGGAGATAATATGCAATTAATTTAAGCAAAAGATACAAATAAATTCTGGTTTTCTCAAGCTCAGGTATAAAAATAAATATGATGAAAAAGATAGAATGTAGAAAAAGTTAATTAATGAAACATGGATTGATTCTGAGGATAGTTCATGTGAATCAGAATCTTCACTGGAAGAATAGGATAACAAATCCAATACGTGTTTTAGGGAAAACAAATATGTTGTATCACTTGAATCTCATGAACACAATTCCTATTATTCTGGAGATGAATGTGATTTTGAAAATGTGTCTAATGATGAAATGTATGAGTACTATAATATTCCTGAAGAGAAATGTAATGAATTTAAAGATAAATACAAGTCTTTAAATAAAAAATCATTCTCTTAACTCAACATCTAAATCAAAACATACTATATAAACCGATAATAATGATAAATTACTCCAAGAAAATGGTGAACAAAATCAATCTGATGAGCAATTGAAAAAGGATGTTTAAAGGTTTACTAATGGTATGTACATCTTTGTAAAAATTCTATGTAAAAATATTGCTCCTAAATAAACTACTGGTATTGGCTATAAACGTAGAAAAATAAATTTTTGATGTACCAATTTTGTTTCCAAATATAGTACATACAAATTTACTCCTAGTTCTGGAAAAATTTATGCTAGTTCAAATTATGATACACTCTCTACTATTTAAGGATTTCCTAGACAAAAGAGTGTTGCCTTTTTCAAAAAATTTACATAATGCTTATAAGAAACCTATGAAGTAGATGTGCGTTCTTAAAGATCTAGTTACTAATATTAATAGACCCAAACAAATATGTGTAACAAAGTCTATTTTTATTTAAGTATTTTGTATGAAAAATGTTCCAAGAGCTCCTGTAAAATCTTATGATATTGGGAAAGAGGGTGTTATAGACACATGGCATGGGAATATTATTGATTCAAGAACTTAACAAAAACTGATTGTGGAAATGTCTCCCTTGGTTACAATGCTAAATAAAAAATCATTAGACTTGGACGAATCTATAACTCTAACTCAGTATTAAGGAATTTTTCTTGGACATTCAAACTCTTGTAAAGCATATAGTCTGTTTAAAAAAGAACGAAATGTGTGGAAGAATCTGTTCATGTTATGTTTGATGAGATAGATCCACATGAGCTTAAGACCTATATAGAGAACTTGGAGGATGATATGTCAAATATGGAAAATAATGATAAACCCTCTAAGAATCATATAAAAGAAAATATCAAAACTTCTAGCTCATTAAATTCTACAGATTCAAGTCCTAATGAACCCAAACCAATTGATGATTTTGAAATCACTAGTACCTCTTTTTCTTGAGCAGTTAGAACTCTTAAAAACATTCCTTTAGATGATGTTGTTTGAGATTTAGATAAATTAGCCCAAACTAGAGCGTCTCATTGGAATTACGCTGAACATAATGTTTTATTTTCCCAAATTGAACATTAAAACATCACTTATGCCACAAATGATGAGTTTTTGGTTATGGCTATGTAAGAATAAATTAACCATTTTGAAAAAAAAACAAAGTTTGGAAACTTATTGATAGACCCAAAGAAACATATACCTTAGGCACTAAGTTGGTGATTATAAATATGGTAGATGAATTTGGTAATATACATAGAAATAAGGCTAAATTGGTTGCACAAGGCTATATTGAAAAAGATGAAATTAACAATGAGACCTTTTCACCAGTAGCTAGACTTGAAGTGATCAGAATTTTTCTTAATTATGCTGCATATCTAAATTTTAAACTATATCAACTGGATGTTTAGAGTGCATTCCTAAATGGGTATATAGCTGAGGATGTATTTTTTGATCCACCCCACGGTTTCAAAAATTCTCACATTTCAAATCATGTATTCAAATTATAAAAATTGATTGAATGGTTTAAAACAAGATCCAAGAGTTTGGTATGATAGATTACTTACTTTTATAATATACACAGGTTTTAAAAAAGGTATAGACGATCCTAATCTTTTTATAACATGATTTTACAATTATTTTTTAGTAATTAAAATTTATATAGATGATATTATTTTTGAATCATCCAAAAATTCATTATGTATTGAATTTTCTAAAATGATGCATACTGAATTTGAAATGAGATTAATGGATGAACTAAATTTTTTTCATGGATTTCAAAATTTTCAAAATGATGATGATATTATTTTAAATCAAGTAAAAAATATTAAAGATCTTCTAAAAAGTTTTGTCCTGGATATTATTACAAGTAGTGATACTCTAATGAGTACTACTTGTAAGATGGATCTTAAGGAAGATGGAAAATATGTTGATCAATCCAGTAACATAGGAATGATTGGAAACCTACTCTACTTATCTACTAGCTGACCTGATAGTATGTTTAGTGTATGTATGTGTGCTCGTTATCAAGAAAACCCTAAGTAATATCATTTAAAATCTGTTAAAAGGATTCTCAAATACATCAAACATACACAAAATTTAGGACTATTCAATCCCATGGGACAATCATTTCAGTTATTTAGCTATTCTGATGCTGATTTCAGTGGTTGTAAGTTAGATTGAAAGAGCTCCTCTGGAACATGTCATTTTTAGGCAACTCTATAGTATCATGGTGTATTAAGAAACAAAAATCTATTTCATTATCTACATCTGAAGTTGAATACATAGCTGTTGGTAGTTGTTGTGCACATATTTTGTGGATGAAACACACATTAATAGATTATAGATATCAACTTAGGCATGTACCTATAAATCGTTACAATACAAGTTCTATTAAAATCTCAAAAAATCATGTTTCACAAAATTGTACAAAACATATTGATGCAAGACATCGCTATTTTAGAGACCATTATCCAAAAGAAGATATCACTTTGGAATTCATTCGAATTGAATATCAGCTTGATGATATATTCACCAAACCATTAAATTATGAAAGGATAGATTACATCATAAATGAATTAGTAATGATAATTCTTATGTAGAAATTGTACTGTTTCACAACTTAATGATTACTGTTTATGGTTACAGAAGTCATTGTCGTAGGATTACTGTCTAACTCTTACTGTTCAATAGTTTTCTATCTGGAAGTTGTAGTCTCACGTTTATGGTCACACAGTTACTATCTGGTATTTACTATCTTGCACTTACTATCTCACGTATTATGATCACACTATGTGGAGAAAAACTATAGTGGTGACTCCATGAAACCCTATTTCAGTCTAATTATAAAGAGAATTTTTTTATTTGTATTTTATTACCCGCATTGCTGTATTAATTATTTTATTATATTCCTTCCGTGATTTTAAATTTGAAACACTTTAAATCCCTAAATGATAAAAATAAAATGCCTTTCACTATCTTCATCACTCATGCTTTCTTCTCTCAAACCTAAAACCCTTCTCTCTCAAACCTCATGTCCTCCTTCAATCCTTCAAATCTCTCACTCAAACCTCTCGTTGAATTCCCATAATGAAGCGTCCATCTTCTTCAATGCCTAAGAAGCACATATAAATGAATAATGTGAAAATGGAATTGAATGTAACTCCCTAAGGACTAGTGAACCCAAACCCGGTTGATAGAATAGTAGTACCAAAAAATAAAATCTACCCAAAATGGTTGTTTTCCAGTAAGTCTTTAGTGATGAATGTATTAAAAGAATAAGTATGGATAGATTGGTTCACAAAGGATACAAGGCTGATTTATCCAATGTTTATTGATCATTTATATCAGTTTTTTCAGTTCTCTTTTGATATATAAAATGGTTTTTTTCTAAAAAGTTGTATTAATGGAAAAAATGCACTGTTTTTTATGATATGGGATGCTTTCTTAGAGATACCTCATAAATGAATTTTTCAGGACTACTAGGAATGTACTCCTCCTCCAAGTGATATATTTGATTTAGAATAGGCTTTGGGAAGCATGACTGGAAATAAAAAAGGAAAGATGATATATTGCTGATGACTTAGATGGTAAAACCGGATTGCTATTTAACTTTATTTAGAATCTGATTAGTCCATGAAAATGAGATTTTTTTACCCTCAAAAATCAAGATGTATTTTTCTTAAATATTATGAATAATGGACACAAAATTAACCTATTCGTGTATGTTATACAACATATGAGTGAGTTTATAAAGAAAACCATATACTCCACCTCCTTTCTTTACTCCATGTTAATCACTGCTATGTTATATGATATAGGAATGGTTGGAATGAATGAAGAAGTCATTATGTACTTTGAATTCTGTATCTCAAAGTTTACATTTAAAAGAATTAAAATCTGTTGGAATCCATGAATAAAGGAATGGGTAGAAGATAATGAAAGGGTATATGAAAAGATTAATCCAGTTGAGAATCCTCCAAAACCTAAGAACATTTTTGGTACAGGTTTTGAACGAGATGAAATTGCAGACTATCCTATTGATGATGAAGAAGAAGCAATTTCCTCTCCTCCAGAAGAAACTATAATGGATAAGGAAGATATTGGAATTGTTTCACAGGATAAAGTTAGGAAGAAACCACTTGTTCATAAAATAATAATTGATTTAGAATAAGACCCTTCTTTTGGAAAATATTTTTTTTAATGTAAGAGAAGAGGTTGATATGGAGAATATTTTAGAAGAAAAATTTTCTCTTGAGAAATATGTTTCCGTTGACGAATTTTTAGCTGAACATAGTAATCCTGATGTTATCATCTCTACTGAGGAGATAATGGGTCAAGTCTTCTAGGTGGATGGAAAAGAAATGTGTGAAAGTATTGGATATGATATTTTAGAAAGATATAAGGAACTGAATCTCTTAGTCTGGTGAGAGATTCACTTTTTTAGGGGGAACAACACCCTAGTCTAAAAAGTGGTGAAATTACTAATCCATTTAATCAAAGCATTATGGAAACCTAATATAAATTCCATAGCTAATTTGATGTGAATGATACCCAAAAAGCCTTAGTTAAAGGTATATAAATATCTACTATATTTCAATTGAAACAAATGTCTTCATTCGAATTAATATCTACCAAGGAACCAGAGGCTATCTTTGATACTATTTCTAAACATTCATAAAGAACCTCCTGACATTGTAAGTCTTAGTGATTTTAAATCCTTTGAAGCAAGATTATTAGACGGAGATGAAAATATAATGAACACACAACCTAGTCCTATATCAAACCTAAGTAAAATAGGCAATAACTTATCGATAGAGAAGATCATATGTAAGATTCCACCACAAATGCATCACAAAATTCAATTGTCTAGAATTGAGAAAAATTTCTCAGTAATAAAGTGAAGTATCTCAGAGCTACGGTTGATGATGTAAAAAAAAATATTTCACTCATGAAAATCTTCGGTTTCTCATCCTGTTGAGGATGTTAGTTTCTAGATTCCACAGAATGTTTCATATCTAATTAATCAAAACAAGACATCATTAGATGACAATGTGGTTCAAAGAAACATGCTTATAGTTCATTAGATGCATGAGCCTATTATTGGTCTCAACTAAATAACTAATGATTATAAGGGATGTCTGTTGATTCTCATGTCTATCACAGATTCTAACAAATGAAAACGGGGAATACCTTAAGCAAAAAGAGATTCATCCTTTTAATAACATAAAAAATTGACAAAGGCATGAAAAAGAAATTCTTTAAGCATGGATCGCGCATGTTTTCTTATTGTCGTGCAAGTATACTAACGTTCCACATATGGGTCACCCAAGTGACTTGCGCGCCCTATTCTATTTTCTCCCAAGGTCATCAATGGCCTACAAACACTCCTTGTGGGTCCCCCATTTCGAGGACAAAAAAATCCTAAACTCATATTTAAGCTCTCAGCGCCCTAGTTTCTTCTTGAAGTCTTCCGAACACCTATAATGTAATTTATTACCAAGAATGTAAGATCAAAAGAAGGGGAATAAGGCCTAAGTGTTGGAATTCATCAACACTTCCGCACCTAAGGGTCCATCCTTTAAGGGAAATGACCACATTTTCATGCCACCTTATCCCTTCAACAAAACAAGCGCGCCACCCTTTTGGAAGAATTTTGGGATAATACTAAGGGCTTGGCCAAGTATCTCCAAAGTATTACCCTATGGTTTAACCATCACCCAAGTACACCTGTGTCATGCAAGTATGCTTGCATGACCAGGACTTGCGTGCCCAAATAGGACTTGCACGCCAGCCTCTTTCTGGGTTCCCCTCTTGCCTATTCAACTCTTTTCTCCAAATCCACCTCTCCCCTTCAAGATTTATCCTTAAAAATCAACTTTAATGTAATTTATTACATGGTTCTATTGTTGGATTGTTATCTGAACGGAATTTTGTGGAACATCTCTTAAAACCTAGTGATTTATATAGCTTTATGTCACTAAGGTTAGAGAATTCGTTCATTCAACCCCATCCTTTAAGATAAGAAGATCTTTAATCTGGGCATCCTCCTTAGGAGTAAGCCCCAAGTTATAATTTCCCATAATCTGGGCCTCCTTTTCAAGAGTAATCCCCAATCATAATTTCCCTTAACCTAAGCCTCCTTCTCACAAGTAAGCCCTAAATTACAAATACCCTTAATATGGGAATCCTCATTAGGATTAAGCCTTAGTCTTAATTTCTTTTGATTTGGGATTCCATATTAGGAATAAAACCCAATCATAATTCCCCTTTAATTTGGGAATACTTCTAAGGAGTAAGCCCTAAGTTATGTATCCAATGATCCATAAATCACACAAAACTTTATTCACCATATTCCCGGGCTTCTTCTCGGATGTATGTCTCGATCGTAATCTAACTGGGCAGTCATAAATACATAAGTCCCACACCATTTCTTATGATTGCATCTTTTATGGCACAATCACCAGGTTTTACTAATTCCACTTGTTTCTCACACCGAGATTGACTCATGTGAGCTTAGAGAATAAAATTAATTATGACATATTTCATTGGCCCATCAATCATGCATAAATTCCATACATATTCACTCAATCTACATGGGTTCCGATTCCTTTTATAACAAGGATACGTAGGTAGCCCATTTGCAGGTATGATCCCAACTCTAAAATAATCCATGTCCTTATGAACGACAATAAACTTCAAGTGCCCCAATGAGTGGATTTAAAACTAGTATGGTTATCATAATAACCAACAGATTTCAATATAATGTGTTGAAGGATACCATTGAATATGAATCTCTAATAAATACGGATGATTCTTTATCGATGAAGAACCTAAAATACATATAAAAGATTCTCTAAATCTCATACGTATCAATCATTGATTATCAAATCTAAAGGAAATCTCATTTTCATACACGGTAAATTAATAAGGATTCACGAACATAACTCAAATCTATAAGAGATTCCCAGAGTAGACAATAATTCCCCCCAAAAGGTGTGATGAGTCTGACCTCCCATCCTCTCGACCAATGCAAATTATTAATCCTCATCAGTCCACAACTAATGATTACCTACCATTGAAAAGTAGGTCCAAATGGATATAGAATCATTCGATGTTTCCAGTTCTACGAATAAACCCGTTAGAAACTGGTTGGATGGTTTGAGCCTTAAACAAACAAGGTCATCCCCATTTCTAGAAGAAACAAAAATGGTGTACCGGTAGTGAATCCTTAACCAAGTTAAATGATGTTTTATTTATTTGTTAGTCCCCTATTTAAATCAATGCGAGGGCCTACAATACAATAAATAACATATGTGCTCATCCATAAGATGTAGTGGCTAAACATATCTTGATTATGTTGGTTATATCAAACATGTACTTTTTTCCAAGATCTCACTGCGTTACAGAAATGGGTTCTCTAAAGTTCACACCTGTGAATGCCCCGACCCCTAATCCTACTGGATCCTTGTCTGATCTAAGGACGAAATCACCTACTCAGCGTCTCCAATGTTGGGTTTCAAATGCACTGGTTAAGGAATACCATAAACACGGTACCATTCCAACTCTGGAGGCCACTTGAAAAGTCCTCCAAGTCAATAATTCACCCTGGTTGTCCAGACACCGACGACCAGTGATCAAGAACCAGGTGGTGCCAACCACCGATTCCAACCATTTCAGGTAGTTATCCCCAGAACAGAATCACTAGTCCCTCCCAAATTATGGGGAGGTGAATGAGAAGGTAACTCATGTCCTTAATTCAAGAAGACAAGATTCCTTCCCGAGGGATCCCATCATCAATCGCCACTAGACTCGTGCAGTAGTGCACCCTCTATATGATTAGGGTACCACATTTAGGGGTTCAGCTCAGGTTATTCAGACCCAAGAATACAAGATGAACCACCAGAGGTGAAATATTTTGAACATGGAGCGGGTTCTTACATCTTCCCCCTCCGGAGAAGTCCAACAAGACGACTTGATGACAAACAACAATCAAGAATATACACCCGTCCGTCCTGATGTTACTACCCAGCAGATTCATCTGGCAGTAACATGCCAATCCCACCAGGAAATTCTGGCTGAGTATTATAGGTAGGCATATACACCTGTTTATAACTCATCATCTAGTCCGCATGATCTTCTGACTATACCCAAAGAATACTTCCAATCTAATATGGTGTCATCTGATAAGCAGGGACATACACCTGTTTACAATCAACAATTTTGTCAATAGTCTCATCAGCCAATATTGAAGGAAATTTGTCAACCATACTTGATGAAGAATACACAGCAGATACATACTCCTTCCAATGTTCATGAAGCCTGCCAACAGTCTCATTTGGTGCCACCCATTGTAGTTAGTAGGAAATCTCTGATGACAAATTTGGTGCAGACTCAACTCTCTGCCCCCACACTTGTTTACTGTCAGAATTCACTGACAGGAAAACGAGGACAAGAGCTGGAATACACACTTACATCAATCACGGAACGGGTGTATATTCCTGTTTCAGTAGATGATGTCACCAAACACATTCTGACGATGGTGAAAGTGAAGAACCATATCCCTTCCCATATTCTGTATGCCTATCAGAATATTATAACAACTTCAGCAGCATCACAGGGAATGAAATATAAAAATTTCCACATCAGTCGCGTGACACATCAACATATCACTCCGGAACATATACAGACATCTGTTCCATTCCAAGAGGGTTGTGTTTCATACCCCACTATGTCATACAGACAATCAAGTCATGCACATACACTAGATTTGAATGGAGATAATCAGCTAAACCTGACAATTTTTTTTTGAGCAGGAACATACAGCTGCCTGTAATAACCACTATGGTCAACAAGTGGTTCTTAATGTGAGTAAGAAGGAATATATGAAAAATACCCATCCAACACAATCATGAAATCAAGATCCAATCTATAATAAGGCCTTGCTCTATGCTGGAGTTCTTGATTCTCTCCGACAATTGTCTGTTGTAACTCATGATTCTACTCTCTCATTTCCCAATAGTGGGAGCAATAATTCTGAAGGTCTTAATCAGAAACTTCCTCATGAAGGCTTGCATCATGATATTTTGGTCGATCTCAAGTATCATCTTTAGATGAGAGCCACGAGAACCATCTGCATAGCTAGAAGATTATGGAGCAAAAGGTTTCATCTTTTTTTATAACCCACCATGGTGGTCCTCCCCATGATGATGAATTTTTCTGTGAATATCCTCTCCATAATAGTAATTCGCATTTCCTGGAAAATTCATCAATGTACAATGTAGTAATGATAAATCCCTCTTATCTTGAGACATTTACAAATGTGAATCCAGTCATGTCTGATGCTTTACCACTAGCAGGCAAAATACTTTCTCAATCAGATGATAGCCTAGGGTGTAGGTCATTCTCCAAACCACCCCTAGGATTTCCATCTTCTAGTTTGATAAATGAATTCTCTACCAATATTTTTTAATCTGATGAAGAAACAAAGAAGCACTAGTTTTGGTCTAATCAGGTAGAATAATCATCATTTAATGATAAGGAGGAAGTGCTGAATATGAGAAAACAATAGGAGAAAGGTGAAGTACTAGTCATGGTTTGGCTTTTGGTTGACTCTCAGTATGATATTCTAGAGATGTTGACGGAATATTGTATTAATGATATTCGTCTCAACATATGGAAAACTTTTGACATTTAAAATAGAAAATATTATCTTATGATGAATATGAAAATCATTTCATGATAATAGAAGGGTTACAACGCCAAATTGATTTGGCATCTCTCTCAGTTTCCCGATATCCAATGGTTGAAAATCAGCAATGATCCCTTCATCGTTCATGCCTTAGCGCACAGAAAATATTGATCCAATTAATTTCCAATACCCCATCTGATATTCATATCAGGGGATGGGGTGTTCATGGAGAACAGTATTTCACATTACTCTCCAGTAAAAAAGCCCGCCAAAAATGTTCTCATGGAATGTTATTTCCCATGGATGGCCACAACCAATTGGTTTTCTTTGTAATCAATGGCTTGCTCAGGAACAAGCCTCAACTAGTTCTTCCCAAATTCTGGCATACAAAGAACATGTTTTCAAATTGCTCTTGCATCATGCAAATGAGAATATCGAACATGCTTCTACTTTAGAGCATTCACATCATCAGGTGACATAAGTATCAGAAATCATCCAACGTCCATTTGACCCAGGTGATTTGAGTGGATGTAGGTTGATTCATCCATCCAATTTCTAGAATAAAGTCCAACAAATAAGGAGGGATTTTAAGAAAGTCTCAGATGTATCAGCTCAAGAACCACCTCAGCTTTCCAGACTAGGGACTCTTTTAACCCAACCCTCGGAATCAACAAATAAGATTTGAGGAATAGAGCAGGAACAACAGGAATAACCCCAGTCCACCAGACTGTGGACTTTTTCAAATCCTCAATCTCTTCCTCAGCAAAAGCCAGTATTCTCTCGATTAAGGAAGAATCGACAAGAGGAACGTAGAGCTGAATAATCAGGATATTCCATCCAAATTACAGTTCATCAAGAAGTTCCTTAGGGATCAACTCAACAAAATTAAATGTCTCATAAAGGACATGGAAGAAGATAGCATTGCAGAAATGCTAATAGAAGGGATGCAATGTGTTATGCATAAATAAATGCCATTAATGCCATTTTCACTGATCCTCCAGAACATGAGGATCACTCAGAAGAATCAGATGAGTAAGTTCCTTTTCAAGAAGCGGTACACACAGACATAAATGAATAAGGTGTGCGTATACAAAATCAAAGGCTTACCCAGAATCTAGGTATTCCTTTAAATAACCAACATCCCCCTCTCTGAAAGGCGTCCAACAAGGGGAAAGAAAAAAATCAGGTTACATTCTACCCTTCCTCTATAGAAGGCCAATCACTCTCACTAGAGAGAATCTTCGCACAACAAGAGGAAGAAATGAAGGAGTTAAGGAAGTTGAATACATAACTACTTCGAGGTAGTCTTCCGCCTAAGCGTGCTGGAGTCAGTCAGTCAAGGAAATTTGTTGCAGCTACTGAGATGGAACAAGAATATCCTCTATTACCAGTATACCCTCACAGGTCCAATCCTATGGGTCATGCACAACAACAACTAGTAGTGCTACCATCAGTTGCAGTACCAGTCACCACACCATTCCAAACTCAAGTTGTTGCACCTACTCAGGTCCAAGCTCAACTAGATGTTTCCCAAAAGTTAATAACTACCAATGAGTGATTAATATCTTGGATGGAAGATATGGATGGAAAATGTTCACAAATTCATCCAGAAAAGAGAGCTTACCCTGAATGGGTTGATGCAATTCCTCCCCCATCAAATTTTGAATGTACCACATTCCCAATCTTTAATGGTTCGGGAGACCCATAACAACACTTAACACATTTTGTTTCTCGTTGTCAAACTTTGATGGTAACTCATCAACAACAAGAATTAGTTATGCTCAGGTGTTTTGTACAGCCATTACAAGGGTCTGCCTTTGTCTGGTATACAAGCTTGCAATCCCGATCAATTACCCATTGGGAAGATATCTGTCAATGATTCCCTCTTCAATTCAGCTCAATAATTCCAAAGACGACATTTTTTTATCTTAAAAACGGTAAGAAAAGGGAGAATGAATGGGTTTCAGATTTCATTGCTCGTTAGAAGGGATTAAAATATTCTTTAAGCTCATCATTCCATCAACAAGAGTTGTTTCCAACCTGTGTCGCAAATTTGTATGATGAATTACACACACCGTTGATCCCTGTGAAATACACAAGAGGGTTTCGATACCTTACATTGATATATCAATATATTGGAGACTCTCTTACATAGACTAAGGATAAAACTCATGTAATTCCATTAGTTCCATGAAGAAGAATGGGTAGAGTAGAGACTGCTACAGTTACACTTAAACAAGCACCTGTACCTTCTTCTGCTTTAAAACCATTATCTTATCGAAGGGATCTACATCTTATGAATCAACAAAAGAGGCCTTTATTTCAATATGATCAATGAAATCAAAGACGAAAACAATTTGAGCATCTAAATAACAAAGTTTATTCTTTCCGAAATGAACAAGTTCCTGGTTACTTAATTTTGACTCTGGAAAATAATTTGGTTCAGTTGCCAAGTCCTAAAAGGCCGAACAATGAAGGAGATGAAGACTGTCCCAACTATTTCCCATTTCATCATATTTTGGGGCATTCCATTTAGGAGTGTTTTGTCTTCAAAGACCTCATGAAAAAGATGTTTGATTAGGGACAAGTCAAACTGAAAGGTTCTTCAGCCCAGGTAGCATGTGTTACTGCTACAGATCCAGAGGAAGGAGTTGAATGGAATTAAGTCAAAAACAAAAATGCACAAAAATATAATGATTGGATGGTCAAGAAAATGATCAACCGAACTCATGACATTTTACGAACACAATTTATGAAACCAATTGTGTCTTCTGCTATGAATTCCACAGCAAAACCCCTTCAAAAGAAGGAAAATCCTCAAAGGGGCGGCATGATTCAAATAAATAAGAGCAGTTAGAATAAGATGAGCTCATGGAAAAGACTATGTTTTCTTTGAATCTGGAAGATTTTATGCCATCTACTTTAATGCCATGAGAACCACCCCACTAAATGGCACAACCTAAACTAGCTAATCAGGTAGAGTCTTCATCAAATGAAGAGTTGATCTTTGGTTCTGTTAACATGATTCACATAACAGATCCTTATTCCAGTCACATTTTCGATCTTGATGAGCCTGAGTTCCCTGTATCAAACCGTAGAATTAGAGGGAGTTCTAGAGTTCTAGGATATAGAGGAATACATAAATATTCCAGAAGCCACTAATCCAATTCTACCACTGCTAGAACTATATATATAGAAAAAACTCATGGTAGAGCCCTTAAGTGGGATCAATAGGAACGAGAATGTTCTTCCGCACATCGATGATTCTGTCCTAGGAAAATTATCCTGGAGGATCAGTTAGAGGTTACACCTTCTTCATATTAGAAAATAAATAGACCTTGTCTGTCTAATTTTCCCAAGATAGGAGTATTTCCAACTCCTACCCCGATACAAGATCCATCTACATTCAAAGTATCAACTTCTAAGGCACCAGCAAAACCACATTTTCATGTTGGGAAACACAGACCTTTAGACCAAAAGTATTATGTCTTGAAACATTTGGCCCAAGTACCGACCATTTTATCCATTCTGGATGCCTTGAATATATCAAAGGATCTTCATGAGGCACTCATTGAGGCTTTGTCAAGTCCTTAAGCATTCTGAAATGAAATTTTTGCGGCTGAAGTCTGTCATATAGAGAATGATCCTGTAGAATTCCATGCAGTGATATCTTTTACAGATGAACATGAAGATGATGTTGTGCATGGACATATTAGACCATTGTATTTATCGGGCAAGGTAAATGAAGTAGACATCTGAAGAGATTTTCATTGATAATGGTTCTGTAGTCAATATCATCCCTATTCGCACACTTCATTGATTGGGCCTCACTGAATCTGATTTATCTCCTTCTATATTGATGTTGCAAGGATATGATAAAAATTAATAAGAACCTCTGGGTGAGGTCACACTTAGAACATATTTTGGAGACCTTATATCCAATTCATATTTCATGGATGCTCGTCAAGACAAATCCTTCAACATTTTTCTAGGAAGACCATGGCTACACCAACATGCTGATATCGCTTCATCATACCATCAATGTCTCAAATATTGTGTCAATGGTCAAATTGGGATATTGTATGGTGATAAGTCCCCATTCTAAACATGTGAATCTCAATACATTAAGGAAGAATTATACCACATGGAGGGAAAAGACATATTCACAACAACGTAGGTAACCAAAATTAATGCTCCATAGGGTTTGTAAAGGATTCTAGAAAATCCATTCATACATGTGAGTACAGATTATGTGTTTCCTATCAGTTAAATTAATAGGATAAACGCAAATCCAAATACTCTTATGGAAACTTTCATAATGTAAATTAAGGAAATGAAGCCAGACAACATGGGAGAAATTGGTGATTCACCAAGAAATGATGAAAGCTCAAATGGAGATGTCTTCATTTCATCCGCTGAAATCCAGCAATTCTATACTTCATCAACCCGGAAAGAAGAAGTTATATCAATGTAAAAGATGAACAATGACTTCGATTCACAATCCATCATCTCCTCTTTATTACTCAAGGAATACCCTTCATCATCAAAAGGGTTAGAAATGGTGGCCTCTTCTTCAAGATATTAAAATTTTAACATTTTTCCTGATCATATAAATTCATCTTCATCATCTACTATGCAAGTAGAAATAGAAGAAATAATAGGTGTTAAAGATGAAGAGGAATATATCAGGGATGCTCCACATGTTTTTGAAGAGGGTATATCTACCACCGTGGATGAACTCAGAGAAATAAATTTGGGTACAATAGAAGATCCACACCCTACATTACTTAGTTTGGCCATGACCCTTAATGATCAAGAAATGAATATTTCATTTTTAAAGAAAAATTGATATATATTTTCTTGGAACTATACAGAAAATCCAGGTCTTGATCCTGATGTGGCTACTCATCGTTTGGGTTTTCCAGAAGAACTTCGAGGATTTATGTAAGTCGCAAGAAGAACACACCCAACTTATGCTTCTAAAATTGAAGCTGAAGTGGATAATCTTATCAAATATAACTTCGCCAAAGAAGTTCAATATCCCAAATGGTTGGATAATATTGTACCTGTGAAAAAGAAGAATGGACAAATTAGAGTTTCCATTGATTTTAGAGATCTTAATCGGAATTTTCCCAAGGATGATTTTCCAGTCCCAATCACAGAACTCTTAATTGATGCAACAGCTGGCTATGAAGCACTTTCCTTTATGGATGGATATTCTAGGTATAATCAAATCTGAATGGCTCTAGAAGACAAAGAATCTACATCTTTCAGAGCCCCTCAGTGTGTATTTTGCTATCAGGTAATGCCCTTTGGCCTGAAGAATGAAAGTGCAAAATATCAACGTGCCATGAACCATATCATTAAACACTTTTTATGGAAATTTGTTGAATGTTATGTGGAAGATTTGGTTGACAAATCCAAAAATTGTTCTAATAAATTGGCTGATTTGGAAATCATCTCCCACAAACATCGACAACAGAATTTGTAGATGAACACCTTGAAATGTGCTTTTAGGGTAACCTCAGGAAAATTTCTTGTCTTTGTTGTATGCCATTGTGGTATTAATGTTTATCCTAAGAAGAAAAAAATAAATCCTCGGTATGTCACCTCCTCAAAATTTGATGAAATTAAGAGGACTTCAAGGGCACTTTGCATATATTCGGCATTTCATCGCTAATCTGGCAGGAAAATGTTTACCCTTCGCCAAATTAATGAAGAAGGGATTCATATACTAGTGGACTGAAGAATGTCAAGAAGTATTCATTTTTATCAAGAAATATCTCTTGATTCCACTGGTATTAATTCCACTGGTTGAAGGAAGACCACTTATTCTTTATGTGACAGCTTTAGAGAGATCATTGGGTGCCTTCCTTGCCAAAAAGAATGATCTTTGGAATGAAATCATCCTTTACTATCTCAGTCAGACTATGCATGATACAGAAACTCGATATTCATGTATTTGAAAGTGCTTCCTAGAATTAATCTTTGCAGTTCAGAAATTGAGACACAACCTGCAACATCATGAGTTCCAATTGGTAACTCGCAATAACCCGCTCAAATTCATCCTTAGTCATCCAATGCTTACCGGATGTCTGGAAAAGTGGGCAGTTTTTTTTGCAGAAGTTTGATATCCAGTATGCCTCTCAAATGGAAATAAGGGGCCAAGCTCTAGCTACTTTCTTTGCTGAACACCCTTCAGTAGAAGATACATATTTATATACTGAACTTCCTGATGAGGAAGTCTTATCTATTCAAGATAATCTTAAAACATGGGAAATGCACATTTATGGTGTTTCCAAAAGTCCAATGGGGAAGAAAATGGAAGATCCTAAATTCAACAAAGTTGGGTTAAAAATTATGCACATTTCTCCAAAAAAAGGCGGTGCTACCCTATTCCTTCTTATTTATGGAAGGCGGTACAAAAAATGAATCAGAATATCAATATCTTATCATAGGATTAGAGTTGTCACTTCATGCACAGGTGAATCACTTAAATGTTAAAGGAGATTCAGACATAGTAATCAAACAAGTCAATGGGGAATATTACATTATAAAAGAAGAGTTAATCACATTGTATGATTACGTCAGATAATTAATGGAGGATTTTCCTTCGGAACCGACATATTCTTATGTCCCACAATCACAAAATTCGCAAGCTGATGCACTGGATAATGTGGCCACAACCCTGGAAAATCCAAATCGGGATGAGACAATCATCAGTATTTCCCACCGCCATATAGTTTCACCTTATGTTCAAATAAAAATAGAGTAAATCAATGAAATTAGTCCCATTTCGGAACCATATGGTCATACTACAGGATGGATGACACCTATCAGGGAATACCTTCAAAATGGAACACTCCCACTTGATAGAGTCGGTAATGAACAAGTCTTGTGACGTGTGGTAAATTTTACTCTTTATGATAGCCCAGATAACCTAGATAAAATTCTCTACAAGTGAGGTTTTGATGGAATTCCTTTCAGATGTATTAATGGTGAAGAGACAGTGGTTTTCATGATAAAAGTAAATGCAGGAGTCTATGGTGCCTACCAGTCTGGACATAGACTATATGATCAAATTCGAAGGCTTGGATACTTTTGACCTTCAATGATACAATATTGTGATGATTTCACTAAGAAGTGTCATTCTTTCCAAGTATGTACGAACTTCATTCTTCAACCCCCAGAGTTTATTCCTATAGAGAAATACTCATGTACATTTTCCACATGGGGAATGGATATAGTAGGACCTTACCCTTCAGCTACATCCAAGTAGTTTAAGAATATTCTTTCTGCTACTGACTTCTCTTCCAAATGGTTAGAAGAAATACCTCTCAAAGAAGTTAGTTCTAAAATCATTATTAGATTCATCAAGTCTAACATCATTACCAGATTTGGTGTTCCTCATACCATATTGATGGACAATGGCCCGAACTTCTGTTCACCTGAGGTAAGAATGTTCTATCAAGAATACAAAATCAAATCCAACCATTCATCTATGTATCATTCAGCTGTCAATGGCCAAATAGAATCTTTCAATAAGACTATTTCAATCATACTGTAAAATATTGTGGATAATGATAAGAAATTATGGCCTGATAAACTTTTTCATGCTTTATGGGCTTATCGGACCACCACCCGTACTGATACGTCATCAACTCCATATTCAATGGTATATGGAACAGAGGCTGTCTTTCCCGTTGAGGTTCAATTACCCTCACTCAAAGTATGCATTTGTGATCAGTCATCTATATATGAAGAATCTCACAAGCGATTGGATGAATTGGAATGATTAGATGAAAAACGATTGTGCACCCTGCACCACTTGGAAGTCTATCAGAATCGAATAGCATAAGATTTCAACAAAAAAGTTGATCTTTGTTCATTCATTAAAAGATAATTGGTATTCGTCCTCAGAACTCCAATAATACCAGGAATGAAACCTCCCAAGCTTGAGCCAAAGTGGGAAGGACCTTACTCAATACAGAAGGTCTTATCCAATGGGGCTTATTCTTTAGTCTCAATGGATGGAGAACTCATCAATACTCCAACCAATACCAGATTATTAAAGAAGTATTTTGTGTAGCACAAATACACTTTCTTCCAACATGATGTTAAACTGTGTTGTCCTTACTACATGACATTAAACTGCATAGTCCCTCTTTCGTCCTTGCTATATGACGTTAAACTATACAGCCCCTCTTTTTTCCTTACATCATGACATTAAACTACATATCCCCCATAGTCATTACTGCAAGAATTTAAACATTATAGTTCATCCATTTTTCAATATGACATTAAATTGTGCTTCGTTAAGGTTGTTTCTACCTCTTTTTTCTCACACCGAGTATGACTCACGTGAGCTTATAGTAAAATTCAACCATAATACCCTCTATGGGACACTAAACATGCATAAGTCCCAACACCATTTTTAGGTCGTAGTCCTCAGGAAAAAAATGATCACCAATTCATTCTTCAATAGAACTACGTGGACTTTGATCCTTGCCTTATAGGATGGGTATATTGGAAACCTCTTGAGGTCCAAGCCCAAAACCAATATCTTTACATTGGTTCACCTCCATCTCATACATGCTGATTCGTGAATCTGCCCCCAGAACCAATATTTTTACATTGGTTCACCGTCGTCCTTACTATATGATGTTAAAATATTCACACTTATGTCCTGTATGATAATAAACTAAAACAATCGTTGACACCCCCACCTAAGAGGAAATAATTATTTACATTGATTTCCAGTCATGTTATATTCCAAAGACTAAGTGCATACATGGAAATGTTGGAATCATTAATCTTGGGTCAAACCACCATTGCACTAAAGTCCCCTTTCACCCTTCACTTGTACGAACCAAATCTATATAGAGGGTATTTCAAGAACTACTTATGGATTGATTCCCATCTTTATGGGATACGTAGGAACATTTGAGCATCCCTCGAATCCAACCCCAAGTCTTTGGGCCTAACCCCAAATTCCACTTTCAGTCCCTTGGCGGATGATTCCCCCTGTAAAAAAATGAATGTGGTATGAAAACCCTGGTCTTCATTCACATCAGGTTTATAACAAACACAAAATGTGTATTTCTCTTTATGGTCTGAGCTCTATGACCCTTAACTAAGATCTCCAACACTCTCTCCCCACTTGACATTAAACTGTATTTCCAGAACTATGTATTTCTTGATTCCCATCTTTATGGGATATGTCGTGAAGTCCAACACCTCAATTCAGGACCCAGCCACAACATGATTATGGTTAGCATTGGTCTGTGTATCTCTACATCCATTGGACAATTCCCATTTCGATGTGTCATACTCCTAACCTTAAATACATTATTATCTCCATAACCCTTTTCTTGACATCTGGTCACAAAAGGTCAGATACCTGGGAATTCTTTTTCCTGACTATGTAGCACGTTCTCTTAGGTGGCCTTGCATAAGTAGTCTACATAACTTTCTTTTTAGAAAAAAGATACTATTTTTTGACTATAAATCCAATGCCATTAAGTGTCCCTACATATTTCAACCCCCTAACAGGTTTTTCAAATAGTGGTAACTTCATTCTTGGGAGAAAGACCTCTTTTTTCCTTATTTATCTTAACAAAAATATATAAGAATCCACAAAATAGCCATATTTAACATATTTTTCCCATACTCGTTTTCATGATCTAAAAAGTAGTTAAGTATATAGTATATATTTCCCTTCCCTGCGTTTGGGTCAGACCTTCGTAAGAGGGACATTCATCCAATTATTTGACAATATTGATTGGAAATATCCTCTCTATATTCAAGTACCTCTCTCCGTATAACAGAATCTATGCTTTGGAAGATTTGAATCTCCATAAACATTCACTAGCTTTTACCAATAGAAAAGTAAAATTTTTGAGAGTTCTTTTGCCTGACTATGCAGCACGTGCCCCTAGGTGGCCTTGCATAAGTAGTCTACATAACATACAAGTCATCCAAAAGATGCTATTATTTGACTATGCAACCAATTCCCTTAAGCAGCCCTGAATAATTCAACCCCCTAATGGGTTTGTTAAATAGTAGTAAATTCACTCTTATGAGATACACTATATAATGCCTTTTATACCTTTTTTCATATCATTCCTCAGATTCAAAATTTCTTAAGTCATAGTTTACATGTTTTCCCCCATACATGATTATGGTAATAAGTTTTTAGATTAATTATCAAATAATTGAGTCAATTTTAATAGATTCAGTCAAAGCTATTTGACCTTAAACATTATCCTTTTTATGTCCTATGTGCATGACTTTAAAATGCCCACAAATGACAAGGGAACTCTGAAAAAAAGTCAAGTCCCAGCTCACTAAACATACATTTTTTATTATTTAGGTAATTTTGAGCAATTAAAAGATTCAATGTTTGTAGGGTTATTTTTATAATCCAAGTAAAAAATCAAACTAAGCTTGCTAGGTCCATTGGCTTAAGTAAAAATTTAAAGCTGGTAGCAGAAGAATGCAGGAACAAATGATTGAAGATGAATGTGATTTTCATTGATGCACAAGAGTTAGAAGGACATCCACAGACTAGAGTCTCTTATATTATCCAAGAATTACAAGAGGCTTTCAATATAACTCTTCATTTGATTTACAGCATACCGAGCTTCATCAGAAGACACTTGAAGTTCATGCACTCGACCTGCTTCACTATTTTCAGCTCTATGGAGTGATTTCTTGGCATCTACGATGGCTTCCATACCATTTATTTGAACTCCTTCCAGTGAATTGTTAATTTGGTCAAGTTCCCCAATAACAGCATCTAACTATTCCTAAAGGTGCATCTGATGGAAAACATTCTCTTTAATCTTATGTTTCAGGTCCTTCAACATGGCAGCATGATCAACCTCAGCTCGGGACACCACAGCCTCAAATTCGCTGATATTGGTCAACAACCTTGCTCTGGTCAGATCTTGACGATACTTTTTCTCCTTTCCCCCCTTAAAATGACTTGTTTCACCATGATATGGATCTCTTGATATCCAAAACTGCCATGTCCCAACATGATGAACAGGGATGATAGTCGTGGGAACATCGAAGACAAATCTTCAAAAGGAACATTATATATGATCTTCAATATGTTCTGCCATTCCCTACGACGTGAAAATTAGAGTTCCTTTAGTACATCCAGGTCGTATTCATCATCACTATCACATGGGGGAATATTGTCCGAGATTAATACACTTAGAGAAGTTCCCTATTCTTCTCTTTCCCCCTTAACCCTTGTTACTTGACTTTCTACTCCTGTTGGGGTGGAGGCTGAGGCTTCACCTCCAGATCTAGCCACTGAAATTAGCAGCCCAGCATATTCAATTGAATGTTTTGGTTAGTTTCAAAGGATAAAAAAGTTTATTAAGTTGTCTTGAAAATTAAGTGCAGCCGCAAATATTATTACCTCTTACCCAACGGTAGATCAACGGAATGAGAAGGCTCCTCCTCATCTTTCCTAACTTCCACATGATTTTCATGATGGGTTTCATGAATATCTACTGGGTTAAACACTACTTGAGCTAGTGTCTCGGCAATAATAGGGTGGTCTATACCCCTTTTAGGCATTGGCAGTTCAGAATCTTTCCCAGATGGAACTGCACATTTCAACCAATCATGGTCGGAGATGTAATAATAAATTTTTAACAGGAAGAAGGATAACACTGACATCCAAAATCTTCTAAATTTTATCGTAATTTAACATGATCTAAAATATCTTCAAAAGATGCGACAAGTTTCATAATTTCATCCAGTGATATCTCAGATTCCTGGTTAGTATCACCAGTGGGAGCATTCAACATGTCTTGGAGACCCTCATCCTATGCCCTCTGTCCCCAAATAACTTCTTCAGATAAAATTGAAGAATCATTTGCAGTGGCCACCAAATGTTCTAGTGAAGGTGTTTATCCTAAAATATCACAGGATGGAAGTAAGTTGATGTTTTTTATTCAATATTTTATGAAGCATTGTTAAATTACCAGAAGCAAGATCATATCTCCTTGCTGCAGTAGCAGGATCAGTACTGGGAATAGATGTTGGATCTTCATCAGGAGAAGCCAAGTCAACATGAATTTGTGACTGTTCACTATCACCCTCCGTCATCCTCAGAGGAGGGACAATCCACTCCCTCAAAGGGGAAATTTAAGAAGCCCTTAAAATCCCATGAAATATGAGCAACATATTCATGTGTTAGAATTCATGACTATTTGAAGGGCTTACCACTACTGATAAAGCGTTTAGCTATGGACCTCTTCCTTCGATGTCATTGCTTATTTGGATTTTTGGGAGTGTTGAAATCATCACCTCTAAATACAGAAATTAGAGAATTAAAAACCCTATCTAACTCCTCATCCATGGCTTTCCAGACTGGAGATACCTCACCCGGCTCACGAGCAGATTCAGTAACTCCGATAGCAGTGCCACCAGGGCTATACTATGGTGAAGGAACCTCAACAGTTACTTTCATTACAAACTAAAAGATGAGGAAAGTAATTTCCTTAAGTAAAAAAGTGTTAAATGAAGTCAAGTTGCAAAGAAAATAAGGAATGTGACTTACATCTTCAAGAGCCATGTAATCATGCCACTCCTCATCCTCGGAAGCACTAGTCCCCTCAGTGGTGCCACGATCCATCATTTCATTCACCAGCTGGGTGATAGGAATGGAATCATCGGTGGAATATATGAACATCTCCCGCTCTCTAATGTAAGCCCGCACTTCATCGGGGTTATCCACGAAACAGATATCAGTAGAATCCCAACGATTCCCTACTCCTAGGATGTTTAGACCTTTCCACAAGTCCAGCCAGGTTGATTCAACATTGCAATATAAACTCCGCCATGTATGGATAGCCTCTGGTCATAAATATTCAGCATGTGAACCCGAAGGCTGTGAGGAGGGTCCTAAAATCTTGGAATTCAAGTTCTTCCCAGCTCCTGCAATCACATATAGAGAATAAAAAAATAAAACTTGTTACTATATAAAGTAATGGGGATTAAATTTCTTCAATGATATAACTCACTAGGAGTTGATGGAGTAGGTCTCTTAACTCTGGCAGGAGGATTATATATGGCATGAGTCCACTTTGACACATTCTGTGCCTCATCATCCACATCCTAGGAATCCGATGAATTAGCCCTGGGCGAGGAACCCGGTGAATCAACTATGGGTGTGGAAGAGTTACCTTCCAGATGAAGGGTTTCTTTCTCGATAGTTCTTTTCTTTTTCACTACCCGAGTAATCAGATTATTCATTACCCCTTTAGGGTATGATTCTACCCAGTTCTCAGCATACCATGTAGTCAAGTGACTCGCCGCTCCAGTAACTGGAAGATCAAACACTACCCTGGTATTATCCATTTATTCTAGAAACTAAAGTTGTCGGTAATCCATTGGATGCTGATCTGATCTGACATGTATAGAAGGGGATAAAACAATCTGCTGCAGACACTTGAATTGGCATGAAAATATTTATGGAGAATAGGCCTCACATATAATCTCTCCATCAATCCTAGTGTCCAATACACCATTTCAACAAGCTAGCATGTATGAACTCAATTCCAGCCTGGCCTTTCCATCATCAACAAACCACCCGGTTGGGAGGTTTCTATAAGGATAGAAATGGAATTCCTTGAATATGTTCATCCTCACCTTTATATCATAGGAGTTGAGGGATAATGGAAAAATTCCAGAAAGTGCCTACACTAATGGCCTGAAAGAACTTCCAGGGATCTGTACTCCACTCTGTACCGCATATGTCCTGAAATGAGTGGTGATCCATCCCCACAAAACATGTAATTGTCCCACTATTATGAAAGGATACTTACCCATATAAACATTGATTATGATTCTATGAATATTTTCCAAAATGGGGGTGGCCAACCCAACCATTTTCTTCTCAGCCAATTTAGCTTCAACAATGAAGGTCCTTGGCCTGACGCCTCCCTTAGAATCCCTAACTGGAAGAAGATAAAAACTGATACACAAGGCTAAGAAGCCTTCCAGACAGGTCATCACTAGGATTCTCCGATTCACTTCGTACCCCCACTTTTCAAATTCTCCCACTTCTAGAGTCAGCCAAAATGTGTCTAGAGCACCCCTCTTCTCTGTTCTGGGGTAGCTAGTAGGACGAGTACAGGTAGTCCCCTTCTCCTTCTTCTTGGTAAGAAAAATATTCATACACTCCACTGGATTAATATTCTTTCTATAATGAGTTTTGAAGGACTTCGAATTCTTGAGCTTGTTAAAAAATTTCAATAAATCTCGAGCCAAAGCCAGAGTCTTCTCCAAATCATTCCATGTCCCCTTGGGAGGGATGAAATCATCATACATATCGCCCAAAATTGGATCCCCTGAGATCTTTTAGACATCCCACAAACTGATGCGCACTTCTCCATGAGTTAGATAGAATGAATTGGTTTCTGGGCACCAGTGGCTGAATAGCTCGAGCACAATGTTATCATTCCAGTAAACATATGTCTGCTCAGCCTAGACAGCTCCATATGTTTCATCTCCCTTCAGATCTTCCTCAAATTCTGCACAGGTTTGTCGCAACCAATATTCCCACATCCAAGTTGGCTTCACACATCCTCTAGGATATAATTCCCAACTCTTCTTCCATCCATTGGATTGATCCATCAGAGAATTTCGGAATATTGAGGGATAAAAATGCAGTTGTAGCTCAGGCTTGTGAGGTTTCAGATTTGGAGAACATTGGCTATGATGCATTATAATGCCTTCTCCACTGTTCCATCATTTACAAATGATCCTCCAACTGAGACATTTGATAAAGAAATGTTGGTGTATGTCTGAAACCAAGAATGCATGAGATAGTTCTTTGGTTCTTAATTGTTGACACCTTGCAGATGACCATGGCCATACAGAGGTTGGCAGATACTTTGTGGGAAATTGACATGACATTTCTTCAAATACTTGGACAAATCTGGGAGAGTGTTGTCGCATATATTATAGTAATCATGGCCAAAAACCTTCATAATATCATCAATCCTCTTTCTAGACATCTCATCAGCCATTCCAATTCTTTTGGGAGCCATTGAATCTGCACAAACATTAAATAATTAACATTTAATTAATTTTTTTGATGTAATTTGTGATGAAATTTCAAAGAAATGGATAAGGCATTATGTCGCGCAAGTCCCATGTTGGCGCGCAAGTCTAATCTAGTCGCACTAGTATGGGCGCACATGTATCAACACACAAGTCCAAATTCCTCTGCAGAAGCGGGAACGAGCAGAAAACCAAGACACCTATGCGAATGAGTGAAATCCAAGCTACTTGCGCAACAAGAGTTTAGATGCGTTTGAAGCCGAGTTCTTTGTACGAAGCGGTGACACATATTTATAGGTGAGGCCAAACCCCTACGCACCAGACCCTACGCGCCAGAAGCATACCTGCGTGCCTACTACATGCGCGCTGCAATAACTTGTTTCTTGTTTTCCCTAGAGTCAAATCCTCTTTCCTTTTTCGGATCTAACTCTGAGGGGAGACTTTTTTTAACACTCCTTTCCATCACCAAGTATAATAAATGAAAAATGGAAATATCATAAGCAAAAAGAGACTCATCCTTTGAAGAACAACAAAAATTGACAAATGCATGAACAAAGAATTCTTGCAGCAGAGGTTGTGGAAGTTTTATTATGGTCACACAAGTATACTTGAACGCCACATATGGGTCACACAAGTGACTTGCGTTCCTTATTCTATTTTCTCCCAATGTTCTCAATGGACTATAAATACCCTTTGTGGGCCCCACATTTCGAGGAGGAAAAAAATCTCAAAGTCAGATTTAATCTCTCAGCGCCCTAGTCTTTTCTTGAAGTCTTCTGAACACTTCTAACGTAATTTCAAACCTAGAATGGATGATCTAAACAGGGGGAATAGGCCTAAGTGTTGGAATTCATCAACACTTGCTCTCCTAACTGTCCATCCTTTATTTGAAACACCCACACTTTCACACCATCTTATCCCTTCAACAAAACTTAAGAACCACCCTTTTGGAAGCCTTTAGGGATAATACCAAGGGCTTGAGCAAAGTCTCTCCCAAATATTACCCTATGGTTTAACCGTCACCCAATTACACCCATGTCCCACAAGTATGCTTGTGCGACAAGGACTTGCACGCCCAAACAGGACTTGCACGCCTTCCTTTGTTTGGGTGCCCCTCCTACCAAATCAACTATTTTCTTTAAATCCACATATCCTCTTCAAGATTTAGCCTTCAAAATCCTCTTTAATGCCATTTATTCCATGGTTCCTTTGTTGGATTCCTTATCTGAAAGGAATTTTGTTGAACATCTCTCAAAACCTTGTGATTTACATAGATTTATGTCACTAAGGTTAGAGATTTACTTCATTCAACCTCATCCTTTAATATAAAAAGATCTTTAATCTGGGCATCCTGATTATGAGTAAGCCCCATGTTATAATTACCCTTAACCTGGGCCTCATTTTCAGGAGTAAGCCCCAGCCATAATTTCCCTTAACCTAGGCCTATTTCTCAAGAGTAAGCCCTAAATTACAATTCCCCTTAATTTGGGCATCCTCCTTAGGAGTAAGCCCCAGTATTAATTTCTTTTGTTTTGGGCTTCCTTGTTAAGAATAAAACCCAACCATAAGTCCCCTCTAATTTTGGAATCTATTCCAAGATTAAGCACTATGTTAAGTACTCAATTCTCCATAAATCACATATTCCATTGTGGACCCTGTTACCGGGCTTCTTCCCAGAAGTAAGTCCCGATCTTCATCTATCTGGGAAGTCCTACATACATAATTCTTATATCATTTCTTATGATTGCATCTTTCGTGGCACAATCGTTAGGTTTTACTAATACCTCTTGTTTCTCACACCGAGCATGACTCACGTGAGCTTAGAACGTAAAAGTTATTTTGACATCTTTATTTGGTCCATCAATCATGCATAAAATCCTTACTTTTTCACTCTAACTAAGTGGGTTCTGATTCCTTTTCTAACAAGGATACATAGGTAGCCCATCTGCAGGTACGATCCCAACTCTGAAATAATCCATGGCCTTATGAACGATAGTAAACTTCAAGTGCCTCACTGTGTGGCTTTAAAACAAATATGGTTATCATAATAACTAAGAGATTTCTATATAATGTGTTGAAGGATACCATTGACTAATAATCTCTAATAAATACGGATGATTACCTATCGATGAAGAACCTCAAATACATCTAAAATATTCTCTAAATCTCATACATATCAACCATTGATTTTCAAATCTAAAGGAAAGATCATTTTCATACTTGGTAATTTAATAAGGATTGACGAACATAACTCAAATCTATAAGAGAGTCCCGGAGTAGAAAATAATTCCCCCCAAAAAGGTGTGATGAGTTCGACCTTCCATCCTCTAGGCCAATGCAAATTCTTAAGCCTCATCGGCCCACAACTAATGAGCACCTACCTTTGGAAACTAGGTCCAAATGGATATAGAGTCATTGGATTTTTCCAGTTCTATGAATAAACCTGCTAGAAACTGATTAGAATATTTGAAACTTAAACAAAAAAGGTCATCCCAATTTCTAGAAGAAAATATGTCTACAGAATGTTCGGAATCACATAAAAGCTCAATTGGAAAATTCAGCATGTTCACAAAATAGACATAAATGAATGAAATAGTGGAAGCAGTATCAAAAATTGTAGTAGCTATATAATATTTAATCAAAATGGTACCTTGAACTATCGGCGGTCCCACCTTGGTTCCTTCTGGTGCCTTATCCACCGCATGTAGATTTATGGTCTCTACCTAAGGAAGATCGCTAGTATGTGGCTATAACCTAAACTGGACCTGCCCAGAAGATGATCGAGCCCTACCACCACCGACTCCAAATCGAGATCCCCCCATTATCAACTAATCTGACTGAGCTGTCACTCCACTTGAAACCACTGATTCTGACCAACTTTGAAGTGGACGTGCCACCTGAAAAAAAAGTGTTGTAAGTGACCGATACCTCCACATTGATAACAGGGCTTCACAACAAATGTGAATGATGGTCGGATGTTACCTGGCCTCCCACAATTGTGGCACATGACTGAATCACATCATAATCCACATATGGAAACTACGTGGAAGAGTGACCTGAACTAATACCTCCCCTTTTCCCCTACTCCCGTTGCTTCCTTTTCATCTCCAAAGTTATTACACTACCCACTATTGATATTGTACCAAAGAAACCAGACCTCCATTTTCTGTCAATCTCCACCATACATGCCTGGTCAAACACATCAGCAAAGGTCCTTAACTTAAATAAGAAAACCCAATAGTATATATCTGGCTGTAATCCTTTCTCAAACCTCTAGTCCTTCCCTTTCTCATTAGAGAAAATTTCAAGAGCATACTGAACCTGCTCAGAAAGAAATTTTGAGTACTCCATTATATAAAAATCCCCATCAACATGATCCACAAACTTTCAGGACCTAGAATATGCAAAGACATCAGGGATGTATTGTTCATTGAAGTTGGATCTTAATTCTCCCTAGTGAATCTACTCATTCATTCTAGTTTTAAGAACAGATTCCCACTACTTGCAGCTAGGACCCTCCAATAGAAAATAGGTACACTTGACCCTGACCTCCTCTGGTGTGTCAAGGAACTCGAACAATCGCTCTATATTTTTGAGTTGTTCCTCTACTTCCTGGGTTTCTATGCCACCTCGAAAATTTTGAGGCTAGTTTTTTAAGATCTCCTAGGCCTTGTCCTTCCTAGGAACAGTCTCATCCTCTCTAAAAAAATAAATAATAAAAATCAGTCCATGTCTTATAGCTTTAAAATCTCGAACCATATCCTCTAAAAGCCTTTGATCAAGCGGTGAGGGATAACTCTCTCCGACTTCCTCACATGGGTGCATGTGAGCTTTTTGGGGAGGCATGCTGTAAAAAAAGACAATAGTCAAAAGAAAAAAATTTAGTACAAAAATTCTGAAAATTTCATCAATAATATCAAATATAAATAATCCAAACACATTAAAATGATAAAAGAAACAACTACCCAAACCCTACCTGATTCCCACATGTATTCTATAACCCAAACATCTCACCTAGAAGTGAAGTCAAACAAATAATTCCAATGTCCCATGGTGACTCGAAGTCTTCCAATAGAAGGGTGGCCAAGCACCAAACTCATGACCAAAAATCCAAGTCCAAACAGTACTATCTCATGTGTATCTAAACTCATCCAAAAATAATAATATATCCCAAAAACATTAACCTCCTTTGATACCATTTTGTCTAGAACTGAATCTAGTTTCCATCCAAACCAGCACCAAAACCATCTCGTGACAAGTCCCGAAGGACATTATTTATCCCCACGGGATAGAATAGGTTCCCAAGTATAATAAATTTCATTTTGGGAATGATTTACACGAGTATGGAAACATAAAAAATAAACAACAATCGATAAACTAAATCTAAAAATTCATGTCAAACAAGATTTAAAAAAAAATCATAAACTGAATACAAAGGATTCAACATAAAACAATAGATCCAAAGACTCATAAAAGTAGCAGAAAAACTGCCCCATAAAATCCACATGACAAGGGTTCATCACCCACAAACCGTCTCCATTACACCGCACCATAGAACAGAACTAAAAACCCAAACCGCCATCACCCCAGGCCTTGCATTTACCCGTGTCAAACATTATCATGTCTAATTAAACACAAGGGTTGAAAGTAGGGTGTGAGCCTAATAACAATAAGATACCACCAAGAGATTAAATATAGTAAGAAATACAAGGTAAAAAGCATGATAGGTTTGATAAGAAATAAGTGGTGGACAAATTTTATAAAGAATGAAACTGTTTAAATGTAAAAAGTTTTCATATGGAATTTTCGATGACATAGAAAATTTCAATAAAACATGTATGATACTATATTTTATAGCCAAACCACCATATTCCAAAGATAAAGACACAATATTCAATGATCACTAATATCCGAAACACCCCTAGGAAATAGTTAGTCTCGAGCCCCATGTATATCACATTGTGGTGTAACGTAACCATAGAAATAATCTGTTTTTGTGCACGAGAATCTAGTATGAAACATTCCATTAACAGATTTGTCCCCAACCATCATCAATAAACTTTTTTATTATTGTCTTTAACCATTTTTCTCAGTGAAATACGGATAAAACCACTCTGGATCACTAGCGTACTACTACATATCTTCCCTCCTAGATACCCAGGTTTCCCCTGTTGTTCTCAAACCATTTAATCATTTTACCAAAAGACATTAACACATAAACACTTCATTTATAGTCATAATAAACTATAATTCCATTTCAACAAATTCTTTTCACCACTTACATCACTCAATAATACCTTTAGAATTTCAAAATAATAAGTCCATAAAATTTAACATTGTTTTTCACACAAAATCCATTTAAACCCCCACTTTGAACACTATGTGCATACCCATATTCACCAAAATAGAATTTTTAGAACTAAATTTTTTTTATAAATCAATTAAAAGAGTTATTAAACAAAACCAATTTTAATAACATAGAATAGACATGTAGAAATGAAAATTTAACACAAAATTGGTACCTAAAAATAATTTTCCTAACAAACACCTCCAAAACCAAATTTCACAGCAAGGACAATGAAGGATAAATAGGATAAAAATTTGAATTAAGTAATGATAACTCATCTATTTGTTCATTCCTATGGAATCACCCACCACAAGTGTCAAAACACTTGAATCTTTGTGTAAAAGTTCAATCGCACCACCACCGCTCCACAAGGGACATAGATCAAGCCTAAAATCACAATATTAGACAATGAAAATCAAGATCAAACCCTATGTTTGAATACCCACTTTCTGAACATTAGTAGTATCAGTAATAATTCGATGAAACCCTATGAAAATTGATGAAACCCTAAGAAAATGTGATGGATAAAAAATAATACCCACTCACTTGATGTATATTGAATAAATCTCCACAAATGCGCCAGTATCTGAATATCCAAACAACCAAAAAATTATATTGAGGATCTAATAAGGCTGAGACTATCAAGTGACAACTGAAATATGTAAAAAAGGTAGAAATTGAAGGATTTATGAAGAAAATAAATAATCTATTCAAATCTGGATGATTTGGGAAAGCCTATTAATTTATTCCCTAATTCACAATGCATGTGAGATCCAAATAGTGTGAAAAGTGAATTGGGGAGTGACAAGGGTCATTGGTCTCTGGTGAGAGTTATAATAACTGAAATATCATAAAAATTGAATATGATATTAAATAAATAATATTTTTTAAAAAAATTGGACATGGGCTTACGGGATGGCCCAATCCCTTAAATAAAATCGCAAATCCACCATGAATATGGATTAAAAAAGGGTCCAAATTGATATTTTGGTGTTAATAGGTCAGGGTATGATGATTTGGATATGGAATGGGTGGAAGATTTTGAATTTGTTTTATCAAATAAAAAAATTTGGTTTTTAAATATAGAAATGGGCTCACGGTTTGGCCCAAATCATAAAAAATAACCTTTTACTCTAAACAATTCGTGGGAAACACCCACAACAAAGAAAAATGTAAATTAAATGAAATTTAACATTAAAATAAGACATAAAAGAGACATTTGTGGATATAAAGGTCTTTATACTCACAAGGGTAAGGGAATTAGAGAAGATATAAAAATTCATTACTTCAATTGCAAGAGTCCTGAGAATTATACAACTCAATGACTCAATCGACAGGACAATAAAATAAATAGTCACTGAAAATATTGATGGGAAGGAAAAAACAATGAAACTAATGATAATGTATCAGATATTGATTTCTGACTCATTATTTTCTAGATTCCTACATCATGTAATGTTTCATCTTGTACTTGAAACTAATTAGTATGATAATCATATATAATATTTTTGTTTATTATGGGAAGTTATTCATTTTATATAAAGGAAATATTCCCTTATAATAGTTCTAATTAAAAGTATAATTTTTTTATATCTCTTTATAAAGTGAATATATTAATTTTTCATATAGGTAAATCTCATTCCCCATCCAAAATAAACCCTGATAATCTAGGGGTTTAAGGTTAATTATAAGTTCCCCGTAGGAATTACTATGAGAGAAATTGAAAGGACTAATTCCATGTTAGGTTGGTTAGGTGAATTTGACACAATGAGTTTTTAATATATGGTTAATTTAAAAAAAATACTTTTTTAATAGCATACTACAGACATAAAATCAAAACTTGGAAAAAACAATGATATATTTAGATAAAATAAATTTATTTTAGTATGATCATTAAGAACCCAACTATTGCATTAGTGAGAATGAATATGCGTAACCAATATATTAATTACATGTATATAAGAAATATTTTCTAGTATTTATATTAATTAAATTTAATTAGTTCACCAAAAATGACATATATGATTATTTATTATTTAGAAAAGTATTTATCTAAAACATTATTTTTATCCAAAATATATTTATAGTTTTAGAAACATGTGATTAATGATAAATAGTCTTTGATGTTGATAATATTTTTACACTAATTTATTTTCTAAACCATATGATATAATAATGATAATATTGAATTCATGAAAATTTCATTTTCTAATAAAAAAAATTTTTCATGATATTTTGTGATTTTATTAATGATTTTAATTTACAATTCTTTATTTTTGAATTAATAAAAATAAAAATAATTTTTAACTTCATCAAATAAAAATTTAATTTTTATAAATTTTTGAGTTGTTTATATAGATGTTGGTTTTTAGTAAAAACCATTTTTCCTGAACTTGTTATTTTATGAATTTATAATTATATTAGAATTATATACATGATAAAAAACTTTTTAGGTATTAAAATTAGAATTTATGGAATAAAAATATTCTTATAAAAATATTATTTAATATTATAAATTCTATTTCCATCATTTTCTGATCTAATTAATATATTATTAAAAACTATTTTCGGTCCTTTAATTTAATAACACATTTCCAAGGGATATTTGGTTTTGGATTGAATTGAAATATTCATAATGTTTATCTGTTTTATTATAACTAAATTTATTTCAATATAATAATTATCCATGATAATTGTTTATGTAAATTTAATGATTAAAAGAATTATTATCCTAAAAACATTGTTCCATTAAATGAGTTTATTTTATAATTAAACTTTCAAACCTTAATAAATATAATTTAATAAAATTAATTTGAAACAATAAATATAAAGTATAAAATTCAGGGAACATATCAATATGAATGCCTATAATTTAAATTAATTAGTACGGTTTGAAATTATTTCTCAAGGTAAACCAAACTTAAGATAGAAGAAACATGTTCATAAACAAAAACCTATAAATATGACAATGACATCTAAAATAACGAGAGGTTGAGATAAGTTTTAACCCACACCCACTATACACTTCTATTTTTTTCATTTTGGATCCATTGAACAGGGGATAGTAACATCATATTATTTAAAATTTACATGTTACCCCCAAAATACCCCTATACTCACTTATAAAAAGGTGTTATATGTACCACCAAATAAATAAAATATCATTCGAATTTCAACTTAAAATTATGAATCTATTCTCAATATTATTAAACAATCCAATTTTAAAAATATAATGGTATCCATTAGTTATCATAGGTCCTTCATTTCAATGGAGACTATAAGGGAAAATTCAAGTCCCCAATATAAGAAATTTCAACTATTCCAATTTTACCCTAAATTATATTAATTAATATTTATAATAGAAAAAATATAATTATATTAGTATTATTTATATAATTCTTAATGTTATTATATTTAGTTTATTATTTTTTTTCTATTCATTTACATTTCCCCTTGAGAATTACAAAATTTACATCCATGCATATATGGAGATTACAAACACTATGAGAAACAAAATACATTTTTAATCAAAACTAATAATTTATGGTTCCTAGAATGGTTAATTTTGAAAATATAATGTTCATGAAAACATTAATTGTTTTTAAAAAATTGCAGAACCAACTAATGAAATGATAAAATATTTATTATTATTAATTTAATCATTAAAAATAGAATAACTAAGAAGAAAATGACATTTTTTTCTATAGAAATTATATAAATTATAATATAATTTTAATCCATTAAAATGAAAATATATACGACTAATAAATGGTAGATAATATAATTATTTATATTTTATAATTATAGTACCACTAAATAATCTCATAATCCACCATTAAACATATTTTGTTCCTTTTTTAGTCTTTTTTATCACATAAATGAACAATTCAATAAATTCATGTCAAGAACTACTATTAGAAATTATTTATATTACTAATATGATACAAATACACAAATAATAATTTCTTTTAAAAAAATTATTTATGTAAAAATCATTAATTAAGAAAACAACATTCATTCGATTAGAGATATCCAAAGTGGATCATCGTTGATTTCATCTTCATGGTTTGAAACAACATGTGGAATGAAATAAAATTATAACATTATAAAATATATTGGAAAATTAATTATAGAACCATATATAATATATTATTTATATAATTTTGAGGAAATTCATACCAAAATTACATTTACAAAACAACATCAATGAGATAAATAGTTTCTTACTCGGTATTATTCTGGACATTCATTGAAAGTGAATAATAATCGAAGAAAATGTAATAGTTAATTATAACAAATTCCACTATTTGAGAATTTTTTTTATAATAAGCAAATTTTATTTCATTGGTTTATATAATACATATTTGATATATCATATGTTAAATTTTCTTGTAATCAAAGTATTTGATGTTCAATCAGAACACCTCTCATTTAAGGGTAGTTTGATTTGAATGATTCTAAAGTTGTATGGATTATCTTGTTCTCAATTTTGATTATTTTAGAGTTTCTACATATTAAGCACCAAATTTATATTTTGTTGTTTTATATTTTTTTACCATTTAATGAATGTTTTGTAATTTATTTCCATGTAATTCATGTGATATACAAATCCAAAAAAGTTTTTTTATCCAATGTCTTATTATTCAAGTATTTCCCTAGTCATAAGTGTTTTTTGTGACTCAATTTTAATTACCCAGTTTATGATAATTATCATGAAATTATTTCATATATCTTGGGTACACTCTTCTTTTTTATTTTAATACTTGGTATTCGTTAATTTTTTATAGTGATATACATTCCTACCACATAAATCCTTTTACAATTATTTATCACTTATTATAATATGTTTTCAATAATAAATATTAGTATATCAAACCTCAGTCATTGAGTTATAATGTTTTATATTTAACATTGTTATTCAATTCTTGGTCTCTCCAAACCTAATATTTTATTATATGGTTTTTTTAAGATATTAAAAATGTGGTTTCATTTGAATTTCATATTTTTTTATTCCTATCCAAATTTCTCCAAGATAAACATTATATATTTTCCAGTTCATATTATTTAATATTATTTTTATAATTATTTTTTTAATTATAAGTTTCATTTCTTGTTTTGAAAAAGGCTTTTGGAGGCGACCAAAAACGTCCACTTTTATGGCAAGGCTTAGAATGATTTTGTAAATCCCTCTTCTTTTTTAATCACAATTCACATTTTATTTTTTAAAAATATTTTCCCAAATATGTTTAATTTTAAAAAATTTATAATTTAATGAATATTTTTATTGTGAGGGAATGGAACCATCATGGAAAAAAATCCAATTCCAGATCCCTGTTTGAGCGGTATAGTTTTGGAATTATTTTGTGATGATGTTATGAACTATGGTAATATCCTTCTATGTTTTCTTTATTACACCATTGTTATGTACATTTGAAACCATACACCAAAATTCTATAGTTATGTTATGATCATGATATTCTAGTATTTACCTAGCTATATACTAATTTCATTATATGACGTGAACATACCATTTAATGTAATTCAAATTGGATGTTGTTCACCTAGAAATAAATTAAATCTATTAACATTGGGGAAAATATTTTAAATATGTATATTTTTATTCAAATATGGATGATAATTTTAATGATGACTATATACTGCTTAACCATCCTTCTTCTTCCACTATTTGGGTTGTGATCATGTTATATCATTTATTAGAATGAGTAAAAGTATTTGTATTCCATATATTTCTATTCCAATATAAATGATTATTTTTTTGTTGACTATTTATTGTTTGACCATCCTCTATATTTCTCCAGATTTGTTGTTATAATTTTATGCATTTTATTAAAATGGATAAATTATTGACATTATTAGTGATAATTTATTATTAACAAAATTTTATTATGTATTTAAATTTAGTATTTTTCATTATATGAATAACAATGTTTTTCAGCTGTATATTCCTTTTGAAATGCTATAAAATGTCTTGTTGAATCCTATAAACAATTTATTTGACGTAAAACTATTGAGGGGTTAGGCCTATAATTATATAAACCCATATGCATTGAAAAATATCAGGATAAAAAATTTATTGGGTATTTGGGTATATCAATCCCCATAATAGGATACCGTGTTAGAGAAACACCTTATCAATAGGTTATTTATGTACAGATTAATGGATTCGGTTATTATAGGATCAGTATTATTAGTATCAATTATTTAATTTATTATCACATATATAATATTCTCTCTATTTAGAGTTGATTATGGATTCATTGTTTTTACTTATTTATACCATGGTTATGCTCTTTAGAGTTATCTATTCTTTTATTGAGTATTTGAAACCACCCATTCATATGTTTCCATTTCTATAGGTTATGAAGAAATTTATTACATGTGAATTATTTAAAGGGATATCATATGTTAAAAAAATTATGGGAGATATTGGAAACTAATTATGTATTATATAGCCGTAGATAATGTAAAATGTTAAATTAGTTGAAAAATATATTATATTTATTATTTTATTTTTTATCATAATTCTCATAATCAATAATCCTAAGAAGATATTTAAATTGAAATATATGTTTTAATTATATTGATTTCATAATTAAGGATTGTTATATCATAAATTATAAAGATAATATCAATGCGGGTATGTAAAGTATGTTTTCAGGGAATAGGATTTGATAGTGGGTATTAAAGGAGACATACTTTTTGTGAACCATAATATGAATAAAAAATATCCTGAACATAAACCTCAAAACACATTCCTAATTTCATTCAAAATCATAAGAAATACAACGTTTAGTTATCTCAACATGATGAGAAAATGTTTTCATTTCCCTAGAAAATAATTAAATAAAAAAATTAATATTTTTTGAGAAAAATATATTATATTAAAATAAACATTGAAATATGCAATTTAAGTATCTTAAATAAATTAAAGTCATGACTAAGGCATAATCTTTTCTTTAGATTATAGTAAAAATAAGGATTCTTTTAATTATTCGGTAATGAAAATAAAGAATTATATGAATGGAATATATTTATCAAGAAATAATATTAATTATTAGGAATTATTTAAAATTTTATAATCATTAATGAATGAAAATAGTGAAAAAATAATCACATTTCTTTGTAGATAGGGTAATCCATATGGACACACAAAAACATTATTTTTTTCTAACATAAGAAAATGTAAGAAGGATAGTAATATAATAATTTTCGATAATCATAATTATGTAGTAAATACCATATGTATTAATTATTTCCATTATAAGAATTATCCATATAAGAAAGTGATGAAAAATGAAAAACATCACTTCATGGAGGTGGTAGTCATCACATACGCATGAGAGGTGCTTTGATTTTCTAAAGGATGTAAAAATAGATGAAAATGGGTTATCGTATCAACATAAAAAATTTATTATATAAAGGATATTGGAGTTATTATATTGACATGGTTAGAGATTATTTTAATGGTGTTATAGGATATATAAACATGCATACACTCGATTAAGATTCATACCCCTTCTTTAAGAAAGCTCCTTTGACTTAAACTGTAATCTTTATGAGAAAAACTTTTGTGTGAACCAAACCACTAGGTAAAGAAGAATAATGTTTTGATGGTATTTTTTATGATAATTCATGTTATAAATGGATCAATATGTGTGATGAAGCGAGGAGTGTATATTCTCAATTATAGGTGTAGTGGATAGAAATCATTTAAATACATGAAATATTAATATATAATTTTGTCTAACTCGTGTAAAATAAAAAATGATTCATATAATTAAATATAATGGTGTTATGGTAAATGTTTAACCATATTACTAAAATTTATATGTGTTCAGGTTTCATTTTAAGTTTTATGTTTTGGTTTAATCCCTCCATTAACACTGTTTATCCTTAACAATTATAACAATTGTTTCAATATTTCAGTGTCATGAATGATATTTTTAAAATTGAAAGTGGAAGATAAATTAATTATAGATTGTATTGTAATCCAATTCAATAAAATATACTTATTATCATATTTTTATGTTTTATATGGATTCAATAATGTTTTGTAAACATTATCTAACATTTTATGTCATTTTTTTGAACTATTAAAAATATCCCATTTAGAGCATCAACAAGAAAAAGTAATTGGAATTCAAAAAAATTAAATATTAAATTATCCCTAAAAAGTATATATAATATTTTTTTAACACCATAATCCATACAAATATTATAACATTTGTTAATTTTAAAACCATTCATTAAATATTTTTCTTTCCTTCTATAAGCATTTTATAAAATATGGATAATGTTTTAAAATAATTATATTATATTTAATAATTAAAAATTAATTATTTGCATGAAAATAATCTAGTATAAATTATTATGATAAAGTTATTTATTTAAAAATATATATTTAATCTCATCTTAATCATGGAGACTTATTTAAGATATAAAAATAGTGAAAATAAAAATTTATTAAATATAACAATTCCATATATGGGAATCCCACATTGATTTGAAAGTAATCCACCTAAAATAGTCCATGAATGAGGCTACCTCAATGCACTTATCAAACTCACAAATAAAATATATTTTTCGTAGTATTTTATAATTTTTAATTGATATTTATTTTTTACGAAAATTTATCTTTACCATGATTACGCAAATATTTAAATCGTTAACTAATTTTTGTTACCAAATAAAATAAAAATTATAATTTTTTGGGAATTATTTATTTAAATTTTTAATCATTATTACAATATTTATTTTGAATATTTTTTGGATGGAAATTTTATTATAAGAGTAGAAAACATAATGGAATTTAATTTTAGAAAATGTGTTTTATGATTAAATATGAACATATAGTAAAATATAAAATTATTCTAATTACTATAGATTTAAGTATATTATGTTTCATAAAATGGATATAATATTACATTTAAAAAATATTTAAAATAAGTTTATAATTTTTAATTACAAAACACAAATATGATTAATGAAATAATTATTTAAATTATTGTTTCCATTTTATCAGATAATGTTTCTAAATGTGAAACAAATTAATAATGTTGTCCCCAATGAAAATTAAATAAATCAATTTTGAATAAAAATTATGTTTGGAAAATAAAATGAAATTATTATCATTCGTTTAATACTAAATATAATTAAATTAATGTTAATTCATTAAATTTAGTATTTTAATGTTCATGTAACACCCGAGACTTTTATGTTATATAAATCATCAAAGGAGTCTTTTTCTACACAACACTTGCTTGGCTTACTTTACACACAATCGCGACCTTCCTCGATAGCTTGCGTTGTACGCAATACCCAATTTCACTAAACAACGATATGCTATTAAAATATTATTAAAACGAGACGCTATGAATAGTAATAACCACTTTTTGAAATTTTATAAATTTTATTTTTCAAAATGGACTTCATTTTTTGATTCGGAATATCGAAATTAGCCTAGGGTGAAATTTTGGTATTTTCCGAAAACATTAAATTTTTGTTGAATAGTGAAACCACTAAGTGGTAGGTTAAAAACTAAATTTTGCATAAAACTTAATTTTACCGCTTCTATGAATGGAATTTCTAAAATACGACAGACACGGTTGATATCAGTAAGTAAAATGTGGTTCAATGAGATAAAAATAATTTTTTGATGAATAGTAACTTTTTACTTTTTTTTACCGCAGTTAATAGTAAATTGGTAACTAAGGGTAAATATGATATTACTATTACCCTAACACATGTAATAATTCTATTGGATAAGTGTAATTCGACCAAAAACAACCTTATGAATATAATATTACAATTTAGGTCCACTTGGATTAGATTATGACATTTAATATTATTTTATTTAATGAATAGTTAAAATAGTTAAAATCAATGTTTAATAACTAAAACATTTCTAATATGGGTTTATACATAAGATAAATTCGATTATAAATATTCATTAGAAAGATAAAAAGATTTCCTACATAATGATATTTTATTTATAATATTTAGACTTCAAATAAATTAATTTATTTATGACACAACGATGATGCAGTAATTACCCTTTTAAGGAAATATTAACATAATTGATGTTATAAATGCTCAAATAAATGTAATTTGAGACTTTTTATGAATTCCACTAATTTTCTAGGTTACTATGATATATTAATGTTGATTTAATAAACATGGTTCGAACATATAATTCTGTTATGACTTTCACAAAAATCATATATCAAATAGTGTCAAAATTGACACAAAATAGTTTTAAAATCAAATATTATATAATTAATTGTTATTTTATTCCTAAAAATCTAAGGATCAGCCACATGACTTAGATAAGGATGTATATATTAATAATAAACAACCTGGGGTTCGTTTGGCATGTTATAGTAAGTGTATTAACCATATAGTTTAAGAAAACAAAAAGACACGGTAAAAGTTAAATTATTTAACTTAGAGTTAAATCTAATTGATAAGGTGAAAATAATAACCAAAACATGTCTAAATCCTATTGGTTGATAGGATTTCGACCCATCCCCACTTTACCTTCGAAATAAGACCCTTTGGAACTATTATAAACCGATTTTTACTTTAATATAAAATAATATTTTGAGATATTCCTAAGGTGCGCCTCTCCTCCCTTATAAAAGGGCACCTCCTCCCCCTCCTCCTCACACCAATTTGATCACTCAAGATCGTCCAAACCCTGCCAAAATCCCTTCTCCACTTCCCTAGAATAATCCTAGAGGTCTTGTTCTTCTTCAAAGACCAATCTTAGTTCCCTAAGTGGAGGATTCAAAGAGGCATTTAAAAGAAGAGGATCTTAGGACAAGTACAAAGCTAATCGGACCTAAGGTAATGGAAATATCACAATCTCATTTTTATCTGAGATTGTTTATTCATAAGTATTTACTGCGGTGTATTTTATCATCCACATCCATGTTCCCTCAATATGTAATATTGTTTCCATCCACTTACAATATTTTAAATCCAATTTTACCCTTCGTTGAGTTTTTAGTAAAGAATATGAAATGAATCTTTTGTCATTTTTTTGGTACGAGGTACTTTTTTACTTTTCCGACAAAAGTACGAAGAATGTTTTTTTACTTATACGGCTTGAATGGATTTTTAAAACATTATTTCCAAGAAGCTTCCTTTACAATTTTTCAAGTTTATTTTTAATCAACTTCTTTTAGTTTATAATTGTATGACATGTTAAGAAAAGAAAAGTGTTTTTGAAGAAGAAAGGATATTTTCCTCAAGAATGGAGTTCAAGTGTTTTATCAAAATTATTATCCATCTAAGATAATAAAGGGTTCTGTTTTTATCCCTATTATTACATTGATTTGATTATGTTGTGAGGGAATTATTTTTATGAAGTCATTTACCTTATATGATTTGTTTTATGATGTCATGATGTTTCAAAAATCCCATTTTTGTTACATGTGTTATGCGATGATGTGTGATTTATGATTTATGTGGAACACATAAGAAAGGATTCATTATAAGATGGGTGGGACCTATATCTCCTTCCAATGCATTGGGTAAAGATTTATATCTCATGAGAGAGACATGGCTGGAACGGAAGGTTATTTCGGTTCAGTGATACAGGACTGAAACGATGAGTGAACTCGGTTCAGAAATGGACTTTGTCCGTTAAGATAGTCTTTGCAATGAGTCATGACTAACAAGAAATGATTTTCCCGGATGATGTGTGCATGCCACAAAATTTCACGTTTTATGTTATGATTATGGGGATCTCATTTTCACTTCTATGATTTATTCCATGTTAAGATATTATGATCTCTTTTGCAGGTTATGATTTTCAAAAAAGATATGATATGATTTTTATTTTCTCTATTTTCCCTGGCTGAGCATTTGATCTCACCCTTTTTTGTATGTTTTCTTTTCCCCAGGTCAGGAAGATGGATATTAAGTAGAATATTCTAAAAGGGACCCTAGATATGATGAAATAAATGGGAGACACTGTAGAAGATTTATGAACCAGTTGTTTATGTTTCCCAGTTTCTAAAGACACTATACCTATACGATCCTTTGTGGTTTTGTCATATGTTGTAATAAGTGTGCTTCAATTTTGAAGTATTAACAATGTATGTAAAGTATGGGTCGTTATAGTTGGTATTAGAGGAAAGGTATAGTCATCTTTTGAAAACTAGGATGTGAAAGCCTTAGTAAGAACCCTAAGGATAAGTCTAAGAATAGAACACAATCTTAGTGTTTTAGAACTGACCATGAATAACCTAGGATAAGACCTTAAGCGTGGAAATTTTATTCTTGAATTATGTGGTTTTCTTATTATTATTAGTGTTGCTCACACTATTCTTCTTGGTTTTAGTCAGTGGCTGGAACCCGAAGGAACAGTGTTAATGTGGAATGCGATGGGCAATGCAATGATTGTCCCCCTAAGCAACCAAACGATATGGGAGCTGGAATGAAAAATCTTGTAGCCATGCTCACACAACTTTCTCAAGCTATGAATCATGCAGGACTTCCAAACGAGCAAAGGAAGGAGCAACATTCTGTTGAATCCTTCATGTGGCAGCTTCCACCTTCATTCAACGGGTCTACTGATCCATTAGTTGCTGAACAATGGATTAGTAATACTGAAAAGATATTTTTAGTTCTTCAATGTTATGAACATGATAAAGTCATCCTAGCAGTGTATCGTTTGGAAGGAGATGGTGATCAATGGTGGAATCTTATTAAGAATACGAGCCAAAGGGATGAAATTGAGTCCATGGAATGGGACGAGTTCAAGAAATTATTTTTCAATAAGTACTTCCCTCCTATTCTCCGAACAAAGATGGAGAAAGAGTTTCTTGAACTGAAGCAAAGGGATAATGAATCTGTTGGTACTTATGAAGAAAATTTTACAAGACTTGCAAGGTACGCTTCTGGTATTATTATCCAACCTGAGAGTATGATCGATCGATTATTTAGTGGCTTAAAACCAAGTCTTCAAAGGGCATTAGCCATATGGGACTTCAATAGCTACGAGGAAATTGTTCGATGTGCTCTCAAAGTTGAGATGGAGATTGGAGTAACCCATCAGTCATATGGGTTTGAAAAGAAGAGGAAAATGGAATTCAAAGGAAAATCTAAAGAGCGCACTGAAAAGAAGATGAGCTTTCCCTTATGCTCAAAGTGTGGAAAGAAACATGGAGGGAGTTGTCTTAAAGGGACAAGTAAATGTTTCAAATGTGGAAAGGAAGGTTATCGGGAATTTGAATGTCGTGATGATGGGAAGAATATGTCTAATGATGCAAACAAAGGAAGGGATACACATAATGAACCTACTACACTTCAATGTTTCAAGTGTAAGGAGATGGGGCATTACGCCAATCAATGCGCAAATCCAAGGGTTGATGATGATGGTCGACGTCAACAAACTCTTAAGGCTAAAGAAAAATGAAAGTCACATGCAATTTCTATTAGCGATGTGGAGTACGATACCGAAGTGGTGAAAGGTACACTTACCATCCACTCTAAAGTAGAAAATGTTTTATTTGATTCTGGATCCACCCACTCTTTTATTTCTGAAGAATTTTCTAAGGGTATCACCGTATTACCTCAACAATTAGATGTTGAGTTAGCTGTGACAACACATAATGGCACATCAATCGCATCAAAAGATTATAATTCTTCTCCAATAGACGTTTGTGGGAAAGTGCTTCCTGCAAATCTTGTGATCCTTCCTTAAGTGGAATTCTATGTGATTCATGGCATGGATTGGCTTTCTTTATACGAAGCTCATATCAACTGCCGAAGAAGGGAAGTCACATTTCATATTCCAGATCAATCTATGATCAGCTATCAATGCAAGGATGAACATGACCTTCCAGTGGAAATTTCTTCCATTTTATGGGTATTGATTCCCCTAAATGAAGGTTATTTATCTCAAATGGTTGGTGAGAATCTCGCGATTAAGAATATGCCCATCGTACGGGTGTTTTATGATGTATTTCCGGAGGAATTACCGGGTCTTCCACCAAATCGTGAAGTTGAGTTTTCAATAGAACTCGTACCGGGTGATTTGCCAATTTCAAAAACACCTTATAGAATGGCCCCAATTGAGTTGCAGGAATTGAAGAAGAAACTCCAAGAGAATATTGATAAGGGATTCATATGCCCTAGTGCGTCACCTTGGGGAGCACCTGTTCTATTTGTTAAGAAGAAAGATGGATCAATGAGACTCTGCATTGATTATCGAGAACTTACTAAGATCACTATCATGAAAAAATATCATCTCCCACGCATTGATGACTTATTTGACCAACTACGCGGAGCTCAATACTTTTCCAAGATTGATCTTCGTTCTGGGTATCATCAATTAAGGGTCAAAAGGGGGGATATACCAAAGACGGCTTTCCGTACAAGGTATGGACACTATGAATTTATAGTGATTCCATTTGGTCTTACTAATGCCCCTGCTATCTTCATGGATCTAATGAATAGAGTCTTTAGAGACTATCTTGATCAATTTGTGGTAGTCTTTATAGATGATATTCTTGTCTATTCAAAGAGCAAGGAAGAGCATGAAGATCACTTAAGAATTATATTGAAGACCCTGAGAAAGGAGAAGCTTTATGCCAAATTTACCAAGTGTGAATTTTGGCTTCAAAAAGTTGCATTTTTGGGTCACATAATCTCAAAAGAGGGGATATCTGTGGATCCAACAAAAACAGAGGTTATCGAAAGATGGTCGAGACCAACAACAGTAACTGAGATATGAAGTTTTCTTGGTTTGGATGGATATTATCGACGTTTTGTGAAAGATTTTTCACGATTATCTAACCCACTCACCAAGTTGACTCAGAAAGGATTTAAGTTTGTTTGGACAGAGGAATGTGAAGAGAATTTCAAGGAGTTGAAAAGAAGGTTATCCAGTGCACCTATGCTGACACTGCCTTGTAGTGGAGAAAAGTTTGTGATCTACAGTAATGCATCCAAGAAGGGATTGGGGTGCATTCTTAGGCAAAATGATATGGTGATAGCTTATGCCTCACGACAGTTGAAAATCCATGAGCAAAATTACCCAACTCATGATTTGGAGTTAGCTGCAGTAATTTTTGCATTAAAGATTTAGAGGCATTACCTTTATGGTGAAAGGTGTGATATTTATACTGATCATAAAAGTTTAAAGTATATTTTCACACAAAAGGAGCAGAATATGCGTCAAAGAAGATGGTTGGAGCTGATTAAGGATTATGATTGCTCAATCCATTACCACCCAGGGAAAGCAAACAAGGTGGCAGATGCATTAAGTCGACAAGACCATGCTAGTTTATCCACGATGAGGATCACAAAAGATCCAATATTTATGTATTTACAAAGGATGGATCTTGGAATTATAATAGAAGGGGAAAAATCATATCTTTCTCAAATGAATGGTCAACCATCTATACATGTGAAGATTAAAGAGGTATAGAAAGAAGATGTCGAGTTACAAAAGAAGGTGAGAAATGTTCCTGAGTTCAACCCTGATTGTGATGGGATAATAAAGATCAGGAATCGGGTTTGTGTTCCTCCCATCCCCGAATTAAAGAAGGAGCTGCTGTATGAAGATCATAGTTCTTCATTCTCTATTCATACTGGAAGCATGAAGATGTATAGGGACCTGAAAGATTACTTCTGGTGGGATGGAAGGAAAAGAGATGTTGCTGGATATGTCTCTCGATGCTTGGTTTGTCAACAAGTTAAAGCTGAGAGACAGAAGTCTAAGGGAATGTTACAACCATTACCCATACCCGAATGGAAATGGGAAAACATTACTATGGACTTTGTCACAGGACTTCCTAAAACATCCAAAGGCAATAATGTTATCTGGGTCATAGTTGATCTTCTTACAAAGTGTGCACACCTCATTGCTATTAGAGATGATTTCTCTCTGGATCAGATTTCCAGGATATATGTAAAGGAAGTGGTTAGATTGCATGGAGTACCACTTTCTATTATATCTGATCGGGATCTGAGATTTACCTTGATGTTCTGGTGAAGTCTTCAGCATACTCTGGATACAGAGTTGAGTTTCAGCACTGCTTATCATCCTCAGATAGAAGGTCAGTCATAGAGAACAATTCAAACCCTAGAAGATATGTTGAGAGCTTGCTCTATGGATTTCAAAGGAGGTTGGGATCAACACCTACCTTTGGTGTAATTTTCTTATAATAATATCTTTCACCCAAGTATTAAGATGGCTCCTTATGATGCTCTGTATGGAAAAAAATGCAGGGCTCCAACTTGCTGGGATGAAGTTGGAGAAAGAAAGCAATTAGGACCTGATCTCGTTGATGAAATGGTAGAAAAGGTCAGATCTATTCAACAACACATAAGAGCATCTCAGAGTCGACAGAAAAGTTATGCCGACAACCGAAGAAAAGACCTAGAGTTTGAAGTGGGCGATAAAGTGTTCTTACGGATATCTCCCTGGAAGAGAGTCATGAGATTTGGAAAGAAGGGGAAGTTGAGCCCTAGATATATCGGTCCTTTCGAAATACTGGATCATGTTGGAAAGGTAGCTTACCGATTGGCTCTTTCAATGAATCTCTCTCAAGTTCACGATGTGTACCATGTATCTCTCCTGAGAATGCACATACCTGATCTTTCACATGTACTCAGCTCAGAAGCTGTACCGCTGGAGATAGTTCATTCTTATGAAGAACAACCGATAGAGATTCTGGATCATTGCGAAAAAGTCCTACAAAACAAGACCACTCGATTGGTGAAAGTTTTATGGAGGAACCACCAACTTGAAGAAGCTACATGGGAGCTTGAGGATATGATGAGAGAGAAGAATCCTCATCTATTACAAAGTGACGAATTTTGAGGGAGAAATTCTTTTTAAGGGGGGTAAAATGTAACACCCAAGACTTTTATGTTATATAAATCATCAAAGGAATCTTTTTCTACACAACACTTGCTTGGCTTACTTTACACACAATTGCGACCTTCCTCGATAGCTTGTGTTGTACGCAATACCGAGTTTCACTAAACAACGATATGCAATTAAAAAATTATTAAAACTAGTCATTATGAATATTAATAACCACTTTTTGAAATTTTATAAATTTTATTTTTCAAAATGGACTTCATTTTTGGATTCGGAATATCGAAATTTGCCTAGGGGGAAATTTTGGTATTTTCTGAAAACTTTAAATTTTTGATGAATAGTGAAACCACTAAGTGGTAGGTTAAAAACTAAATTTTGCATAAAACTTAATTTTACCGCTTCTATGAATGGAATTTCGAAAGTACGACAGACACGGTTGATATCAGTAAGTAAAATGTGGTTCAATGAGATAAAAATAATTTTTTGGTGAATAGTAACTTTTTACTTTTTTTTACCGCAGTTTATAGTAAATGGGTAACTAAGGGTAAATATGATATTACTATTACCCTAACACATGTCATAATTCTATTGGATAAGTGTAATTCGAACAAAAATAACGTTATGTATATAATATGACAATTTAGGTCCACTTGGATTAGATTATGACATTTAATATTATTTTATTTAATGAATAGTTAAAATAGTTAAAATCAATGTTTAATAACTAAAATATTTTTAATATGGGTTTATACATAAGATAAATTCGATTATAAATATTCATTAGAAAGATAAAAATATTTCCTACATAATGATATTTTATTTATAATTTTTAGACTTCATATAAATTAATTTATTTATGACACAACGATGATGCAGTAATTACCCTTTTAAGGAAATATTAACATAATTGATGTTATAAATGCTCAAATAAATGTAATTTGAGACTTTTTATGAATTACACTAATTTTCTAGGTTACTATGATATATTACTGTTGATTTAATAAACATGGTTCGAACATATAATTCTGTTATGACTTTCACAAAAATCATATATCAAATAGTGTCAAAATTGACACAAAATAGTTTTTAAATCAAATATTATATTATTAATTGTTATTTTATTCCTAAAAATCTAAGGATCAGCCACATGACTTAGATAAGGATATATATATTAATAATAAACAACCTGGGGATCGTTTTTCATGTTATAGTAAGTGTATTAACCATATAGTTTAAGAAAACAAAAAGACACGGTAAAAGTTAAATTATTTAACTTAGAGTTAAATCTAATTGATAAGGTTAAAATAATAACCAAAACATGTCTAAATACTATTGGTTGATAGGATTTAGACCCATCCCCACTTTACCTTCGAAATAAGACCCTTTGGAACTATTATAAACTGATTTTGACTTTAATATAAAATAATATTTTGAGATATTTCTAAGGTGCGCCTCTCCTCCCTTATAAAAGGGCACCTCCTCCCCCTCCTCCTCACACCAATTTGATCACTCAAGATCATCCAACCCCTGCCAAAATCCCTTCTCATCTTCCCTAGAATAATCCTAGAGGTCCTGGTCTTCTTCAAAGACCAATCTTAGTTCCCTAAGTGGAGGATTCAAAGAGGCGTTTAAAAGAAGAGGATCTTAAGACACGTACAAAGCTAATCGGACCTAAGGTAAGGGAAATATCACAATCTCATTTTTATCTGAGACTGTTTATTCGTAAGTATTTAATGGGGTGTATTTTATCATCCACATCCATGTTCCCTCAATATGTAATATTGTTTCCATCCACTTACAATATTTTAAATCCAATTTTACCCTTCGTTGAGTTTTTAGTAAAGAATATGAAATGAATCTTTTGTCATTTTTTTTGGTACGAGGTAATTTTTTAATTTTTCGACAAAAGTACGAAGAATGTTTTTTTTACATATACGGCTTGAATGGATTTTTAAAACATTATTTCCAAGAAGCTTCCTTTACAAGTTTTCAAGTTTATTTTTAATCAACTTCTTTTAGATTATAATTGTATGACATGTTAAGAAAAGAAAAGTGTTTTTGAAGAAGAAAGGATATTTTCCTCAAGAATGGAGTTCAAGTGTTTTATCAAAATTATTATCCATCTAAGATAATAAAGGGTTCTGTTTTTATCCCTATTATTACATTGATTTGATTATGTTGTGAGGGAATTATTTTTATGAAGTCATTTACCTTATATGATTTGTTTTATGATGTCATGATGTTTCAAGAATCCCATTTTTTTACATGTGTTATGCGATGATGTGTGATTTATGATTTATGTGGAACACATAAGAAAGGATTCATTATAAGATGGGTGGGACCTATATCTCCCTCCAATGCATTGGTTAAAGATTTATATCTCATGAGACAGACATGGCTGGAACGGAAGGTTATTTCGGTTCAGTGATACAGGACTGAAATGAGGAGTTAACTCGGTTCAGAAATGGACTTTGTCCGTTAAGATAGTCTTTGCAATGAGTCATGACTAACAAGAAATTATTTTCCAAGATTATGTGTGCATGCCACAAAATTTCACGTTTTATGTTATGATTATGGGGATCTCATTTTCACTTCTATGATTTATTCCATGTTAAGATATTATGATCTCTTTTGCAGGTTATGATTTTCAAAAAAGATATGATATGATTTTTATTTTCTCTATTTTCCCTTGCTGAGCATTTGAGCTCACCCTTTTTTGTATGTTTTCTTTTCCCCAGGTCAGGAAGATGGATATTAAGTAGAATATTCTAAAAGGGACCCTAGATATGATGAAATAAATGGGAGACACTGTAGAAGATTTATGAACCAGTTGTTTATGTTTCCCAGTTTCTAAAGACACTATACCTATACGGTCCTTTGTGGTTTTGTCATATGTTGTAATAAGTGTGCTTAAATTTTGAAGTATTAACAATGTATGTAATGTATGGGTCGTTATAGTTGGTATTAGAGGAAAGGTATAGTCATATTTTGGAAACTAGGATGTGAAGGCCTTAGTAAGAACCCTAAGGATAAGTCTAAGCATAGAACACAATCTTAGTGTTTTAGAACTGACCATGAATAACCTAGTATAAGACCTTAAGCGTGGAAATTTTATTCTTGAATTATGTGGTTTTCCTATTATTATTAGTGTTGCTCACACTATTCTTCTTGGTTTTAGTCAGTGGCTAGAACCCGAAGGAACAGTGTTAATGCGGAATGCGATGGGCAATGCAATGATTGTCCCCCTGAGAAACCAAACGATATGGGAGCTGGAATGAAAAATCTTGTAGCCATGCTCACACAACTTTCTCAAGCTATGAATCATGCAGGACTTCCAAACGAGCAAAGGAAGGAGCAACATTCTGTTGAATCCTTCATGAGGCAGCTTCCACCTTCATTCAGCGGGTCTACTGATCCATTAGTTGCCGAACAATGGATTAGTACTACTGAAAAGATATTTTTAGTTCTTCAATGTTATGAACATGATAAAGTCATCCTAGTAGTGTATCATTTGGAAGGAGATGGTGATCAATGGTTGAATCTTATTAAGAATACGAGCCAAAGGGATGAAATTGAGTCCATGGAATGTGACGAGTTCAAGAACTTATTTTTCAATAAGTACTTCCCTCATATTCTCCGAACAAAGATGGAGAAAGAGTTTCTTGAACTGAAGCAAAGGGATGATGAATCTGTTGGTACCTATGAAGAAACTTTTACAAGACATTCAAGGTACGCTTCTGGTATTATTATCCAACCTGAGAGTATGATCGATCGATTCTTTAGTGGCTTAAAACCAAGTCTTCAAAGGGCGTTAGCCATAAGGGACTTCAATAGCTACGAGGAAATTGTTCGATGTGCTCTCAAAGTTGAGATGGAGATTGGAGTAACCCATCAGTCATATGGGTTTGAAAAGAAGAGGAAAATGGAATTCAAAGGAAAATCTAAAGAGCGCACTGAAAAGAAGATGAGCTTTCCCTTATGCTCAAAGTGTGGAAAGAAACATGGAGGGAGTTTTCTTAAAGGGACAAGTAAATGTTTCAAATGTGGAAAGGAAGGTTATCGGGAATTTGAATGTCGTGATGATGGGAAGAAGATGTCTAATGATGCAAACAAAGGAAGGGATACACAGAATGAACCTACTACACTTCAATGTTTCACGTGTAAGGAGATGGGGCATTACCGCAATCAATGCGCAAATCCAAGGGTTGATGATGAAGGTCGACGTCAACAAACTCTTAAGGCTAAAGAAAAAGGAAAGTCACATGCAATTTCTATTAGCGATGTGGAGTACGATAACGAAGTGGTGAAAGGTACACTTACCATCCACTCTAAAGTAGAAATTTTTTTATTTGATTCTAGATCCACCCACTCTTTTATTTCTGAAGAATTTTCTAAGGGTATCACCGTATTACCTCAACAATTAGATGTTGAGTTAGCTGTGACAACACCTAATGGCACATCAATCGCATCAAAAGTTTATAATTCTTCTCCAATAGTCGTTTGTGGGAAAGTGCTTCCTGCAAATCTTGTGATCCTTCCTTTAGTGGAATTCGATGTGATTCTTGGCATGGATTGGCTTTCCTTATACGAAGCTCATATCAATTGCCAAAGAAGGGAAGTCACATTTCATATTCCAGATCAATCTATGATCGGCTATCAATGCAAGGATGAACATGACCTTCCAGTGGAAATTTCTTCCATTTTATGGGTATTGATTCCGCTAAATGAGGGTTATTTATCTCAAATGGTTGGTGAGAATCTCGCGATTAAGAATATTCCCATCGTACGGGTGTTTTATGATGTCTTTCCGGAGGAATTACCGGGTCTTCCACCAAATCGTGAAGTTGAGTTTTCAATAGAACTCGTACCGGGTGCTTTGCCAATTTCAAAAACACCGTATAGAATGGCCCCAATTGAGTTGCAGGAATTGAAGAAGAAACTCCAAGAGAATATTGATAAGGGATTCATATGCCCTAGTGCGTCACCTTGGGGAGAACATGTTCTATTTGTTAAGAAGAAAGATGGATCAATGAGACTCTTCATTGATTATCGAGAACTTACCAAGATCACTATCAAGAAAAAATATCCTCTCCCACGCATTGATGACTTATTTGATGAACTACGCGGAGCTCAATACTTTTCCGAGATTGATCTTCGTTCTGGGTATCATCAATTAAGAGTCAAAAGGGAGGATATACCAAAGATGGCTTTCCGTACAAGGTATGGACACTATGAATTTATAGTGATGCCATTTGGTCTTACTAATACCCCTACTATCTTCATGGATCTAATGAATAGAGTCTTTAGAGACTATCCTGATCAATTTGTGGTAGTCTTTATAGATGATATTCTTGTCTATTCAATGAGCAAGGAAGAGCTTGAAGATCACTTAATAATTATATTGAAGACCCTGAGAAAGGAGAAGATTTATGCAAAATTTACCAAGTGTGAATTTTGGCTTCAAAAAGTTGCATTTTTGGGTCACATAATCTCAAAAGAGGGGATATCTGTGGATCCAACAAAAACAGAGGTTATCGAAAGATGGTCGAGACCAACAACAGTAACTGAGATATGAAGTTTTCTTGGTTTGGATGGATATTATCGACATTTTGTGAAAGATTTTTCACAAATATCTAACCCACTCACCAAGTTGACTCGGAAAGGATTTAAGTTTGTTTGGACAGAGGAATGTGAAGAGAATTTCAAGGAGTTGAAAAGAAGGTTATCCAGTGCACCTGTGCTGACACTGCCTTGTAGTGGAGAAAAGTTTTTTATCTACAGTGATGCATCCAAGAAGGGATTGGGGTGCGTTCTTAGGCAAAATGATATGGTGATAGCTTATGCCTCACGACAGTTGAAAATCCATGAGCAAAATTAGCCAACTCATGATTTGGAGTTAGCTGCAGTAATTTTTGCATTAAAGATTTAGAGGCATTACCTTTATGGTGAAAGGTGTGATATTTATACTGATCATAAAAGTTTAAAGTATATTTTCACACAAAAGGAGCGGAATATGCGCCAAAGAAGATGGTTGGAGCTGATTAAGGATTATGATTTCTCAATCCATTACCACCCAGGGAAAGCAAACAAGGTGGCAGATGCATTAAGTCGACAAGACCATGCTAGTTTATCCATGATGAGGATCACAAAAGATCCAATATTTATGTATTTACAAAGGATGGATCTTGGAATTATAATAGAAGGGGAAAATCATATCTTTCGCAAATGAATGTTCAACCATCTAGACATGTGAAGATTAAAGAGGTATAGAAAGAAGATGTCGAGTTACAAAAGAAGGTGAGAAATGTTTCTGAGTTCAACCTTGATTGTGATGGGATAATAAAGATCAGGAATCGGGTTTGTGTTCCTCCCATCCCCAAATTAAAGAAGGAGATGCTGGATGAGGCTCATAGTTCTTCATTCTCTATTCATACTGAAAGCATGAAGATGTATAGGGACCTGAAAGATTACTTCTGGTGGGATGGCATGAAAAGATATGTTGCTGAATATGTCTCTCGATGCTTGGTTTTTCAACAAGTTAAAGCTGAGAGACAGAAGTCTAAGGGAATGTTACAACCATTACCCATACCCGAATGGAAATGGGAAAACATTACTATGGACTTTGTCACAGGACTTCCTAAAACATACAAAGGCAATAATGCTATCTGGGTCATAGTTGATCTTCTTACAAAGTGTGCACACATCATTGCTATTAGAGAGGATTTCTCTCTGGATCAGTTTTCCAGGATATATGTAAATTAAGTGGTTAGATTGCATGGAGTACCACTTTCTATTATATCTGATTAGGATCTGAGATTTACCTCGATGTTCTGGTGAAGTCTTCAGCATACTCTGGATACAGAGTTGAGTTTCAGCACTGCTTATCATCCTCAGACAGACGGTCAATCTGAGAGAACAATTCAAACCCTAGAAGATATGTTGATAGCTTGCTCTATGGATTTCAAAGGAGGTTGGGATCAACACCTACCTTTGGTGGAATTTTCTTATAATAATATCTTTCACCCCAGTATTAAGATGGCTCCTTATGAAGCTCTCTATGGAAAAAAATGCAGGGCTCCAACTTGCTGGGATGAAGTTGGAGAAAAAAAGCAATTAGGACCTGATCTCATTGATGAAATGGTAGAAAAGGTCAGATCTATTCAACAACACATAAGAGCAGCTCAGAGTCGACAAAAAAGTTATGCCGACAACCGAAGAAAAGACCTAGAGTTTGAAGTGGGCGATAAAGTGTTCTTACAGATATCTCCCTGGAAGGGAGTCATGAGATTTGGAAAGAAGGGGAAGTTGAGCCCTAGATATATCGGTCCTTTCGAAATACTGGATCATCTTGGAAATGTAGCTTACCGATTGGCGCTTTCACTGAATCTCTCTCAAGTTCACGATGTGTTCCATGTATCTCTCCTGAGAATGCACATACCTGATCTTTCACATGTACTCAGCTCAGAAGCTGTACCGCTGGAGATAGATCTTTCTTATGAAGAACAACCGATAGAGATTCTGGATCGTTGTGAAAAATTCCTACAAAACAAGACCACTCGATTGGTGAATGTTTTATGGAGGAACCACCAACTTGAAGAAGCTACATGGGAGCTTGAGGATATGATGAGAGAGAAGAATCCTCATCTATTATAAAGTGATGAATTTCGAGGGAGAAATTCTTTTTAAGGGGGGTAAAATGTAACACCAGAGACTTTTATGTTATATAAATCATCAAAGTAATCTTTTTCTACACAACACTTGCTTGGCTTACTTTACACAAAATCGTGACCTTCCTCTATAGCTTGTGTTGTACGCAATACTGAGTTTCACTAAACAATGATATGCTATTAAAATATTATTAAAACTAGTCATTATGAATATTAATAACCACGTTTTGAAATTTTATAAATTTTATTTTTCAAAATGGACTTCATTTTTGGATTCGGAATATCGAAATTTGCCTAGGGTGAAAATTTGGTATTTTTCTGAAAACTTTCAATTTTTGATGAATAGTGAAACCACTAAGTGGTAGGTTAAAAACTGAATTTTGCATAAAACTTAATTTTACCGCTTCTATGAAAGGAATTTCGAAAATCTGATAGACACGGTTGATATCAGTAAGTAAAATGTGTTTCAATGAGATAAAATTAAATTTTTGGTGAATAGTAACTTTTTTCTTTTTTTACCGCGGTTAATAGTAAATAGGGTAACTAAGGGTAAATATGATATTACTATTACCCTAACACATGTCCTAATTCTATTGGATAAGTGTAATTCGACCAAAAACAACCTTATGAATATAATATGACCATTTAGGTCAACTTGGATTAGATTATGACATTTAATATTATTTTATTTAATGAATAGTTAAAATAGTAATCAAAGTTTAATAACTAAAACATTTTTAATATGGGTTTATACATAAGATAAATTCAATTATAAATATTCATTAGAAATATAAAAAGATTTCCTACATAATGATATATTATTTATAATTTTTATACTTCAAATAAATTAATTTATTTATGACACAACGATGATGCAGTAATTACACTTTAAAGGAAAGATTAACATAATTGATGTTATAAATGCTCTAATAAATGTAATTTGGAACTTTTTATGAATTCCACTAATTTTATAGGTTACTATGATATATTAGTCTTTTTTTAATCAACTTGTTTCGAACATATAATTCTATTATGACTTTAAAAAAAATCATATATCAAATAGTGTCCAAATTGACACAAAATAGTTTTAAATCAAATATTATATTATTAATTGTTATTTTATTCCTAAAAATCTAAGGTTCGGCCAAATGACTTAGATAAGGATATATATATTAATAATAAACAACTTGGGGTTCGTTTGGCATGTTATAGTAAGTGTATTAACCATATAGTGTAAGAAAACAAAAAGACACGGTAAAAGTTAAATTATTTAACATAGAGTTAAATCTAATTGATAAGGTTAAAATAATAACCTAAACTTGTCTAAATCCTATTGGTTGATAGGATTTCGACCCATCCCCACTTTAACTTCGAAATAATACCCTTTAGAACCATTATAAACTGATTTTGACTTTAATATAAAATAATATTTTGAGATATTCCTAAGGTCCCCTCTCCTCCCTTATAAAAGGGCACCTCCTCCCCCTCCTCCTCACACCAATTTGAGCACTCAAGCTCGGCCAACCCCTGCCAAAATCCCTTCTCCACTTCCCTAGAATAATCCTAGAGGTCCTGGTATTCTTCAAAGACCAATCTTTGTTCCCTAAGTGGAGGATTCAAAGAGGCGTTTAAAAGAAGAGGAGCTTCGGACACGTACAAAGAAAATCGGACCTAAGGTAAGGGAAATATCACAATCTCATTTTTATCCAACATTGTTTATTCATAAGTATTTACTAGGGTGTATTTTATCATCCACATACATGTTCCCTCAATATGTAATTTTTTTTCCATCCACTTACAATAGTTTAAATCCAATTTTACCCTTTGGTGAGTTTTTAGTAAAGAATATGAAAGGAATCTTTTGTCGTTTTTTTGTATGAGGTACTTTTTGACTTTTCCGACAAAAGTATGAAGAATGTTTTTTTTACTTATACGGATTGAATGGATTTTTAAAACATTATTTCCATGAAGCTTCCTTTAATAGTTTTCAAGTTTATTTTTAATCAACTTCTTTTAGTTTATAATTGTATGACATGTTAAGAAAAGAAAGGTGTTTTTGAAGAAGAAAGGATATTTTCCTCAAGAATGGAGTTCAAGTGTATTATCAAAATTATTTTCCATCTAAGATAATAAAGGGTTCTGTTTTATCCCTATTATTACATTGATTTGATTATGTTGTGAGGGAATTATTTTTATGAAGTCATTTACCTTATATGATTTGTTTTATGATGTCATGATGTTTCAAGAATCCCATTTTTGTTACATGTGTTATGCGATGATGTATGATTTATGATTTATGTGGCACAAATAATAAAGGATTCATTATAAGATGGGTGGGACCTATATATCCCTCCAATGCATTGGGTAAAGATTTATATCTCATGAGATAGACATGGCGGGAACAGATGGTTATTTCAGTTCAGTGATGCAGGACTGAAATGAGGAGTGAACTCGGTTAAGAAATGGACTTTGTCCGCTAAGATAATCTTGGCAATGAGTCATGACTAACAAGAAATGATTTTCCAGGATTATGTGTGTATGCCACAAAATTTCAAGTTTTATGTTATGATTATGGGGATCTCATTTTCACTTCTATGATTTATTCCATGTTAATATATTATGATCTCTTTTGCAGGTTATGATTTTCAAAAAAGATATGATATGATTTTTATTTCCTTTATTTTCCCCTGCTGAGCATTTTAGCTCACCCTTTTTTGTATGTTTTATTTTCCCCAGGTCAGGAAGATGTATATTAAGTAGAATAAGCTAAAAGGGACCCTAGATATGATGAAATAAATGGGAGACACTGTAGAAGATTTATGAACCAGTAGTTTATGTTTCTCAGTTTCTAAAGACACTATACCTATACGGTCCTTTGTGGTTTTGTCATATGTTTTAATAAGTGTGCTTAAATTTTGAAGCATTAACAATATATGTAAATTATGGGTCGTTATAGTTCATTTCTAATTATAATTTTTTATGAAAAGTGATTATTTCAATATGTTGTGATAACAATTCCTTGAAGAAAAACTGGTATTTTTAAAAATATCTATTTTATATTCAAATGATTTTATCCTAATTTAGATCTAATTTATAATCAATTTATGATTTATTATACATTTTATTAATGGAAATTTCCCCCCTATATTTTATAGTATGGTGATTCCTATTCATATCCACTAAACTAATTAATATGTCATAATAATCATTTTTAATTGATAATATATCACATTTTGTATAGCCTCATTGATGAGTATACCACATTCCACAAAATATATTATTTTTGGAAAAAATATAAAATCATGTGGGTTTAGTTCAGTTATTTAATTTCAAGGGTTTTCTCTTAGATTACGATGATTTGTAAAGGAGATTATTGTATAGTCCCTATAAAGTAAACAATGGTGATTGGTTTTGATTTATGTGTTCAAATTCATTAGATATTTCTAGTTGTGTTCATTGGAGTCTTTCTATTTAATTGTGTTTATGTAATCATGTGTGGTTTCATGATGGTTGTTGGAAAGGTATGTCGAAGTTTTCTGGTAGTCACCATGGTTCTTCCAATGGGCTGAGTTTCAAGTAGAGATGGCATGCTGAAGATGAGTTGATGGTTTGTGCGAGTTAGAGGATATGATAGTCACATAGAACATCCAAGATTTTTAGCTCACCACCACACATTCCGGAAGGAATTTTCATTATAGAGTTTCCTATATTTAAAAAATCAAATGGTTATTTAGGTTGTCTGGTGGGACTATCACTTCATGTTAATTTTTGGTTTCCTTTCTTTTACACAATTTGGTGGATTTTTTTGGTTTGATGTTGGATTCATTGATTGGAATGTGATATTTTTGGGGAATACAATTTACATAAAAAATTATTTTCCTCAAAAGGCCAATAATAAGTATTTGGATGATGGAAAAAAGGTTAAATAATTATATCATGTCTAACTATCTTGGAATGGCCAAGCACGTACATAGTCATAACTCAGTTGATAGGTTTGACATCATAACCCACTATGTTGGTGAACACATCAAATCATTTTTATTCAAATACCTATGATTTTCTAATATCATACAGAGTTAACAAGTATTATCAAAAAAATTAAAACTTGTTTAGATTGTAATCAAGGAATAAATCCTCCCCGGTATGGAAAACTTATGATATCCTTATGTGTATGGAACCATTACTATTATAAACTTATGTAAAACCAATATCACAAATATTATTATCCATATAATATATTATTGTTCTGGGTCGGTCTCGAAACTCCCTACGGTTCCGTATCCGATGATACGCGGACCTGCTTTCCAAAGGTAGGTGTTCACTAGGCGATTTGGCTAGCGACACGTAAGAACTCACATTGGTCAAGAGGATGGGATGTCGGGCTCATCGAACCCTTTTGGGGGGAATTATTGCATGTTCCGAGACTCTCTTATTGATTTAAGATGAATTTATATGTTCACGAATCTTTGGTTTATACCCAAGCATAGTATCTATAGATTACTCCTGGTTGGAAATGGTTAGCAGGACATAGGGGTACGAAATCATTTATTCCCAAGGGTTACCATCCCTCGTTGGATTAATGACCCCGAAGAGTCTGGACACATTGAGGTGACACTAGGGTTGGTGCGGTGAACCGACGTGAAGATAGTCGGATCAGCCAGTTGATGGGATTTAACCTCAGGGAGGCTTCCTACATACCTTCCTGGAAGACAGGGATCAAAGTCCTCATAGTTCACATAGGAGTGTTGAAGAGCCAATGTGAACGTGGACCTGGGGGTCCGGTGATGATCGGGCTTGAACCTCATGGAGGCTTCATATGTATCCCTGTGGTGGGGAATCAATGTCCTTGTAGTTCGCATAGTCTTGGTGATTACACTCTGAGGAGGTCCATATAAGGATGTCATGGTCGATGCTTACTCTAAGCCCACATGATTCATGCTTGGTTTGAAAAACAAGTGACAACAGAGACCAGAAGATCACATCAAGAAAGGTGCGTCCGTGGGAAGTGGAGTGGGGCTTACACATAGAGGCAACCCAAAAAATTGAGGTTTACTCTGAGATGGATGCCCATGGAGAAAAAGTGCAGCAGGAGAGGGACCTGGCCCCATAGAAGGACGGGGCATCACCTTTCCCCGCTACGTCCTACCTTATGCATGGTCGTGGGGAAGTACTGAGGTGCATGGGGGCATGCTTTTGATGGGTATTTTACTACCCCCGAAGAAGGGAGAAGTGACCCGGCCCCAACAAGTGGAGGGGCAGAAAGGGGACTCCCAAGCTCAGACTCAACATTACCGTGGGAATGTGAACCCATGAATGCTTCAAAAATCTGCTCAAGGGTCGGGGAAACCCCTTCGACCCTGCTTACTGTGGGCATGTGAACTCAAAACGGCGCGTTGGTGTGCCTGAAGGTTACACCACATGGTTCTGGCGGCTCCGGTGGAGGCATCGGCTTGGGGCCGGTGAGTAGGATAATGATGGAGTCACGGTGGAACAGACCATATTGGAAGGATTTTATCTGGATCAGGGAACAGAAACTCCAAAGGATTCAATGGGTCACACGGGGGTATGGGTGGTGGCGCCCTATGCGTAGCGAAGAGCTACATGGTGGGAGAAGCCGTCCGTGAACCATAGGGGGTATGCGGACTGATGGGCATCCTGCGAACCAAGGTGGTTCGTAGCTTCGGGTTCGATCCACGTACTAGGTTGGTTCGTGGAGGGTTCCATGCGAGCAGCAGCGGCCAAAGGCGGCGCCAGCCGGGGGCTCGTCGGTTGGGGCTTCGCCTGCGTAGGAGGGTGCTATGCGGTGCGACAGATCAGAAAAGAGGCATAAACTCCCTGGTTCGTGGGGAGTGTAATCGCGGAGGGGCCATGGTTTGCGATCTTCTCTTCTTTTTTATTTTAGGTTTGTGGTACACCAATTTATTATACGTTTTTGGTACCTTATTAGTTCATTCCTAGGTTCATACCTACTCTGGTTCGCGAACTGCAACTTCGCTGCTTGCTAAATCCTAATCCTTCCTTTGAAATCCTTCCTGCCGAATCTGATTGATCTCCTTTGAGTCCCCTTCAAAGTCCACCCCCCATTCTCTTCACTTTTTTTTGCTCTTCCCCCTCGATCTCATTTTATAGAGTGGGGAAAGAGATATATCTATGGTCAGGAAGCACCTTTTACGGTGGACCATGATCGGAGAACCGGTTCCCAGATGACTTGGTCAATCTGCGACTCATGAGTGTATTGAACACACCTCCCCCGTGAACGAAACAAACTCAAGGAGTGCTTCATGGCCGCGCAGGGTTCCGCCTCCATTCCGCGAATGAAAACAGATGCAGCTTGGGTCGGTCGACGCGCTTCGTGGCTAGGGGAAGTTCGTGATAGTGGACCGGTCCAACGCTCGTTCTGCTTCGCACCCGCAGAGTAGCCCCGCGTCCGCTTTGCGGACGACGCTGGTCTGCGGAATTGCGGTTCACCAAACTAGCCACGTACTGTTTCTGGGAGCCGGTGTGTGGAAAGGTTCGGTTCTTTTCCATATTTTGGGGTAATTGGACTTCCCCCTTGCCTAATTTTCAGGACCCTACAAATGCCCCCCCATCAAAATGGGGTCCGATCAAAATGAAGAGGAGGCCATTCCGATGTAATGTGGTCCTGAAAATCCATGAGTGATTGGGAATTGCACTAAATTTTTCCTGATCCAAGGGACTTATCAAGCATAGTTTGACTATTGCTAGAGATTTGTAGAGAAACCCCCACAAACATTTTTTATTTTCTTTTAATGCCCTAATTATTCTTGGGCCCATTCGATGTGGACCCAGTGGGTGTGGCCCGTCTTTGGATTGGTCGCACTTTTTGGGTTTTTGCCTAATAGGATTTGTGCTTGTTTTTGTGATCGATTTAAATTCCCGCCATCAAGACTATCATTACTGATGTTTTAGTTCGAACAACTTTGACCAAATATGGTTGGGTGAGGGCCCCAACGAGGTTTGGTTTATTAAAAGATGTCTCTATATCCTTCAAACGCATGTGGGGGGGGGGAAATGTTTAGATTTGAATGACATGCATGGAATGTATCAAGGCATGGGAGTCGTATCGGCATGCAGAGGTAGGAAGAGCATCACCTAAGGAAATCTTGCCTTTGGTATACGGGCCAGGGACGATCAATATGCAGAGCCGCTGAGGGCATGGTATGCATAGTCATGCAAAGGTGTCCTTAAGTCAATGAATCTCCATTTCTAATGGCTTGAGGACTTCATGGAAGTCCGGCTTATGGAAACCCCCTTGGGTGGCTTAGAGAACTATGAAAACCACCAGGGGTGGCTCAAAAAGGGTGTGTGATGTCTTAAAGGGTATGAGAACATCTGTATTAATCAGAAGTGTGGACTCAGGGTCTCTGTCCTACGCATTTATCTAGCATAAAGGAGGGTTGGATCTCGCCACTGTTTAAAGTCATGCATCTAGGACATCATCTGGAATGGAACGACTTCTCCTGGTCCTCAGTAATCTCGACAGAGACGTTCCACCATATCCAGTTAGGGTTTTGAAAGAGGCTGGTAAACTATTTCTCATAGGGTTTCCGAATCCCGGGATAATCATGGGGGCTCAGGGGCCAAGAGGCGTACGGAGAGAAGTATTGCCTAAGGAAATATTGCCTTTGGTAGATGGGCCAGGGGCTATCAATATGCAGAGCCACTGAGGTCATGGTATGCATAGTCGTGCAAAGGTGTCCATAGGTCAATGATTGTGTCCTCCTGATTTCCAAGAAACTTTAGGTAAGTTGAGATTTGGGACCACTGAGGGTGGCTTAGGAGAGTTCGGCTTTTCCTGAGTATAGAGTACGGTTTATGAGGAGAGGTTTCCTGGATACGAGAGAATCATCTAGTATAAATATCCCAAGAATGGGTTAAGTCATTCCTTCTCACACTGGTGCGAGATGGTGGATCGTGTAGGTCTGACCCGTGCACTGAGGGACATGAAAAAGAGTCTTTTCTTTACTGAACCTATGACAGGTTTGACCATGAAGTTTAGCATCATGCGGTAAGGACGAATTCCGTGCAGTTTAATGTCATGCAGTAAAGACGAGGATCATTATTCAAGGATGACGTGCAGTTTAGCATCATGTAGAGAGGACATGGGAATTATTAAAGGATTCTATGCAGTTTAGCGTCATGATGTGAGGATGGGGACATTATTAAACCAATGAAAATGCTCATAGTTGGAGGCATCTCCCTAAATGGTTAACGCTTGGTATTTGCAGAATTATGCCAAGCATCCATGATGTTCTGGGCAGTTTAACATCATGCGATAAGGACATTGTGGAAAATTCTGCTCATGATCATAATGTAATGGGGATTGAACACCTCGACATGCCCAAGATGCAGATAGGGGTTGATGGTGTAAATCGTGGTTCTGGGGCTTCTTGGATCAGGAGAAATGATACGAGGGGTCTGAGGTCGGCAAGCGTACGGAACAAGGAAGAGTGATGCCTGAGGAAATATTGCCTTTGATAGACGAGCCATGGGCTATCAATATCGAGATCCGCTGAGGGCATGGTTTGAATAGTCATGAAATGGTGTCCCCGGGACTATGACTTTCCACTTTCGGTGGCCATGAATTGTTATGAGGATCTGCAATTGTCCGAGCCATGAAGTCTGTTATCTGGTAGGTAAATATCTGGACATGTCGGGCATATTCAGAACTGGTTGCTGTTTTAGCATAGAGAGATCCCATGTGCTGATTTATCATATGCATGGGGGTGCACCTTCACTCCATACAGTTTAAGGTCGTGCGGTAAGGATGAGGTACTCTTAGTTTAGCGATCAAAGACCTCATACCATTGGGTGACTATTTTTGTAGTCACTCGAAGGATAACTGTGTTTCCATGATCTGGTATACTCTGAATAGGGTGGGGATGCAGGTTGTAAATTACAACACCGAGGTTTCCTAGATCAGAAGATGTGGTGTGGGGGCTCCGAGGCTGGTAAGCGTACAGATCTAGGAAGAGTACCACCCGAGGAAATCTTTCCTTCGATAGATGATCCATGTGCTATCAATATGCAGAGCCGCTGAGGGCATGGTATGCATAGTCCTGCAAAGGTGTCCCCAGGTCGATAACATTCCACTTTCGATGGCTATGAATGATTATTAAAACCTAATATTGCTCATAGAACAGAGTTCAACATATGGGGATAATGATGTCTGAGCATATAAGAATCATCTTCACTGCAATTGTTCATTGAGTCAATGTACCCTAGTCCTGGCTTTATGTTCATAGATGCAGGTCATCATGTAAACCTCAAGTGGATACAAAGGCTAAACCGGGTAGGGATACCCTGGCGATGCTTGGATGTGAAAAGGGGGTGAACACGTAAACCACTACACCATAAATTTCTGGATCAGGAGGTATGGTATGGGGGCTCTGAGGCCGGTAAGCGTATGGAGCTAGGGAGAGTGTCACCTGTGGGAATATTTCCATTGATAGACGGGCCGGGGGATATCAATATGCAGAGCTGCTAAGGGCATGGTATGAATAGTCATTCAAAGGTGTGCATGGGTCGATCACTTTCCACATCCGATGGACATGAATGGTTATGAAGATCCATAATTATCTGGGTCGTGGAGTCTGATGTATGGGGAGGATGTATCCAAATGTGCATGGAGTATTTCCACCTCATTTCTCCATACATCTTAAGTGATCTGCAATGAAATCTGTGCAGTTTAACATCGTGTCATGAGGATGTGGTCCATGCAGTTTAACGTCATGCGGTGAGGAAAAAAATACATCCCTTGTAGGTCTGGTCCATACATGGGAGATAGGGTAATTTCTAAGTTTCATTATCCATGTAGTTTTAACGTCGTGCGGAGAGGACGTAAAAATACACCTCGTACAGGTCTATACCATACATAGTGGAAAGGGGGTAGTTTTAAATCATGCTATACGTGCAGTTTAACGTCGTGCAGTAAGGATGAGGAGTACACCTCGTGCCGGTCTGGTCTGCATACGAGGGAAAGGGCATTCTTAACTTTTATTCGGGGGTGGCTTGTCCAGGACGTGGAACCCTGACGTCACTACGTATCCTACGAGTGCATGAATCAATCCGCACGTAGTTATCTAAAATAATTACACCTCGTGTAGGGATGGTCCATACATGGGGGAAGGGGACATTGTTAACTTTTCTTTTATTTCATTCGGGAGTGGCTGGGCCAGGACAAGATCCTGGCATAACTATGTATCCTGCTAAGGCAGAAATCAAGCCGTACATAGTTCTCTGCAATATGTACACCCCTTGTAGGGCTGGTCCGTATATGGGGGAAGAGGGCATTTTTTTTCAGGGGTGGTTGGGCTAGGACGAGGAACCCTGGCATGGCTACATATCCTGTGAAGACAGGAATCATGCTGCACGTAGTCCTTTGGAGTAAGTGCAGTTTAACATCATGTGGTGAGGATGAAAAATACACCCTGTGCAGGTCTGGTCTGTACACGGGGGGAAGGGAGAATTTTTTATCCTTTCTTCCTTTGTTTTTTTGTTTTTCAGGGGTGGATGGGCCATGATGGGGGGTCTTGGAGTCACTACGTATCCTATGAAGGCAGGAATCAAGATTTACGTAGTTCTCTAAAAGACAATACAACCAGTGTAGATTGAGAGCATACACAGGGGGGAGAGGGCATCTTTAAGATATCTTGTTCGTTCATTTTTTAATCTTGTGGTAAGGAAGAAATACTATTAGTTTAAGGTCACAGAGTTGAGGCCGTTGGGTGCTTGGCAGTTTAATGTCATGCAGCTTGGACGATCCCCTTTTTTTCTCTTTTTTTATCCATGCAGTTTATCATCGTGCGATAAGGATGAAAAATACACCCCGTGTAGGTCATGTCTATACCTGGGGTAAAGGGGAATTTATAACGTTCATTATACATGTAGTTTATATTCATGTGGAGAGGACGTAAAAATACACCTTGTGCAGGTCTAGCCCATACATGGGGGGAAAGGGGGTATTTTTCAAATCTTTCTATACATGCAGTTTAATGCCGTGCGGTAAGGATGAGGAGTACACCCCATGCAGGTCTGGTCCGCCTATGGGGGAAAGGGAATTCTTAACTTTTATTCGGTGGTAGCTGGGCTATGACTAGGAACCCTGGCGTCACTACGTATCCTACGATGGTAGGAATTAAGCCGCACATAGTTCTCTGAAATAAGTACACCCCGTGCAGTGTTAGTCCATGCACGGGGGAAGGGGACATTTTTAACATTTATTTTATTTAATTCGGGAGTGGTTGGTCCAGGATGGGATCTCGACATCTCTACGTATCCTGCGAAGGCAGGAATCAATCCTTATGTAGTTCTCTACAAAATGTACACCCCGTGCAGGGCTGGTCCGTACATGGGGGAAGGTGGCATTTTTTCAGGGGTGGCTAGCCCAAGACGAGGAACCCCGGCGTTGCTACGTATCCTGCAAAGGCAGGAATCAAGCCGCACGTAGTTATATGGAATCCATTCATTTTAACTTCATGCGGTGAGGAAGAAAAAATACACCTCATGCAGGTCTGGTATGTACACAGGGGGAAGGGAGCATTTTTTTATCCTTCCTTCTTTTGTTTTTTTTTTGTTTTTCAGGGGTGGCTGGGCCAAGATGGGTGGTCCTGCCATCGCTACGTATCCTGCAAAGGCCGGAATCAAGCCGTATGTAGTTATATCAAAGACAATACACCACGTGTATATCTGGTACATTCAAGGGGGGAGAGGGAATCTTTAAGACATCTTGTCCGTGCAGTTTATCGGCGTGCGGTAAGGATGAAATACTTTTAGTTTAAGGTCTTAGAGTTAAGACCATTGGGTGCTTGGCAGTTTAACGTCATTCATATCAGAAGATCCCCTTTTTTTTCTCTCAATTTTATTCTTATCCATGCAGTTTATCGTCGTGCGGTAAGGACGAAATACACTTGGTTTCTCTGCAAAATACTTCTTCAGGAATCTCGCATTTGTAGGAGCGGTGGTGAATTGACCGTCCATGGAGATCAGGGCATATGCTCTATTGTATTAGACCTTGTGTATAACATATGGTCCCTCCCATTTGGTCTCCAACTTTGGAGGTTTCCTTCTAGGTATCATTGGGGTCCGAAGGACCAATACCAATTCTCCTTCCAAGAAAGACCAAAGACAGACCTTTTTATTGATGGCTCGTGTAATCCGGTTCTGGTATACTTCAGGATGGTGTAAAGTGTGTAGAACCTTCTTTTCTAGCTATTCCAATTCACCTAGCCACATTTATGATTTCTCATATTTGGTTAATTGATCACAAATGGCAACGCGGAGCGAGGGTAATTGGAGCTCAATGGACAGGACCGCTTCTGTTCCATATACCAATGAGTACGGAGTGGCCTGAGTAGCATTGCGGATTGTGGTACTGTAGGCCCAAAATGCCTGAAAAAGTTTAGCCATCCATGAATTATTGTCTTTGTCCACAATTTTTTAGAGACTGTTGGACAGGGTCTTGTTGAATGCCTCTATCTGTCCGTTAGCCATCGCATTGTAGCGGGATGAGTGGTTGGCCTCGATACCATACTCTTGGTATAGTTTCTATAATTCAGCAGAGAAGAAGTTAGTGTCGTATCCGTAAGTACGGTATGAGGGACACCAAATCCAGTGATGATATTTGTTTTCAAAAAGCTAACAACGTTTCTTGCCCCGACTTCCTTAAGGGGTATGGCTTCTGCCCATTTGGAAAAGAAGTCAGTTGTTGTGAGGATATACTTAACCTGTTTGGCTGTAGCAGTGGTATATGGTCCCAAAAAATCCATTCCCTAGACATCAAATGGCTAGGAGTACTTGGCATGATGAACTAAATCTGGGGGTCGGTGTTTGAAGATGGCATGGATTTGGCAGGAGTGGAATTTTGCGGTAAAGAGCTCGCAATCTCATGCCACTGCGGGCCAATAGTACCCGAGTCTTCGAACCTGATGGGAAATCATGGTCTCCGGCTGATGTGCCCCATACACTCTGGTATTCACATCAGTCACGACAGTGGTGGTTTCTTCTCCATCAATGCACCTAAGAAGGATTTTGTCGAGGCCTTGTTTGTGGAGGACTTATTGTCGACTCGTGTTTCCATATAGGAAAATGTTGATTGACCTTCTCCATATTTTCTTTGATTTAGCCCTATTTGATGGAAGTTCTCCCCGTTTAAGGTAGTTTGCAATGGTGGTCATCCAGCCAGTGGTAGGAGCATATGGCTCAGGGACAGGACTGACGTCATGGATTTCCTCTTTCTTGGTCTGAACATATGGTAAGACCATTCGACGGTGAGCAATTATGATGAATGTTTCATTCCGGTCTAAGTCATCTAGGGCTATGGCCACATTAGATAATGCGTCGGCCTGGGAATTCTGAGACTAGGGAATATAGGATAATGTGGGTTCTGTAGAGAATTCCAACATTAGCTCTTAGAAATGGTAAAATAGGGGAATCATATCCTCCTTTTTGATTGTATAGTCACCATTGACTTTATTGATGACCAGTTCCAAGTCACCGTTTACCTAAAGGTGTTGTACTTGTGCCTGGAGTGCAAGCTCTAGGCCTGTATTGAGGGCTTGATACTCCGCTTAATTATTCGTACATCCTTTTGACAGGAGAAATGAATATAGAGAGGCCGCCTTTTCCGGGGACACGAGTATTATCCCCAGACCCACCTTGTTAAATTTGGGATCTTCCATCATTTTTCCAGTTGGGCTTCTGGTTGCGTCGTCGAAATACATTTCCCATGTTAGGATCTCCTCTTGAACCGCACATATGTCTTCATCATGTAGCTCGACCTCTGGTGTGGTGGTCCCTGCAGAAGGGTGCTCTGCCAGAATGTCTGTTAATGCCTGGCCCTTGATGGCCTTCTAAGGCACAGACTAGATGTGAAACTGTTGCAGGATGACTATCCATCGGGATAGGTTCCCGGTCTGTATTGGGCGGCTGAGGATGTACTTGAGCAGGTTATTATGTGAGAGCAAATGGACTTCATGATGCTGCAGATAATGCCGCAAAATTTGAACCACGGAGACCAAGGCCAAATATATCTTCTCGATGTTTGAGTATCATGTCTCAGCATCAATCATTGTTCGACTGAGATAATAGAGACTGTTCTCACTTCCTGCATCATTATTTTGTGCGAGGAAGGATCCCAATGACTGCTCTAGTGCCATCATGTAATGAATGATAGGTCTTTCTTCAACTTGTGGCATGAGAACCAATGGGATTAAAAGGTACCTCTTTAGGCTGTCGAATGCCTCTTGGAAGTGATCTTTCCATCAGTACATAACTCCCTTCTTCAATAACAGGTGAAGGGAAAACATTATCCTTCCAGGATGGCTATGAATCGCCTGATGTAGGCCATGTTCCCTTGGAATTATCTCAACTCAGTGAGATTGTAGGGAGGAGGAAGGTCAAGGATGGCATTTGTCTATTCAGGTTTGACTTCGATGCCATGATAGCGTATGACGAAACCAAGGAATTTCCCTATGGTAACCATGAAGGCGCACTTCAAGGGGTTCATCTTCAGACTATGTTGTCGAAGTTTGTTGAAGATGGTCTCAAGCTCCGACAGGTTATCTGAGCGCTGGCTAGACTTAACCACCAAGTCATCTAAGTAATATTCGAAAAATTTCCCCAATAATGGCTTAAAGATACATGCATGGCGCATTGGTATGTGGTACCAGAGTTCTTGAGACCAAAGGGCATGACCCTATAACAGAATACTCCTTGGGGGGATCTGAGGACATTGGATTATTCGTCTTCTCAAGGCATCCTAATTTTATTATACCTAGAATAGCCATCCATGAAGGATATAGCCTCATACCCGGCCGTTGCATTGATTAATAACTCGGTGATCGGTACAGGGAAGTCATCTTTTGGTAAATGCCAATTGAGATATCTGAAATCGATGTAGACACGGAATTGTTCGTTCTTTTTCTTGATGGGGGATGACGTTGGACAACTATATGGGGAACTGGACATCCTGAATGAAGCTTTCTTTAATGAGATTATCGAATTCAACCTCTATTTTGGCTGCATGTAAAAGATGTGTCCTTCTGGTGGCTTGTTTATAGACCTGGTGGTCTTCTGGATGACCCATGTGATCCGTTTCCACGTCGGGATCGATTCCCAGCATTTTTGTATAATTCCAGGAAAAAAAATCCTGATTTTTCTTCAGGAAAGAGGTATATATATTGTGCTCCTCAGGGGACATGGCTGCACTAATGAGGGTAGGCCTCATATCTTCCTCGGTACCTAGGTTTATTTCCCTAAGATCTTCCACCGTGGTGGAGATACCTTCTTCAAATGTGGGAGGTGCATCCCTGATATCTTCCTCCTCTTCTTCTCCCAAATCCTCGTCTTGTGGATCTGACGGGGGAGAGCCCCCTACGCAGGTTCTTGGGAATATGGAGGTGATGTGTCATGGGCTTCCTTGCTCAAGTACTCATCCCCAAAATGAGGGTTAGCAGTCATTTCCACATTATCACGCTCGACTGTTATGGATGAAGTCATGAGGACACCTGAGTGTGTGCCCAAACTTGAATCCCTGCTCACACTATGGTTGGTGAGCAATACATAGTCTCTACCAAGCCGTCTGAGGGGCTCATCGAGAACCACTTCCAGACCATTTGGAGAGGGGTTCCAGTCGACACCATCGACCCAGGGATTCTTCTTCTTTTGCTCTTAAAATCCGGCGTCAATGTAGTGTGACTCGAAGATCTCTAAAGGGGCCTTGTCAGCATACAATGTTCCAATTTTCCCATTGACACAGTACTTAATACACTTATGGTAGGATGAAGGAATGACCATGTGCGTATGGAGCCACGACCTTCCCAACAGGGCATTGAATTCCGTGTTATGCCGGACCACCAGGAATTCAAAGTAGGCCACATGGTCGCCAAAATGGGTCTTTAGCTTTATTTGTCCCATTGGCTTTTTTCATGATCATCTTGTAACCTAATAGAGTTGTGGTTGAGGTTATTAAATCATCTTCAATGTAGCCCAACATACGCAGTTTCTGTAGGGGAAGGAGGTTAACTCCAGAGCCATTGTTGATGAAGACTTTGTGTATTTAAACATCTTTTAGTGTGTCAAACACATATAGTGGAATTATGTGTTCTTTCATGATGGTATCTTCATCCTGATCGGTGAAGGAAATCACTGCATTACATTCAGTCGGGCCTGTCTCCGTCCGATAAATCTCGGCGGTATCTACATCGGCTTGAAACTCCTAGGGGCTGAGCAAGGCTTCAATAAGAGCCTCTCTAAGGTCAGCTGATAGACTCAATGCATCCCGGATTGATAGCTTGGTTGGTACCGATGCCAGCTGCTTGAGGATATCATATTTTTGCTCCAGTGGCCGAAGATTTTCCATTAGAGAGAGAGTTTGAGTGGTCACCTTGGGAGCTGGAGTATGTGACGTGGAGGGACCGGCTGCGGGGTCAAATGTCGATGATGTTCCCAGGTTCCGGGGACTCAGCCCGACAAGACTTCTTGTGCGCACTAGGTGGATAGAAACTTGTTCCACCTCTATTGGGTACCGCAGAATGACTGGGGTAGAGTGGCCACTTGTGGAGGTGGAGGGATTCTCTTTCTCCTGCTGAGTTAGTTGAAGGTATCTCCCACGGGTTTCTGTGATATTGATGGTTAGGGCCAGGTTCCAACCGTAGGGTTGGTTTCAGACGTGACTGCGCCTTTCCTGATATCCTCTACCTCTGTGATTCCATATCCCATCTCCTCGTGTCGGGATCTCGGGTTCATATACATACCCTTCTTCAGGCAACGATTCCATAAGATGGATAATGTTGAGGGAACCAAATATTATCTCTTCATCCCCTGACAGGTCAACCTGGTCGGCTTTCCCTGATGGTGCCGTTCAGGGGGTCGGTGCCCGTGAACCCAAATTCGAGGGCATGAAATCTGACAACGTCAGTTCTAACTTTGGCATCGTCTCAGATTTCTCCTCTTGTACTTGTCTCCTTCCTCTAACATTACGCCCAGGAAACCAGCTCGTGGAGGGTTGTAAGGCTGATACTGTCGGCTGTGCAGCATCATCGGATGTTGGTGGTGACACTGGCTGCTGTAGTTGAGCTCGGAGTATTCTCTGTGCCCAATTGACAGTCTTCGGAGTCATCCAATTAACAAATTTCTGCCTTTCATACTGGTGACTTCCTTCCACCCCTCTCTTTTTTCAAAGTCGGTGGTATAAATATATGTCACATATGCTGAGGGTGTTCCCAGATCGACCTGCCTGGAGTCTACCGTCCTTTGCTGGAGGTCCTTGAAAATGAAGAATTCCCAGATATTGTACCCCAACATTTGATGGTAGAGACAGTAGTCTGTCCTGTCATCGCGGCCAACATCTTCGGGTTTCCATGGCTCCGAGAGTCATAGAATGTTACAATTCATGGAGGAAATTAAATAGCCCTGGACTTGGTCCTCTCGGAACGAGTATAGTTTGTGTCTTCATTCCTCAAACTGGTTCCTCTTCGACCCTTTCTGATCGTCCTTCCGGGGCAGAGGCAGTCACTGATATACAGAGGGCCCTTGATGATTTGGTGGAGGCCTGAGCACTAGAGCAGGCATAGGGGTTGGCATGAGTGTGATAAAGGATGCTTCATCTCTAACTGTTCTCTTTGCAGGAGCCTATGAGGCCACTCAGAACTTCAAATTGGTCAGATGGAGGGAGTCCTCAATTCTCTGGGAAATGGCTGAGAGATGGCGGAAGCTAGTGGTGAACTCTACTGGTATGATCGGAGTTCGCATCGCATCTCGAATATTGTTGATGCATATGGAAAGAAACTCATCTTAAGGCATTGGCCTATTCAGAGAGTTGGTCAGACCTTTCCATCTGATGATGAAGTCCATGACTCTCTTGCTCTCCCTCTACTTGTAGTTAATGAGGTCGATGACCATTGTTTTAGGAATCTTTGAGATGAAGTGGAAGAGGAACTGCTGCCAATGGTCTTCCCAGATTTTTATGGACTGGGCTGGCAGACTCGTATACTAGACGAAGACTGATCCTTACACGTTCTGTGTGAAGAATTTGGATTTCACTGCTTCTTGTTATTGTGGAGTTCCCATAATAGGGTCAAAATAAGACACATAGTGCATCAAATGTTGTTCCGGATCACCTGATCCATTGAAGATAGGTAATACAGGGCTCCCAAGATTTGGTGGAAGAGGTGTGTTGCTTACCCAATCCGAGTAGGGATTCCACTCTGGTTTTATCGAAGTGTGTCGACCTTTCATTGCTTCCAATCGAGCCGTTAGTGCCTCGATGGTGTTGGTGGGACCCTGGTTTACATCCTATTGGGCCCGGTCCTGGGTAAGTGTATCCCGAGGCATTGCTTGAGGATCTAGCTCAGTTGGAACCAGGTGTTCATGTGCCATTTATGACACCTCCAGAGGGTTCATAAGTACTAGCTTCCATTGCTTCCTGCGTGGAGGGAAGTCATGGTATTCATCCGGATCCACGTTTAGGTAGTTGGATGGGCCAGGTTCCTCATTGGGCAGGGTAAGCCATGATCATGCTTAATTTTCTAAGGAAAACCTTGTTCTTTGAGGTGCACATACTAGGAGGGCATGATGTGGATCTTCTTGGGAAGTGATTTCAATAATATTGTTCCTTAGGAGTAGCTCGGCGTTAAGCTGCCTCAATTATTTCATCTCCTCTTCCTGTCAAGAGAATTTCTCTTCAAGCTTAAGTGGCTCATCTTTATCGAGAGAAGGAGTCAGGTTATGGGTAACCATTCCATTGTTCATATCCTTGTTGGAGGCTCACAGGGTGGGCAGAGGAAGGTTGGCTAATGTGGAGGCCATGTTTAGGGCGGCCCTCTACTTCCGGGTGTGCACACCTAGTGGATCATTATAGGTTGCAGCCTGACCGGAACCATCATCTCCCAATCCAACCCGATTTGCATCATCCTCAGTGTGTCCCATGGGGTAAGACTCTATGGAATTGATGGATATATATCGTGGGGTGGAGAAGATTTCATCTTCTAAATAGGAAGGGGATCTCCTGCGTCTGTTATTTGTATTCCCTCTTCTGTCCTGGGACTGCTTTCAGGCTCCATGACAAAGGGTGACACAGAGATTTTTTTGATGCGCCCTTATGGTACGCCTCCCTCTTGTAGGGGATGATGATTTAAATGATGGGATAGGGTAGGAACATCCTCTTCTAATTGTCCTCCCTAAATGAGAGAATACTTATTCTCGTGTGGGAGGTTGTTGTAGAGGAGGTAATAATGCCCCCATCCTTGAGGGCTGGGGTTGGCTCCATTCCTTGGAGGTTGAGTCTCTTCCCATTTTTATTGGCCGTAAGGGGGAATTTTTTGTTAAAAATTCCCCCATCCCCGCATGCTGGGGTTGACCCTGGATTGCGGTAGTAGCTACAGCTATCTGTACCTGCCTGATCTTGCGTGCCCCCATTCGGAGGTGAACTAGGATTGGTGCCGAGTTCGAATATGAATCAATCCCTTATGGGGAGGCAGGCAATGACCACTGATTGGCCTCTCTTAAGTAGGAGGACTATTGTATTCTCTCAGTGACCTGATTCAAAAGTTCTTGAATGGATTGTTCCCGTCGGGCCTGACGCTTCTGGGACTTACTCAATACTTGTCTTTGTTGGGTGAGTTGCCTTTCGCGAACAGGGAGACCACTCGATTGCTTTCATGATGTGATAACATTGCAAGACACCATGCCAAATGGGTTCTTCTGTTTGGGGAGTAGAGTGAAATGTAGTGCTTCATGTTCTCTCCATCCCCTGATATGTACTCCCATCGGAGCGTCACCGATGAGACGACGCAACCGGTGCAGCGCACGGAGGTAGGCTATCTCCATGTTTCCTTTATGCCCCTCAGGTCGTTGTTGCTGTTCCGAAGGAAGATATTCAAGGTCGATGTGATGTAGGAGGTCTCCTATTGTTTTGACATGGTCTACATACCCATCGTGGGGAAGAAAGCTTAATTTCAGCCGGCGGAGGGTCGTCCATATATTGTCGCGGATGTTGTGCACGCATTCTTCTGACAAATCTCTGGGTATGTCAAAATGAGATGTGCCCGTGGGCCAATACATAACTGGTATATCATCCCTGGCCAGTCGTTTCCTCATGTGCAACATGTCAGCATACTCCTCCTCAAATGAATCCTATACCTGGTCAGCCCAACTGAGATGCTCACTGATAGTGTGGTCGGAGGTAGTGGGACCGGTAGTTGTTGAATTGTGACGTGGGCGATTCTGGGGTGGTTCAAAAGATGAACGTGGCCCATGACCGTCTTCTGATTGAAGAGGGACGTCGTTGGGTACTAACTAGGAATCTGACATGCTTAATCCCATCCATCTTAGTGCCCCGACATACGCGGGATTTTCTGTGCTTGATTCGGCAGGGGGAGGACCTTCATGCCAATATGACATACCATTGCAGGGAGGACCTTTGCAATGGAAGTCGCATTGGAGAGGACTACCATTAAAGCTTGAATCCTCACTGCATAGAGTTATTTTCCTGTACACACCTTGGGGAGGACCTCCAAGGCATGTCACCTCAAGGGGAGGACCTTCTGGCTGCGTAGCGTTGTTACGGGGAGGGCCATTGAAAAAACTGCCATCATGGTGAGGATGACCATCATGGTTTGACATTCGGTGTGTATCCTAGGGAGGAACTTCAAGACACAATGCGATAAGGGGAGGACCTTCTTGTTACTTGGGGCCACTACAGGGAGGACCTTTGCAATGGCTGTTGTGGTGGCGAGGACTACCATCACAGCTGCTGCAATGGCGAGGACTACCATTACAGCTGCCGCAGGGAAAATATCTGCAGGGGACACCTTGGGGAGGTCCTTCAGAATGTATCGCAATGAGGGGAGGGCCTTCTCGTTGCTTGACGTCTCTATGGGGAGGGCCTCTGTTATCAAGGTGGTGAGCACTACCACTTTGATCTGATGCCTGGTTCCACGGAGTGTCATTGCAACGTAACCCATGGGTAAGACCTTCAGGGTAGGCCACGATAAGGGGAGGGACTTCTTGTCACGATGAGACGTCACTACGGGGAGGGCCTCCACTGTTGCGACTATGATAACGAGGAATACTATCCTAATTTGTGGTCCTACTTTATGGAGAGTGTTTTCAGCGTATACCCCAGGGAGGACTTTTAGGGTGGACCACAGAATGTGGAGGAACTTCTTGCTGCTCAATCTTCTGGTCATGTAGAGGGTTTCCGTGACTCGTATCAAAAGAGGATCTCTCGTGATCGATCTTATATGCCCATGGGGGAGGCCCCCATAGGTGCTCTGTGGAGGACCTTCAGAGCTACTAGTAGCAATATTGCGGGGAGGACATTCGCAACCACTACTGCTGCTCACATAATATAGTAATGGGTGGGCAGGGTTCTGAGCCCTCGATATACACATAGTGGAATTGGGAACCCTATTTTCCATCAGAGTAGAGTCATGAACCCATTATTTATTTTCCTGCTGCCTTCGGTGCATTTGAGGTGCTTTCTTGCGGGCAGAGGGGGCCGTCTGCTATTGACAACGACCTTCACCTTTGGGTCCCTATCGAATTTTGTCCCGCGATGCTACCGGGATATGCTGACGAACATCTTGACTTTTAGCATGGATATATGCCTACTCTGGAGCGTCCACCATGATGGACGGGTGTCCCCCAGTTGGAACAAGTGAAGCATTACGATCCAATTGCCCTAGCATCGTTTAATATAGCCGGCGACCCTCTTGGGCCGAAGCAAGGATGTAGATCTACTCCGAGGAGGATGTCTCTTTTCATAGATGAGTCACCTCGATTGGAGAGATGGGATCATGGGCCCGAGTCCTTACTATTGCTGCTGATGCAATTATATTTTTGGAAGTCTTCAAGATATGATCTGGGATCGATACCTGCTCCTCCATCATTGCTAGTATATTTAGAGAGACATCTTTGGCTAGATCAGGTATGAAGGCTCATTTAGGTATCAGAGTAGGAATATCCTGCTCAAGTCCTCCGGTGGTCAGTGGGTACTGAAAATTCTCCTGTGTCGGGGCAGGTGAACGAATCCTCCCCTGTACTGATATACACCGGTTTATCTCTCCATTTTCTGCCACATCAGGATTGAGGAATTTACTTTCATCCGCAGGGATCTGGCCCAGCATATATTGGTTTCCCACCATATCGAGTCAGTGGCCTTTATTAGTAGGGAGACGTGCCTGCCTATGAGTTGCAGCCACATCTAGGTGGCGGGCATTGTTGATTTCCACCATATCAAGATTATAGGCATCAAAATAATCTGCTAGGAGCTGGTCCTGTAGACACTCGGTCACCACCATGTCAGGTTGGTGGGCTTCACGACCCTGGGCAGGGAGAGGTGCCTGACAGGTAGGTGTCGTCTTGTGTGAGCGATGGGCTTGATGAAACTCGGTGGGGATGAACTCATGCTCATATGATGCTGCCATGTCTGGATGGAGGGTTTTGGAGGATCGAATAGGTGTATGTGCCTATTCGTGATGCATCTCTGTTACTGGGCAACAGAGCTCCTCATCGGGGACAAGGGTGATGACCGGTCCCCAGTTGTAAGTTTTCCGCCCTCGTCGGGCGGTCCGAGTGGTCAGAGCTCGTGGAGTGTGGTCCTGGATCCTCGGGGATACATCCTCATGAGCGGGAGGATGTTGAGCTATGGCATGATTGCGATGACGTCTGCCAATGAGGGCCTTGGAGCGGAACCCCCATTCAGCGGGGATGAAGTCCTCGACATCGACCTCATTCACCTCTCTATGATAAGGGAGGTACTCCCTGTCCTGTTTCGGGGATACAATCCCAAAACGGTTGGAGACGGCAATGGGATCCGTATGGATCTTACATTGCGGATGCTGCTGGGCTAGTGACCGGCGATACCTGGTGGATTAGAGGTCATACATGGCCGCCTCCACCGTTAGGAGAGTACCATTCACAGGGTACTCTCAGATCAGCGCATCCGAGACCCAGTGTTGAAGACGTTGGGTCGGTGACAGGGTCCTCCATTGGTTAGGAAGTCCAGTCATTGCGTATTTGGAAGCACACACTTCAGAGTTTCTTCGTGATTCCATTGGATCGAAGGGTGTTCTGAATGGTACCTGAAAAATATTTTAACAAGTAAATGTAGCAAACCTGTCAAAGCAGTATCTCATGACCCCATGCATAATTAATGACATTGCTTGACCCACCTTGTGATTATAAAGGGGGAACATGGTGGGATTATGTTAAATATGTCATGCTTGGTTAATGATTCACGTCAGGTTCCCCATTTTTGTTTCAGGTCGGTCTTGAAACACCCAATAGTTCTGTATCTGACGATACATGGACCTGCTTTCCAAAGGCAGACATTCACTGGGAGATTTGGCCAGCGACACTTAAGAACTCACATTGGTTGAGAGGATGGGAAGTCAGGCTCATCACACCCTTTTGGCGGGAATTATTTCCTGTTCCAAGACTCTCTTATAGATTACAGACGTATACATATGTTCGTGAATCTTTGGTTTATATCCAAGAATAGTATCCACAAATTACTCTTGTATGGCAATTGTCATTTTTAAGTATGGGTTCGAAATCATTTATGTCCGAGGTTTACCATCCCTCATTGTATTAATGACCTCAAAGAGTCTGGACTCATTGAGGAGGCATTAGGGTTGGTGCGGTGAACTGACGTGAAGATAGTCGGATCAGACGATTGTTGGTCTTAAACCTCAGGGAGGATTCTTACATACCCTTCTTGGGAGACAGGGATCAACGTCCTCGTAGTTTGTATAGGAGTGTTAGAGAGCTGACGTGAATGTGGACCTGGGGGTCCGGTGATGATCAGGCATGAACATCATGGAGGCTTACTACGTATCCCTATGGTGGGGAATCAAAGTCCTTGTAATTAGAAAAGGCTTGGGGCTTACACTCTAAGGAGGCCCATAAGAGGATGTCATGGTCGATGCTTACTCTAAGCCCACGTGAGTCATGATCAGTGTGTGAAGCAAGAGACAACAGAGACGAGAAGATCACGTCGTGAAAGGTGCATCTGTGGGAAGTGGTGTGGGGATTACGCATAGATGTGGCCCATAAAATTGGGGCTTACTCTGTGATGGATGGCCATGGTGACATAGTGCAGCGGGAGAGGGACCAGGCCCCAGAGAAGGATGAAGAATCTCCCTTTCCCACTATTCCCTTCCTTAGGCATGGCCATGTGGAAGTACCTAGTTGCATGGCAGATTCCTTCTGATGGGTATTTTACTACCCCTGAAGAAGGGAGAAGTGCCCCAGCCCTAAAAACTGGAGGGGAATAAAGGGGACTCCCGAGCTCAGACTCCACATTACCATGAGAATGTGAACCTAGGAATGCTTCAGAAATCTGCTCAAGGGTCGGGTCAACCTCTTCTCACATACTTACCGTGGTTATGTGAACTAAAAATGGCGCGTTGGTGCACCTGAAGGTTACACCACATTGTTCCAGTGGCTTCGGTGGTAGCCTCAGCTCAGGGATGATGAGTAGGCCAATGAGGGAGTCATGGAAGATTAGACCGGATTGGAAGGATTTTATCTAGCTCGGGGAATGGAAACTCTGAAGGATTCGGCAGGACACACGTGGGTATGGGTGGTGGCACCCTCATCGTAGGGAAGCGCTACGCAGTTGGAGAAGCTGTCCGCGAACCAGGGTGGTCCACATACTAATGGGAATCCCGCAAACCATGGTGGTTCGAGGCTTCGGGTTCGAACTCCATACCATGGGGGTTCGCGGAGGGTTCCATGCGGGTAGTGGCGTCCAAGGGCGGCACCGGCCAGGGGCTCGTTGGTCGGGGCTTCACCCACGTAGGAGAGTGTTATGCGGTGCGGCAGATCGGAAAAGAGGCATAAACTCCCTGGTCTACGGGGAGTGAAACCACAGAGGGGCCATGGTACGTGGTATTCTCTTATTTATTATTTTAGATTTTTGGTTCACCAAGTTATTATGAATTTTAGGTTCCTTATTAGTTTGTTCCCAGGTTCATACCTACTCTGGTTCGCGAACTGGAACTTCACTACTTGCGAAATCCTAAGCCTTCCTTTGAAATCCTTCCACCCGAATCTGAATTATCTCCTTCGAGTCCCCTTCAAAGTCCTCCTCCCTTTTTCTTCTCTTTTTCTCTGCTCTTCCCCTTCAATATCCTTTTATAGAGTGGTGAAAAAGATGTATCTATGGTCAGGCGGCACCTTTTGCGGAGGCCCATGATCGGAGACCCGGTTCACAGATGACTTGGTCAATCCGCGACTCATGGGTGTATTGAAAACACCTCCCCTGCGAACCAAACCAACTCAAGGAGTGCGTCGTGGCCATGTAGGGTTCCACCTCCTTTCCGTGAATGACAGTGTATACGGCTTGGGTTGGTCGACGCGGTTCGCTGTTAGGGGCAGTTCATGACGGTGGACCGGTCCAGTGCTCGTCCTGCTTCGCACCCACGGAGGAGCCCCGCCTCCGTTTCATGGACGAAACTGGTTCGCGGAATTTCGGGTCACCTAATAGGTCACGTACTATTGTTGAGAGCCAGTCCGTGGACTAGTTCGGTCCTTTTCCATGTTTTGGGGTAACTGGATTTCCCCCTTGTGGAATTTTTAGGACTCTACAATTATTATTATATCATATTTCCTAGTTTACTAAAAATACATATACAAATAATAAATTATTATCATTATTATAAATATCAAGATAGAAAAATTCCCCAAATAGAATAAAAATTAACTAAATTTAGGTTTTAAACACTAAAAATTTACCACTTGCACTAAAACCTGTTAACCATATGTCTAATAATAAGTGAACTATAGTTGTTTTCACCATTTTAATTTTATAAGGATCATTGTTTCAGAATATGAAATATAATCCTCTACTAGAACTAGAAACATATAAATATTTCTTAAATTAATAAACCACTTAATGTTATAAAATATTTGAAGAATATTTTTAGATATCTAATGTGAACTAGGATCCACTACCTATGGAACCACTCTAGATCTATCACTATAATGTTCAATTAATTTCATGATGCTTTGAAAGCCTATTGTTTAGTAAGTCTTTTTTTTACCCTGTTAGCTTATTTAATTTTTTGTGATGTTTTCATATAACTATGTTTTGTTATAAAATTAGAAATTTAATATTTATTAAAATATTTTTATCTTACCATTCAACTATTATTGGATAACAATATCCTTACTATGACATAATGTCAAATATAATATATATAATATATCATCAGTGTATCCTGCTAATACATTTTTTCCTCAGGACTAATGACATTGAATACATCATCAGTTATTCTCAATTACTTAATGATATTATTTACCACTAACCATTGAAATATAACATTATTTTACAAGATTTTATTCACCATAATTAATACATATTATATAGCATGATGAGTACAAAAATGAACGTGTAAGAATAATCTAATAAAAAATCATATTGAATATTACTAAATAATTATCTCTTATCAACTATTTAAGGAAACCCATTATTTTAAATTATATTTCCTTGTAGAATATTAAAATAATTTTTTTGGAGTATTCAAAGTTAAAACATTTTAACACATTACCAATGTATGTATTCTGAATAGGGACATGTTTTGATTTATATCTATCTCTAAAGATCATTATACATTATTATATCTATTTTTTCACCAAGATCAAATATTGATATGAAAGGTACCAACAAATTTTCAAACATTATCATATTGGAAATTAATTTATACTGTGAAATGATGTATCCATATAGATCACTGAAACACATCCAAGTTGTAACTAAATTGTTAGCTATATCAAAATGAATATTTTAACAGTGTTAATACTATTTTAACCTCTAAATAATTTTTCAATGTTTAAAAATCATATAATTTTTCATGGATCATATATACATTCTTAAATAAATCCCCAAAATGTAATTTAGTATTTTCATCAATTTAATAGATATATTATGCTAATATTCTTTTATGAAAAAACAATCAAATGTATTTGATCATTTCCACTTGAGTAATGATTTCTTCATATTTAATATATAATAATAGTTCAAAACCATTATCTACCAAAAATCATTATTGATATAATGATTTCCCTACATGTTGGAAAACTTATGAACGATCTATAAGAAAAAAATCAGATTTACCCCTTAAATATGAACATCCATGTTCCAAAGCCAATTAGTGTACACATATTCAACATTAGAATCCATTTTTTTGGAATTAAAACTAATGGTTTCCTCTTTGTAATATGTTAAACCATCACTTATACCCATTATTTCACCTTCAATAGACATATTAAATACATATCAATTATATTCATAAATAAATATACCCAATATTTATTGTTTTTAACTATATTGTTTCATTTTATATAACAATTCATTTTTTACAAACCATTTTTCTAAATAATATCACCATATTATTGGTTTTGAAATGCACCATGATTAAAATTAATCCCAATAATTATTTAGAAATAAATTAACATTCTAAGAACAAAATAGAGTAAATGTTTTTGAATTAATGTATTCTAATGAAAATAATCCTCTGATAATTTTGGATAACCAATATATAGATACTTATTTTGTTTTAGATTATGTTAACTTGAGTAATTTGCACTATATATACGTCAAAATGTAATGTCTCGAACCCCAGTAGCAGTGATTCAAGGGTAACATTGGTTTATTGGAATTAGATATAATTAATTATATCCAAAGTAATGAATAGTTTATTAGGCTTGGAAAAATGATACATGTATTAATCTTACCTCCAAAATCCCAAAATCTTTATATTTTTTTTGTTTTATGTGTAATTACCCTATTAAGGGTTGTGTGTAAACACTTAAATGACCTATAGAACCATGGAAGAAGGCCTAAACCTGGCCTGAATGCACACATGAACAAGGCCCTTACATAACCTTGAAACCCCAATACTATAAACACATGAAACAACCCCACTACAATATCTTCATCTTTAAGGTGCTTAGCTCCCATAATGCATGGATGATCATCTAGAATTCCCCTAAACAAAGCTACACGTTTCCTAGTACTGATGGCTATTGTCATAACTAGTCACTCTTCTTAAATGGTTATCTCTGCACATGTGGTTTCTATTATTCCATGAATCCACTTCTAGGACTGCTCCTATGTGGTCTACCTGAGTTTCTTTTTTGGTCTTTATGGATCTAAATCTCTATGGCCTGAAGGCCATTGGTAGCCTAAAATCTATATGGACTAATGGCCCATGGTGTCTCAAATTCCCTATAGTTAAAAAGGACCTTAGTGTCCTGAAGGACCATCCTGGAATGAAAGCCCTGACACCTATAGGCCCAAATCATTGGCCCAAAGGCCCAAATATGTTTAATAGTTCATATATTATACATTACTATATAATACCTTATAAAGTACTGCAAATTTTATTCTACAGTACTCAAATTTCTCCCCCACCTAGACTGGATCTTGGGACGTTTGGATTCCAATAATGATCCTCCTCTTCTTCGAATACTTCTAAAAAAAATAAGGAAATTGGTGAGCATAGATTCACAATAAAAGTATTATTACAATGGAATATATTAAATTGTGAATAATATGGTATGATAAAAATAAAAATCAAATAATTATATATATAATTGAGTGAGCTAAATAATTGAAGGGATATGATAAATAATAAAATAATCACATTGAAATAAATAAATACTTTTATAATGAGGAAAATTCATAATTATAGATACCATAAACAAATTGTTGACACCTCATTAAAATAAATATTACATAAATGAATAAGGAATCATGTAATACCGAAGATAATTTTCTCACGAGACCTACTAATGCATCGAGATGCTATAGAAGGCCCACCCATAACTTGATAAGTCAAATGCATTCATCATATGAAATGGGTGACAGAAAATCCACATATAAATCTACATTGAAACCAAAATATAAAATTTTAATAATTACACAAATCAATAAACAAAATCCTAACACATCCAATGTACCATGGGAATTGTTTTAAAATTTAACTTCTCCAATGAATCAAATAAAAAACATCCAATAAAATTTGGTACATGTTACCACAATAAAATAACCTTAGTAAAGAATACTAAATAAAAATGTATGTTATGTAGATGCAAATAAGTTAAAATGATCATTTAAATCTTTTGATGAAGATATTATTTTCACATAGAAATAACATATTTTCAAAAAATCACGCACATATAAAAGAAAAAAATTATGAAAAGGAAATTGTGAAATTTTAAAGTAAGACTAAAATAACATATTATCTAAGATGTAGAGAAAATTTGTTCACGATTTATAATTTTAAAAACATTCCTTTAATATTTTAGTCGAAAAGGTAGAGAAGTACCTTATTCCAAAAACAAGAATAATACATTCAAATAATTTACTAAAAAGTCAGACATGTGTAAAATGTATTTTAAAAAAATAATATGATATTATTTAAATCATTTTTGAAAATATTTTTTGAGGACATGGATATGGAAGAGAAATTTTCTCTAGTGGAGACATAAACATAAACAATTATGAATAATGATAATATTTTAAAATAAGTCATTACTTTATTTTAGAACTCATTATATATATTAAATCATCCTATATAATAAATCTATATTTTTTAAAAAACTATTCTAGTACCATAATTATATCTATCATATTATATATTACATAATGATAACCCTTTATAAGATGTTACTTAACAATTATTTTTTAAATTAATATTTTATGTAATTTATGCTTTATTTTTCATATATGTTTTGGTTTAGTAGCATCAATGTTTAATCATTGATCAATGTTACATCATTTAAAGAATTTTAATAATCCTATAAATATCTTAAATATTTATTATATATGTAATTAATGTATTCTAGTAAATATAGAGATAGAAAAATGCATTACAACATTCATAGATATGGTATCACTTACATATAAATGAATAATGTCTTCATTATTCTGCAATTCAAATGAAAGAAAGATAAATAATAATCATCATTTATTTAATAATTATATAATTATATACATTATATATTCTGAAAACCCATACTTACGACCAACAATGTAAAGTAGAAATGGAAAAGGAATTACATTAGCTTGTGGAGGTTGTAGTCCACACATACACGTGAGCGACATTATTATTTACCAGCAATTTGGAAGGTTAGATGTTATATACGATATTATTTTTTAATAATTGAAATTTTGTTTCAATGTTATTATGTAAACATGAAAAAACATACTTTCAATCAATAAAACATATTAATGAAAAATTTATTCTATCACTAAATTAATATGGAAATATGTATATAAACACGAGTGATAGTTTCACTTATAATTAGATGATAAATATGGTGGGTAATGGTGTTTAATAATAATATTTATAGTTTACTATATTAAGGATACAAAATTTATAATTTTGTGAAAAATTCCATATAGTAATAATTGTTTGAAGAAGGAATAAATTGGAAGTGGTCGGGTAAGATAAGTACCTCTTCTTGAGGTGAAAATCATTAGATCCATTCTAAATGGATTTATGATTACTATTTTAGAGAAACCATCACATTCAAAAATAGTAAAAGGATGTTGAGAAATTAAATGGATACAAATTTTTCCAGATAAAAGGATCGATGTCCTGTGAACATGTGAAGGATGAAGTTCCCTTTTATAATTTAGGTTTGGGGAAATTTAATAAATTTACAAAAGACTGAATTATAATAAATTCATTACAAAGAAAAATTCTCCAAATTGGAAAGGGGTTTGAAATAATGTTGGACAGGGTTTTACTCCCATAAAAATTAAATTTCATACATGTTTACAAGTCATTACATACAATATGATTTTGATTAACCCCTTGGATAATTATTTTTGACCATCACCATATTAACAACTATATAAAAAAGGGTTATTTGTTTTCGTAAAAATAGGAAAATGACTCATAAATGGAGGGTAGATGGTGTTTCCAACGATATAACAATCACACTCCAGAAGAAAATATTTCCATTAATTTTTAATAATTAAAAAAAATAAATTCTAGCAATGTATCATTAATGTAAATGTTGACACTATCCATTTAATATTACATAAAATACTTCAATAAAAAAGGACATTTAAATCTAATGCTTTGAAGGAACCATAATATGTCACATTGATCCATATAATTCATTATACACATTAAATAATTTAAATTATATCAAACTTAATATTTTCAAGACCAATTATTTTATTTTTCATTTAATTAAATAAACAGAATATTAGAGTTGCACAATCATTTAATTTAATTATATAATTTTTGAAAATATAAAAAAATTATTTATTGATATTAATTTTATTAAAATAAAAATGAAAATTTATTTACATTTATATATTTCAATTTTTAACTATGTGGACACATAAATCATATTAAAAATAAAGAGGGTGATATTTTGGAACTATATTTGATTTAAAAAATATATAATTCATTTTTATGGAAAATTTTCAACAAAAAAATACATGTAAAATGGGATAATTTTTTAATCACCTTCATCAAATAATTATTATGAAAAATAATTATGGACATATCATTTATTTTTATCAAAAAATAACCCAATTTACCATTTACATCTATTAAAACCCGTCCCCCAGGGACCGCACTGTGACTACCCCAAGCCCGCCTTCTGAAGGCCAGGGGCTATTGACTAGAACCGGAAAGGAGTATCAAAAAATGGGATGGAATTTCCTTTTAACCTGTACAAACACATAGTCCAGGAACAAAACAAGAAACAACCACTAAGTAAACTGTTATAGAAAAGGGGTGATGAAAGAAAATTGGCCAGAATACAAGCCCAACTGAAAAGTACAAATACAACTGAAAAGTAAAAATACCACCTAAAGGTAAAACATAGATTTTATATCATCCACCGATGATCCTAACTGATGGGTAGGTATAGATCATGAATGGTAGTCCCTATGTCACGCCACACTATGTGGTCTACCTCCGAGCACCGTTTAGTCTTGGCTCCATCAACCTCGATCAATGATGTATTTCGTCTGCACAAGACACAACAAGGTCCGAGCAAAGACTGTATAGGGGTGAGTATAATAATACTCATTAGGGACCCTAATATCCACAAAAGTCTCCCAATGTTCCGCAAAAGGGAATACCACAAGGCATGACCACAACTCAAAGCATGAAGCGATAATCATCAACTCTACTTTGGTATATGCCCATACATATACCTTAGTTATCAAGATATACTCATAACATACATGAGGTAAGAATACAACATAGGTAAAACCACAATGATAGAAGTACCACACTGGTAACACAATGAAGCTAAAAGTACCACGTAGGTAACACCACGAAGACAACACCACAAAGGTCGAAGTACCACATAGGTATCACCACGAAGACAACACCAAAAACGTAGAAGTACCACAGAAGTAACACCATGAAGATAGTCGTACCACTTAGGTAAAAGTCTGATCTCATAATTAGGTGTAACATTAATACATACGTACAGATGATTAGTTGTAATCTAGATCATCTTATTCTGTTAAGAGGCACTGCTTATGACCCACATAGGATCGATAGGTAATAACCCCTGCTGACCCACATAGGATCTGACCCACATAGGATCAGTATGTTATGACCCTTACAGGATCATTGAGCACTAAACCACATAGGATCTAATATAATATGACCCACACATGATCAATAAAGGTTGAACCACACATGATTGATGTTCATTGTTCATGTTACAACCTAGCACATCATTCTCACACCTTGGAAACTCGAGATCTGTAGATTCTAACCCTCAAGATATCGGTCATACCTCAACATCTACTATTCTACACAATGTTGTAACCCAAGATACCTCCATGTAGTAAGGGTTCCAATGTGACAGACGGTGTCTCAATAGGACCCCTGGTCTGGGAGTTATAAGCCTTTTTGTTCCAAGGGCCTGGTTGGATTCCAGTTCGATCGAATCTGGTCGTACTCCAAGTATCTCCAAAACTCAAGTGGAGTATACCAAAAGGATTGTCTCACTGCATGGGTCCTAGCACCACAGACAGGTTATTCAAACAGACGTACAATTCCCAATATATTTCCCTTTAAGAGTATTTGGTTTCAGTTGGGCCCGGGTCTGACCCGACCCGGTCTAGGTTCCACCTGACTGGGCTTGGCTGCACCAGGTTTGGCCCGACCTGCATTGGGGGTGTGTCCCGGCCTAAGGGTGCAGCCCACTAGGTTAATGCAGCTCAGCCCACAGAGGCATTGCCTGCGAGGCTCGCGCGACTCGGCCTGTGGTTGGCGGCGGCCCACTGGCCGGTGCGGCTCAACTTGCAGTGGAGTGCGGCCCACTAGGCAGGGTCCACTTGAGCTGGCACGGTGGGGGGGGGGGGGGGGTCGAGGCCCCCCATTTGGAAGGCAATGCAGGAGCACCTAAGGGTGCTGCTACGTCAGTGTGGGACTCGCTATGGGTCCCACCACTAAGGGTCCTCCGACGGTGTGCTGGTAACAACACCGTCCACTTCCGCGACCGGATAGTGTGTTGGCTCCCTCCTCTGACTGATGCACCTGACGAGTTGTGACCGGTTCCTTAGGCGGTGTGGGCGCGCTGCATCCTTCCTCGCATCCAGCCGGTGTGTCAGCTGCTAACTTCATCTTGCGCATCTTTGGCCGCGACCCCTTGCTCACCGGCTGCGAACGATGGTGCACCGTACCTCCTCCGCAGGTGGCTGGTGCCTGCTTCTCCACATACCATCGTGGCCTAGTACTATGTTCTACTCTTGAAAAACGCGACAACGCAATGCCTACATCATAGGTGGGTGAAGTCATTGCACCAACGGTCATCCACAGAGAACACAAGGGTTGCAAGATAGCTGAGGCTTCGGGCCGAGTTTGTTTGGCCCGCGCCCTACGCGTTATCATGTAATCCACATGAAAGAGGAAAAATGATTCTACAACTCTTGAAATTAAAACTAAAAGAAAAACCTACGTCTTGAATGATGGAGAAATTACCATGGTTGAAGAGGTGGGTTAGTGTTTGTTGTCCCTTGAAACTAGCCCCCAACGACATTGCTCGATCGTCAATCTTCAGTTCGGGGTTATGTGTCTTTTTTCACCGCTCATAGGAACCAGCTCCATCCTCCAATGTTTTGGATTCTCAGCACATTGTTAGCACTTCGTTTTTTGGTGATGCGGTTCCAATACCTCTCCCCAACCATATAAATAGTAGAGAGGGTGGGTGTCTAACTCTTATGGGATTTAAGGGGGTTTATTAATTATGAACCATCAATATTCTCAATGAAATTGATGCATAAGATTGAAGGGTCAAAAAAATTAATGTATTGACACATCACTTGTAGAGACCTGTATCTTGATGTACATGGACATTACATTACATTTGCGGAATACTTAGTACATAACAAGAACACACACACAAGGATCGTAATAGTTTAGTGTCTTTGGAAACTCAGAACGTAATCTTTTAATCGTGGTGAAAGATCTTCAATATCTCCCATAATGATCTTCCCTTTTTTTTACCTAAAACCTTTCTTTATATCCTGGGGAAAAGAAAACATAAAAGGGTGAGCTCAAATGCTCAGTAAGGGTATACAAAAGGAAAATCAATCACATCATATTCATAAGAACATAACTTTTGGAAATCTTAACCTGCAAAAGAGGGCATAATTTCATAACATGGGATAAATCATAGTAGTGAAATGAAATCCCAATAATCATAACTTAAAACATGAAACTTTGTGTCATACACACATAATCATAGAGAATCATTTCTTGTTAGTCAAGACTCATTGCCAAGACTATCTTAGTGGACAAAGTCCCATTCTGAATCGAGTAACCCTCGTTTCAGTCCTGTTTCATTGAACCGGTATAACCTACCATTTCAGCCATGTCTATCTCATGAGATATAAAATCTTTACCCAATGCATTGGAGGGAGATATAGGTCCCACCCATCTTATAATGAATCCTTTCTTATGTGTGCCACATAATCATAAACCATACATCATAGCGTAACCCATGTAATAAAAATGGGATTCTTAAACAACGTGACATCATAAAACAATTCATATAAGATAAAGGAATTCATAAAAATATTTCCATCACAACATAATCAAATCCATGTAATAATAGGGATATAAAGAGAACCCTATATTTTCTTAGATGGAAAATAATTTTGATAAAACTCTTGAACTCCATTCTTGAGGAAAATATCCTTTCTTCCTCAAAAACAGTTTTCCTTTCTTAAAATTTCATACAACTTTAAACTAAAAGAAGTTTATTAAAAATAAACATAAAAACATGTAAAGTAATATTCTTGGAAATAATGGTTTAAAAATCCATTCATGCCGTATAAGTTAAAAAAACATTCTTCTCGTACTTTTGTCGGAAAAGTCAAAAAGTACCTCGTACGAAAAACGACAAAATATACCTTTCATATCTTTAACTAAAAACTCATCGAAGGGTAAAATTGGATTTAAAAAATTGTAGGTGGATGGAAATAATATTACATATTGAGTAAACATGGATGTGGATGATAAAATACACCCCAGTAAATACCAAAGTATAAAAAATCTCGGATAAAAATGAGATTGTGATATTTTCCCTTACCTTAGGTCCGACTTGCTTTCTAAGTGTCCGAACCTCCTGTATAATGATTTAAATCATGTTATTGAATTATTCCAGAATCATATTCATTGTTATTATATCATATATGGTCCACTTATGACATTATATTACCCGTTCTTTTGTAAATTCATGTTAAAGTAGCGTTTTGGGTAAAATCGTCTCATTTGTCGTTCGTGTTTTTAACTTGTAATTATTCATATGATTACTTAGATCATGATTACTTAATCCCAGAATATAAAACATGATTTATATATATATATTCAGAATATACATATATAATAAATCAATAAATGTAAAGAAATACACCGTTCATGGAGACGGTAGTCCGTACGTACGCATGAATGCTGTTTTCGTTTCCTTATTGAATTGAATGGAATTAAGTAGATGACATATATATAAATATAAATAATTCCAGTATCATTATTAAGTCATGTATTTCATTAGTACTTATTATATACACTTTATAATCATTCATGAATGGTTAATCATTGACAATGAATCTCATCGCGTCGTGGAGACGGTAGTCCGTACGTACGCACAAGCGATGATATCGTTCCCATTGTCGTGGAATTGTGTTGAAGTGTATGTATACTATTTCAGTATCAATATAACGTTATAATAATAATATATAGCTACTCATTACACCTTTATACCCATCCAATTAATGTGGTGGTGGAAAATAGATTACACCATGGCGTGGAGACGGTATTCCGTACGTACACACGCGCGTTGATTTCCTTTTTCCGTAGGATGGATAGAAGGTTAATTAGAGTTGTTTCATATTTATAATAACATATCATTATATAAGAAATACTGATGTTATTACTTTATCATGAAACAACAAAAGAAGAAGAAGTTGAAGAAGAAAGAAATTGAAAAAGATCGGTAATGGATATTACCTCTTTTTGACGCGCCTTTTCTTAGCCTCCACTTAAAGAACGAAGGATGGTCTTTGAAGAAGACCAGGACCTCTAGGATGATACTAGGGAAGTGGAGAAGGGATTTTGGCAGGGGTTGGCCGATCTTGAAGGCTCAAAGTTGTGTGATGAAGAGAGGGAGGAGGTGCCCTTTTATAAGGGAGGAGAGGGGCACCTTAGGAATATCTCAAAATATTATTTTATATTAAAGTCAAAATCGGTTTATAATGGTTCCAAAGAGTCTTATTTCGAAGCTAAAGTGGGGATGGGTCGAAATCCTATAAACCAATAGGATTTAGACAAGTTTAGGTTATTATTGTAACCTTATCAATTAGATTTTAACTTTATGTTAAATAATTTAACATTAAGTTAAATAATTTAACTTTTACCGTGTCTTTTTGTTTTCTTACACTATATGGTTAATACACTTACTATAACATGCCAAACGAACCCCAAATTGTTTATTATTTATATATATGTCCTTATATAAGTCATTTGGCCGAACCTTAGATTTTTAGGAATAAAATAACAATTAATAATATAATATTTGATATAAAAACTATTTTGTGTCAATTTTGACACTATTTGATATATGATTTTTGTGAAAGTCATAACAGAATTATATGTTCGAACCAAGTTGATTAAATCAACATTAATACATCATAGTAACCTAGAAAATTAGTGGAATTCATAAAAAGTCTCAAATTACATTTATTTTGGTGTTTATAACATCAATTATGTCAATATTTCATAAATAAGATAATTACTGCATCATAATTGTGTCATAAATAAATTAAATTATTTAATGTCTAAAAATTATAAATAAAATACCATTATGTAGGAAATATTTTTAAATTTTTAATGAATATTTATTGTCGAATTTATCTTATGTATAACCCCATATTAAAAATTATTTACTTATTAAACTTTGATTTTAACTATTTTAACCCTTCTTTAAATAAATTAATAATAAATGTCCTAATCTATCCCAAGTGGGCCTAAATGGTCATATTGTATTCATAAGGTTGTTTTTGGTCGATATACACTTGTCCAATAGGATTAGGACATGTGTTAGGGTAATATTAATATCATTTTTACCCTTAATTACCCTATTTACTTTTAACCGTGGTAAATAAAAGTAAAAAGTTACTATTCACCAAAAATTATTTTCATCTCAATGAACCAGATTTTACTTACTGACATCAACCGTGTCTCTCGGATTTTTGAAATTTCATTCACAGAAGCGGTAAAATTATGTTTTATGAAAAATTCAGTTTTTTAACTACCACTTAGTAGTTTCACTATTCATCAAAAATTGATGTTTTTCAGAACAATGCCAAAATTTCATCCTAAGCTATATTTCATATTCCGAATTCAAAAATGAAGTCTATTTTACCAAATTCATAACATAGATGTTTCATTAATTAATTTTATAATTAAATCCCGCTGTTAAAACAAATAGCGTGTTTTTAAAAACAATATCTATCAAAAGATTGACACTTGTTTATGTCTGGTTTAAATGTGGAATTACATCCAATGACCAACATTGTATTAAATTGTAAAAATATATTCTAAATATACTATAAAACCACTCAGATTAATAATTTATCACTATTAATTATTTCGATTAAAAAAGTTTTTTTTAATTATAATTCAGTAATTTTCACTATTCATCAGAATATGAAAGTTATCCGAAAAGTACCAAAATTTCACCTTAGGATAAATTCGATACTCCGAATCCAAAAATGAAGTCCATTTTGAGAGCTAAAATTTTTAAAATTTTAAAAGGTGGTTATTACTATTCATAACGGCTAGTTATAAAAATATTTTAATAGCATATCGTTGTTTAGTGAAACTCGGTATTGCGTACTACACACGCTATCGAGGAAGGTCACGATTGCGTGTAGTGCAAGGCAAGTCAAGGATGTGTGTTGTGTAAGCTCCTTTTGGTGTAGCGTACAACACAAGACATTAATAAAATTAAAAAAAAATTCATAAAATCTCGGGCTGTTACATTCTACGCCCCTTAAAATGAATTTCGCCCTCGAAATTCGTCGGGATTATAAATGGTTTACTCTTCGAAAGTTTCTTTAATCGAAACCCACATCGTAAAAAGGAATACCAAAACCAATCTTTAAAAACAAATGTATGAAACGTAACGGTTACCCAAATAAACTAATCACTGGGTTTCCACATAGGTGAAAATATGGATATGGAAGAGAAATCTAACCATCATGTTCTGATGGAGAGTGATAGAGAACATGGCTATGGAAAAGCTAGAAATCACAAATCCATAAATTTGTGACGATCTAAGGTACCATCTAATTAATTAGATATAAGAGCACTAGGACAACAATTTTGGTTTTCAAGATCATTTCCCTAAAGTTGATGAAATTGGAATTAGATGAAATACTTTCGTGATTTTGGTATAGTCTCACTATTTGTCGTTCTTTGGACAATTTCTAATTCATCTCTTAAAGAAATGAAGTTGAATTTGTCATTCGTGATGTGTTAGCAGATCATGTGATAGAATGATTGGTCATTCCATCTGTCTCAAAAGGTTAGAAAAGTTATCAAAAAATAAATAAGTCCATCTATAGAGAGATTAATGATATATGGTTCCTAAAATGAACTTATACTTCATATATCATACTACTTAATATAATAAAACTAGTTTCTACTAAACAATTACTTCATGTAGGCCAGTGGTAGGCGATAAAGGCCAGTCGCACTTCGGTTGTGGGTTCGATTCCCACATCCTTGTCCGACGCGATGGGTTGTCGCCCATCCTGCAGGTTGTCCTTTTTCTAAAACTACATTACTATAACATCCCATCAATAATATCGAAAATCTTCTATCCTTAAACAATACTAACTTATGTCCAACATAATCCATTCTAATCTTTAGGCTTATCCATAATACTGCAGTCCACTCTCATAATATAGTGAAAACGATTACCAGAGATTTAATACTGTCGTTGATCCCCATATATCATAAGATATGTCTTGTTGGTCACATTCCCAACATTCAAAGGCCTTAATCACGTATTCTCTTGAATACCCTTTAAACCTTAGTGAATACATGAATGCAGTTAAAAGTTAACTCTTTCCACATACCAAAATCCAAGAATTCTATATACTCAAACCATGATATAACCTTCTCCTTATATCAGTCATGAGCTCATGAATACTATCAAACATTTAATTTTCTCCTTATCCCTTCATTATGCGCATATCATCTACATTTCAAAAATATCTGAATAACCTTTCATGGATACTGGTAACATTAATCAGAAAATAGTGTAACAATCCTTACATGTCTCTTTATTCCATAGTACCATGAGATTACTTATACAACATTACACATGATAAACATGTAATCATTCCACTACATTCTTAAACCATTGACCGAGATTCAACAGTTCTTTCATCTCACATATCATTTATAGTCTCTTCATCATCATCCACATAAATAATTCTCATACGACCATACTGATTATCTTCACGAGACTTTCCCTTAGGGCATTTGTTTGCATAATGCCCGTACATTCCACATTTAAAACATTTAACCATTGTTGATGTCGTAGCAATACCATTATCTTCATCCATGGTGTTAACTGAACCTTTTCCTTTGAACTTAATTGATTTGTGTCCTTCTTTTCCACACCCAAAGCGTCTTCCAGTTCCTTTGAAACATTCTCCTTGATGCCTCCTCCCACATGATTTACATAGGGGAAATTGAACTTTCTTTCCTCTTTGATCATCATGAAACTCCATCTTTCTCTTATTAGCCGAGTCAGGAAACTTACCAAATTTTGCTTTATTGATCATATTATGAGATTGCTGATTCGTCATAATAATGATGTTTGGACTTCCAAATCCCATTTCATTTGGTTGCTCATAAATAATATCATTCCATTGTCCATCATATCCTCCATTATCGTGAATCATCTTGTTTCCAGCCATTTTCTAAAACCCAAAAAGAATAGTGTGAGAGGCAAAATAATGCTAGGGAAAACAGCATAGTAAAGGGGGAGTACCCTTAATATCTAACATCTTAGGTTAAATTCTATGATCGTTATCGTAGTTCTAGGATTATATCCTATACGTATACTTATCCTTAGGGACATCCCTAGACATACCTTAGAAATATCTCTTGGGATCTCACTAACGTTTTCGCATCCTAGTTTCCAAAGGTTGACTAAACCATTCCTCTGATACCAACTGTAGAGACCCGTATCATGACGTACATGGACATTACATTACATTTGAGGAATACATAGTACATAACAAGAACACACACACAAGGATCGTAATAGTTTAGTGTCTTTGGAAACTCAGAACGTAATCTTCTAATCATGGTGAAAGATCTTCAATATCTCCCATAAAGATCTTCCCTTTTTTTACCTAAAACCTTTTTTCATATCCTGGGGAAAATAAAACATAAAAGGGTGAGCTCAAATGCTCAGTAAGGGTATACAAAAGGAAAATCAATCACATCATATTCATAAGAACATAACTTTTGGAAATCATAACCTGCAAAAGAGAGCATAATTTCATAACATGGGATAAATCATAGTAGTGAAATGAAATCCAAATAATCATAAAATAAAACATGAAACTTTGTGGCATACACACATAATCACAGAGAATCATTTCTTGTTAGTCAAGACTCATTGCCAACACTATCTTAGTGGACAAAGTCCCTTTCTGAATCGAGTAACCCTCGTTTCAGTCCTGTTTCACTGAACCGGTATAACCTACCATTTCAGCCATGTCTATCTCATTAGATATAAAATCTTTACCCAATGCATTGGAGGGATATATAGGTCCCACTCATCTTATAATGAATCCTTTCTTATGTGTGCCACATAATCATAAACCATACATCATAGCGTAACCCATGTAATAAAAATGGGATTCTTAAACAACGTGACATCATAAAACAATTCATATAAGATAAAGGAATTAATAAAAATATTTCCATCACAACATAATCATATCCATGTAATAATAGGGATAAAAACATAACCCTATATTGTCTTAGATTGAAAATAATTTTGATAAAACTCTTGAACTCCATTCTTGAGGAAAATATCCTTTTTCTTCAAAAACAGTTTTTCTTTCGTAAAATTTCATACAACTTTAAACTAAAAGAAGTTTATTAAAAATAAACTTGAAAACATGTAAAGTAAGCTTCTTGGAAAAAAATTTTTAAAAATCCATTCATGCCGTATAAGTTAAAAAAACATTCTTCTCGTACTTTTGTTAGAAAAGTCAAAAAGTACCTCGTACGAAAAATGACAAAATATACCTTTCATATCTTTAACTAAAAACTCATCGAAGTGTAAAATTGGATTTAAACAATTGTAGGTGGATGGAAATAATATTAAATATTGAGTAAACATGGATGTGGATGATAAAATACACCCCAGTAAATACCAAAGTATAAACAATCTCGGATAAAAATGAGATTGTGATATTTTCCCTTACCTTAGGTCCAACTTGCTTTGTAAGTGTCCGAACCTCCTGTATAATGATTTAAATCATGTTATTGAATTATTACAGAATCATATTCATTGTTATTATATCATATATGGTCCACTTATGACTTTATATTACCTGTTCTTTTGTAAATTCATGTTAAAGTAGCGTTTTGGGTAAAATCGTCTCATTAGTCATTCGTGTTTTTAACTTGTAATTATTCATATGATTACTTAGATCATGATTACTTAATTCCAGAATATAAAACATGATTTATATATATATTTTCAGAATATACATATATAATAAATCAATAAATGTAAAGAAATACACCGTTCATGGAGACGGTAGTCCGTACGTATGCATGAGCGCTGTTTTCGTTTCCTTATTGAATTGAATGGAATTAAGTAGATGACATAGATATAAATATAAATAATTACAGTATCATTATTAGGTCATATATTTCATTAGTAATTATTATATATACTTTATAATCATTCATGAATGGTTAATCATTGAGAATGAATTTCATCGCGTCGTGGAGACGGTAGTCCGTACGTACGCACGAGCAATGATATCGTTCCCATGGTCGTGGAATTGTGTTGAAGTGTATGTATACTATTTAAGTATCAATATAACTTTATAATAATCATATATAGTTACTCATTACACCTTTATACCCATCCAATTAAGGTGGTGGTGGAAAATAGATTACACCACGGCGTGGAGACGGTATTCCGTACGTACGCACGCGTGGTGATTTCCTTTTTCCGTAGGATGGATAGAAGGTTAATTAGAGTGGTTTCATATTTATAATAACATATCATTATATAAGAAATACTTATGTTATTACTTTATCATGAAAAAACTAAAGAAGAAGAAGTTTAAGAAGAAAAAAATTGAAAAAGATCGGTAATGGATATTTCCTCTTTTTGACGCGCCTTTTCTTAGCCTCCACTTAAAGAACTAAGGATGGTCTTTGAAGAAGACCAGGACCTATAGGATGATACTAGGAAAGTGGAGAAGGGATTTTGGCAGGGGTTGGCTGAGCTTGAAGGCCCAATGTTGTGTGATGAAGAGAGGGAGGAGGTGCCCTTTTATAAGGGAGGAGAGGGGCACCTTAGGAATATCTCAAAATATTATTTTATATTAAAGTCCAAATAGGATTATAATGGTTCCAAAGAGTCATATTACGAAGCTAAAGTGGGGATGGGTCGAAATTCTATCAACCAATAGGATTTAGACAAGTTTAGGTTATTATTTTAACCTTATCAATTAGATTTAACTTTAAGTTAAATAATTTAACTTTTACCGTGTCTTTTTATTTTCTTACACTATATGGTTAATACAGTTACTATAACTTGCCAAACTAACCCCAAATTGTTTATTATTTACATATATATCCTTATCTAAGTTATTTGGCCGAACCTTAGATTTTTAGGAATAAAATAACAATTAATAATATAATATTTTATTTAAAAACAATTTTGTTTCAATTTTGACACTATTTGAAATATGATATTTTTGAAAGTCATAACAGAATTATATGTTCGAACCATGTTTATTAAATCAACAATAATATATCATAGTAACCTAGAAAATTAGTGTAATTCATAAAAAGTCTCAAATTACATTTATTTTTGTGTTTATAACATCAATTATGTCAATATTTCATAAATAAGATAATTACTGCATCATAATTGTGTCATAAATAAATTAAATTATTTAATGTCTAAAAATTATAAATAAAATACCATTATGTAGGAAATCTTTTTATCTTTTTAATTAATATTTATAGTCGAATTTATCTTATGTATATGCCCATATTAAAAATTATTTACTTATTAAACTTTGATTTTAACTATTTTAACCCTTCTTTAAATAAATGAATAATAAATGTCCTAATCTAACCCATGTGGGCCTAAATGGTCATATTTTATTCATAAGGTTGTTTTTGGTCGATATACACATGTCCAATAGGATTAGGACATGTGTTAGGGTAATATTAATATCATTTTTACCCTTAATTACCCTATTTACTTTTAACCGTGGTAAATAAAAGTAAAAAGTAACTATTCACCAAAAATTATTTTCATCTCATTGAACCACATTTTACTTACTGACATCAACTGTGTCTCTCGGATTTTTGAAATTCCATTCAAAAAAGCGGTAAAATTATGTTTTATGAAAAATTCAGTTTTTAACTACCACTTAGTAGTTTCATTATTCATCAAAAATGGATGTTTTTCAGAACAATGCCAAAATTTCATCCTAAGCTATATTTCATATTCTGAATTCAAAAATGAAGTCTATTTTACCAAATTCATAACATAGAATTTTCATTAATTAATTTTATAATTAAATCCCGCTGTTAAAACAAATAGCGTGTTTTTAAGAAACAATATCTATCAAAAGATTGACACTTGTTTATGTCTGGTTTAAATGTCAAATTACATCCAATGACAAAAATTGTATGAAATTCTAAAAATATATTCTAAATATACTTTAAAACCACTCAAATTAATAATTTATCACTATTAATTATTTCGATTAAAAAAGTTATTTTTAATTATAATTTAGTAATTTTCACTATTCATCAGAATATGAATGTTATTTGAAAAGTACCAAAATTTCACCTTAGGATAAATTCGATACTCCGAATCCAAAAATGAAGTCCATTTTGAGAGCTAAAATTTCTAAAATTTTAAAATGTGGTTATTACTATTCATAACGGATAGTTATAATAATATTTTAATAGCATATCATTGTTTAGTGAAACTCGGTATTGCGTACTACACATGCTATCGAGAAAGGTCACGATTGCGTGTAATGCAAGGCAAGTCAAGGATGTGTGTTGTGAAAGCTCCTTTTGGTGTAGCGTACAACACAAGACATTAATAATATTAAAAAGAATATTTTTCATAAAATCTCGGGCTGTTACATCACTGGTCCCACGATGCTGCTTTTCTGTTGGAGGAAAATAAAGTAATATATCAAATAAAGATGTTATATTATTTTTTCTTTTAAAAAGTCCCAAAATCTAAATTTTTCTCCAGTCCTACTATGGTCAAAGTGAAATATTCCTTAAGTGAATCCTGACACTGTGGATTCAACTGAGCCCTCATATTTTTAAACTGATCAATGATTCAAAAGTTAAAAAATGTCGCTCGGTCATTTACTGAACTTACCGAAAATATGTTTAGAAAATTGTTCTTGGAAAACCGGGCCTTAGAAACACGTACCGTCAATTTTTACAGAATCTTAATAATTCTATATAATTAAAAAAATTACACGGAATATCGGGGTCTTTACATTCTACCCACCTTATGGATTATCCTCCCCAAAATCCATAACAATGACTATGAAAAAAAATGGGGTACTGATCACTAATATGAGCCTCCCACTATCACGTTCTCTTCTGGAGGTTTCTATGCTTCCAAATAATGCACACAAGAAGTATCGACCTCCCATGAAGGACTCAGTACTGTCAATCTTAAATTACTACTGGAACCTCTTAAATGTCTCCCCATCATCAATATCTAGATCCTCATGGTCGATGATGTGAGATAGGTCATTCACGTATCTTCAAATCTAGGATACATGGAAGACGTCGGGAACCCTCTCTAATTGTGGTGGAAGGGCCATACTATATGCCACCTCTCCTATCCTACAAAGTATTAGAAATGTTCTAATAATCCTCGGTGATAACTTACTACTTCAGCTAAATCTCCCTAAACCTCATTGAGGTGAGACCTGTAAGAAGAAATTGTCTCCCTCCTCGAACTCAAAAGGTCTATACCTCCTGTCAGCATAAGACATATGTCTGCTCTATGTAGTCTTCATCCACTATTGGATGATCTGCACCTTCTCAAGGGTATCTCGTACCAACTCTGGACCCATAAGTGCTGACTCCCCTCAGTCCATCCAACATAGAGGTGATATGCCTGGTTGACCACAAAAGTCGTGAATTGGTTCCATAACAATTGTGGAGTTATTACTATTTTTGTATGAGAACTCCACCAAGGAAATTTATCCTCCCAACAGTGGCCGAAATCTAGGATGCAAGCAAGAAGCGTGTCCTCTAGTGTCTGTATGGTTCGCTCTATCTGACCATCCATTTGAGGATGAAAGGCAGTGCTCAAACATAGATGAGTCCTGAACACCTCCTGTATTCTCTTCCACAACCAGGATGTAAAAAATGTGTCATGGTCAGAGATGATTGTCGATTTCACCCCCATGAAGTCGCATAATGGCATGTTCGTAGAGGAGTCCCAAGAACTCTACTAATCTCTTCTCTCAGATGGGTAGGAAGTGGGGCAACTTGGTGAGTTAGTGAACGATCACCCAGATAGAATCATTCCCCCTAGATGTACATGGATTCCCTTTCACAAAATACCTGGTGATTCCATCCCACATCAACTCTGGTACCTCTAGTTTCTACACTAAGATAGCTAGAACCCGATGTTCGACCTTCAATTGCAGTCAAGTGAGGCATCGTGAAACAAACTATGCCACTTCTTTAAACTTTCCAAGCCATCAGTGCTGACGTCAAAGGTACAGGTACATCTTCTCCACCTGAGGATGTTCTTCCAGATGTGATATATGGAACTCCCACCACACATACTCGAGTAGTGCCATCGGTTCCATGGTATGTCCTATAAAGAGATTGATGTGCTATATACCTTCAAAAAATCTATTAGGTTGTTGTCCTGAGAATATCTAAATATGTCGATCCTTGAAGTAAATGTTCCCAATATTCACCTCCCAAACATGCAGAAGGAGTGGGGGGTGACTCTCATAGACAAGAGGTATGATCCTCCATCTCTATCCATGAAGGATACCTGTAACATGACTTGCTGCTCTGTCACCTCACTCAGAAACTGTAGACCAGACCACTTGTTAGGTACATCTACTACCCCATTCCCCTTCACAAGAGTATACACTATCACAAAGTCATAGTCCTGGAGGAACTCTAGGCATCCTCGCTATCTCAAGTTCAGGTCTTTCTAGGAGACGATGTACCTGAAACTCTTGAGATTAGAGTAGACTGTAAAACATTCTCCCATCAAGTAATGCCACCAAATCTTCAAGGCGAAGACCACTACTGCTAACTCTAGGTAATGGGTAGCGTATTTCTACTCATTCTGTCTCAAATATCATGAACTATAATCAATAACTACTTGCTCCTTCATTAGGAAACATCCATGTATGGTAATTGATGTGTCACAATAGACTACATACCCAACGCCCTCTTCTAGTAACCTCAAGATGTGGGTACTCTTCAGTCTCTTTCTCATCTCCTAAAAACCCTACAGGTATCCCTTCACAGATAGGAAGGGTTGTCCCTTCTTCATCAATTCTAACAAGGGTTCCACAAATCTAGAAAAGTCAGTTACAAATCTCTGGTAGTATCCACCCAAACCCAAGAAACTGTGAACCTTGGTCACACTCATGGGAGGCTCCCAAGAAATTACTACCACTATCTACTCTGGATCCACTACAACTCCAGCCTCCGACATAACATGTCCTATAGAGTGGAACTCTCATATCCAGAACTAGATGTTTGAGAGCTTAACAAATGATGGTTCTCTCAGAGTGTTTCTAGAACTATCTGAAGATGATTGGCATTCCCTCTACTGACACTGAGAATATCAAGATTTCATCAATGAAGACCACCAAAAAGTGATCAATGAATGGAAAAAAGATCATGTTCATGAGTCCCATGAACACTGTTGTGGCATTGGGAATGCCTAATGACATAACCATGAACTCATAGTGTCCATACCGACATCTGATGGTAATCTTATACCCATCCTCATTTTGTACCATGAGCTGATGATAACCCGATCTAAGGTCTATGTTTGAAAACCAATGAGCTCCATTCAGCTGATCGAAAAGATCTTCAATCCACATAAGTGGATACATGTTCTTCACGGTCACCTGGTTAAGAAGCTGGTAGTCTACACAATGTCTCAAACTCCCATTTTTCTTCTTGGTGAACAAAATTTGGGCTGCCCATATAGAAACACTGGGACTTATGAACCCCTACCTATGCAAGTCCTCAAACTGTACCCATAACTCATGAAGATCCACTAGTGCCATCCAATATGCTATTCTAGATATCAGTGTCATTATGGAGAATAGGTACATGTAAATGTATACATATTTTCATAGAGGTAGTTCCAAAACATCATCAGGAAAGACATCGGCATACTGGTCCACCACTATAGGATAGCTCGGACTCTCAACATCTACATCCCTGAGTGTAAGGGTAGATAACTGTTGTGTGATCAGCTGAACCCTCATCCAGGTAATTCGATCATGTGCTGCAAAAATTCCCTTCTCTCTGGTGAAGGAAATCATGGTCCCATTCTCATGGAAAAACCGTACTTTTCACCTAATACAGTAAATCTAGGCATGGACTATGGGTAATCAATCTATACCCAAGATAATGTCACATGGCCTTGACGCTGCTACTAGAAGATCCCAGTCGAAACTGTTGCCACCTAGAGTAAGCTCACACTGTCAGAACCAGTGTGTAATCATCGAATCCCCTCCCGTAGGAGTCTCTAGCTATAAGGATTAAGCCAATAGCTCCACTGGAATCTCTGAGTTCGAATCGAGGGAAGTGGCAATAAAAAAGTGACTATAACATGTGTCTATAAGTACTGAAGATAAGGTCGATTAAACATAGATCATAACTCTATGAATATCTAGAGCACTGTGGTCTTAGGACTTAGCTTCCTAGAGCTACGCCCGTCCCTGTCCACCTGCACCCTGGGGTCAGGGTGGGCCACTTGGAGGTGGTGGTGGTAGAACCTCGTATCACGAAACACCGCTATGTTCACAGAAAAATCTTTTCCATGTATCCTTGTTTCCTACAGACCTCCCCGATCAAATTTATACCTCTGAATTGGTGGTCCCTCTATTTTCTATTGATGGTTTGTACGACAGGTCGGGTAGTTGCGAGGCATGTGGACCTGCCTGCCGCCTGAGTAGTAGTTCATACTTCTCAATTTTCCTCCTATGTCCCGTGAGCCCGTCACCACTGACCATGTATCCTAAGGCCATCCACCAAAAGGTCTGGTCCACTTGGGCCATTTGGTCATCCATATATTCCTTTCTATTAATGACTATGTTACATGTGTCTAGTGGTGTCTCTTGGTGTCAGTGCCTACGCCGCTAGAAATCTCTCCACCAAAATCGATCGCTCTAGAACCCCATCCTGCATTGGAATGCTGAGAGATATCATCGATCCTATAATATCCCATCGTAGACCCATCTAAAAGTTCTGGGCCCTAAATAAATGGTCTCGTACCTTTTCCGTGGAGTAGCGCGAGAGATCCGTGAAACTCGCTGGGTACTAGGCCACAGTCATGCTGCCCTATTGTAGGTGAAGAAGCTACTATATAAACACTAAGTGTAAAGTCACAAGGAAAAACTATTCACTTAAAGGAACTCAAATTACACCCAGATTAGGGTCACCACATCGTTTGTCTGGAGCTAAGAGATCCACTATCTCCCAACTACACTCTGTAAGAGACAGACAATAAGGATCGCCATCATATTAGTGGTGTCTAACTAAGTGGAAAAATCTTACCGCAACCTCCATCTAGTCCTCAACCACCTGTGGATCTATCTCACCTCAGAACCTCGGAGGCCACTATTTCTAGAACTCATGAAACATACTTTGTTGGTGTGCATCTATTACTATTGGGGTTGGTGGAAATGGCTACCCTATGATTAGTGGTGATGCTGGTACACCACCCGAAGGTGCTAAATCCATAAGAGGTCCCTTCAACGAGGCCTCATCGCTCAGTGGGCCCTCGTCACATACTCTCTCAGGATTCCTGGATGGCTGTCTATATGGAATCATCCTAAAAGAAGACAAGTGTTCCATGATCAATATGTTATAGGTGGAGATCTCACTCAAAGAGATCACAAGAGAAACTTTTAAAAACACACGCCATCGTTGTTTCTGTGTACTAAGTCAGAAACCAGAATTCAGGGTCCCGATGTATAGATACGTCAGCTTCCATTCAAACACCGGAATTACCAAAGCTGAATACCACACTCGTAACAGTTAACACTATTTCCACATTGGAAATATCGGAGTCCGAGTTCTTTGATAGAACTGACACTTCTTATACCACTTTTTCATGAACTATCCCTTGGGGACCACATTGTGACTACCCCAAGCCCAACTTCCATAGGCCAGGGTTTGGAAACTGGCACCAGAAATGTGTATCCCTAAAATGGGAAGGCATTTCCTTTTTACCTATATAGACACACAGTCTAAGAACACAATAAGAAGCAATTATTAAGAAAACTGCTATAGCAAAAGTGTGATGAAAGTAAAGGCGATGGAATACAAGCCCAACTGAAAAGTACATGTACAATTGAAAAGTAAAAATACAACTAAAAATTTAAATAAATCTCGAAGACCATCCACCAAGGATCCTACTTGAAGGGTGGGTACAACTCACGAACAGTAGTCCCTATATCACGTCATGCCATGTGGTCCACCTTAGAGCACCATCCAGTCCTAGATTCATCAATCTCGATCAATTTTTTCTGTCATATGCACAAGACACAAAAAATGTGCGAGTGAATACAGTGCATTTGTGATTATAACAATATTCAGTAGGGACCCTGAGACCCATTATGGTCTCCTAGAGTTCCACAAAGGGAATACCACAAGGCATGACCACAAATCAAAGCACGAAGCAATAGTCATAAACTCTACTTCGGTATATGACCATATATATACCTAAGTTATCAAGATATAATCATTACTTACCTAAGGGGAGAATACCACAAATGTATCACCACGAAGGTAGAAGTACCACACAAGTAACACCATGAAGATAGAAGTACTAAAAAGGTAACACCACAAAGACAACACCACGATGTTAGAAGTACCACACAGGAAACTCCATGAAGACAACACCATGAATGTAGAAGTACCACATAGGTAACACCACTATTGAAGTTATAACACATTGGTAAAAGACTTATCTCAAAATCGATTATTTCTTATGTATAAAACTAAAAATGATTCATTGTAATCTTGATCATCCTATTCTGTTAAGAGGAACTGCTTCTGACCCACACAAGATCGATAGATAATAACCCCCAATGACCCACACAGGATCTGACCCGCACAAGATCGGTATGCGCAGAACTAGATAGGATCGATGTGCGATAACCCATATAGGATCTGATAGAAGTGGACACACACATGATCGATAGATGTTGACCCATATAGGATCAATGTTCTTTCTTCAAGTTACAGCCCGCCAAAAGATTCCTCGCACCCGGTGCGCTCGAGTTCCATAGAATTTTCTACTCAAGATATTGGTCATACCTCGAACACCACTAAGCTCTCTAAAGGAGTAACCCAAAGGACTTACATGATTTAAGGGTTCCAACATGACACGCGGTGCGTCAATCAGATGTCGGGTCATTGAGTTATAAGCGTTTTGGTTTTGAGGGCCCGGTTGGGTTTGGGTTCGACCCAACCCAGCCGTACTCCAACTGTCTCCAAAACTAATGTGGAGTATACCAAAACGACCTTATTGCTCCAAGTATCCTAGTTTAGAAGATGGTTTATCAAACGGACGTCCAGTTCTCATGATATGGCCCTTTAATTTTTTCTGGGTCCAGTCAGACTCAGGTCTGATACGACCCAATCGGACAGACCCAACCATGTCTGGGTCTGACCTGACTAGGCTAGGCTGTGGCGGGATCGGGATGACCCTCAAGGGGTCATGGACCTAATCACAAGGGGGTGTGACTTGTCTTGCAAGGTTGGGGGGAACTAGGCTTGCGTGTCCCATCTCGCGGAGGCACTGCCCACTGGGTTCACACGACCCGACCCTAGGTGGGGCAAGGCCTGACCCATGGTGGTTCGAGGCCCACTGGCATGCGTGTACCACTAGAACACGTGTCTCGATGGGTGGGGAAAATCGAGCTGATATGGGAGGGAAGCTTCCCCACGTTTGGAATGTGAAGTGGCAATGCCTAAGGGTGATGCCAGGTCACCACGGGACCCACTGCGGGTCCTGCCTCCATGGCGTCTGAGCTGTGTCACCTCTGGTGGAACACTAGATGCTCTGCCCTCCACTTCCATGGTTTTGTGATGTGCCGACTGCCTCCTCCGACCTCCATGGCTGATGAGCAGCGTCTGGTTCCTCAGAGGGCGTCAGAGCACCACCTCCTTCATCGCGGCCTATCGGTGTGCCACCGCCGCCTTCATCTATAGAGTCTTCGACAGTGGCCCCTTGATCACCAGCGACACGTAGCAGGGTGCCACACCCATTTCATGGTTGTCCATTGCCATCCACCCCTGAACATCATATGTTAGTGTTGTGGTCTCCTCTTCTGGCGCGTGACAGTGCAATGCCTCCATCATCACCGGATGGTACCGCTGTGCTGGTGGTATTCCATGGAGAATGCAAGGGTAACAAGATAGTGGAGGTTTTGGGATGGGTTCATTAGGCCCGCACCCTCCACGTTAGCTTGTAATCAACATCCTGGAGGAAAAAGTTTTCTAAAAATCATGAAATTAATACCAAAACAAAAACCCTACATCAAGAATGATGGAGAAATGACTGTGGTTGAGAAATTGGGTCGGTGTTCGCCATCCCCTGCAACTAGTATCTAATGACGTAGATTAGTCATCGGTATTCAGTTTGGGGTTTCAGAGTTATTTTTCACTGCTTGTTAGAACCAGATATTTCCTATAGGGGTTTGAAATCTGGGTACTTTGTCAGCACTTTGTTCCTTGGTGAAGCAGTGTCGATACCTCTCCACCAATTCCATATAAATATGTGAGGGGAGGGTGTCTAACACTCTTGGGATTTATGAGGGTTCAATAATTATGAACCTTCCTCTTTCCCAATGATAATTTTATTTATTATTTAAGGGTCAATCCATTTAATGAATTTATATATCACTGGTCCCACGTTTCTTCTTGTATGTCGGAGGAACATAATGAAATAAATCAAATAACAAACTTATTTTATTTATTTTTTTTAAAAGCCAAAAAATCCAAATTTTTCTTCACTCCTATTTGGTCCTAGTGAAGTCTCCTTTAAGATAATATCGGTGCTGTAGATTCAACAGTGACCTCATGTTTTTAATCTGAGCACAGGTTCAAATGTTATAAAATTCCACAAACATATTTACTGAATGCACCTAAAAATAGTTCAAAAAATTGGTCTGGGCACACTGGGACTTGGAATCATGTGCCGTCAAATTTTACAGACTCGTAATAATTCTATATAATTTAAAAAATGACATTAAAAATCCAGGTCTTTACAACATGGGTTGTAAAGTTACCCATGGTAACTAATAATTTCCACAAAAGGGTATACTTACTAAATTTGGCCCTTTTTTTTGAAAAAATGATTATAATTTTCTCCACTCAAATACTTCTATGGGTTGAAAAATAATTTTAAAAAAAGTGAGAAAAATCACGCAAAAATAACTTCATAGAAAATGAATTTTTAAGAATAAAATGATAGTTATTCTTATCCAATACATACTACAAATATTATACTAATGTTAGAAAAATTAATTTAATATATAATATATAAATTTCATTAAAATAATTTACCAATACTGTGTAAATAAATTTATAATCATATAAAAATATTATACTAAAAAAATAATTTTTTAGAAAAACATTTATTTTACTTTTATCATAGTTTTAAATTATAATCAATTGATAACCATAAAAATTATTCTATAAATTTTTAAGACGTATATTCTTCATAATTTATATATCCCACTTATAACCAAAAATTTAATCAGTAGGATATATTATTCGAATAATATTATATATGGGATCATTTGAACTTAGTGTTGCGTGAAACTCAAGATACTAAAGAGATTAAATTTATATAATAAGAAAATTACTATAAAATATTTTGGTGTTACATTATTTAATTTAAAAAAAATCAATATCTAAATTCTTATAATGTCACCTCATAAAAGTATTTTCATATGTATTCATCATATCTTCCTCAGGTTCCCATATCGCCTCTTAATTTTTACGATTTTTCCAATGTACCTATACCAGAAGTGTCATCTAATTTCACAACACTTGTTTCTAGAGTGTCTAGAATCATGATATAATCTTCATAGTTAGATAATATAGGTACAAATTATATTTATTCTAGGGAGATAACATATGTTAGGTATGGAATGTGATTCCATAACAATGATGTACAAAACACAACATTTAATTTTGAAACGAGAGGTGGAATTTTCAAATTGTAAGCCACGACTCCAAATATTTCTAGAATTTCAAAAGGCCTGATGTACATGGTGATCATTATTCCTTCTGTACTGAATGATATAACAAACTTACATGAAGATACCTTTAATGAACCATTATATCTGACTCAAAATTCAAAATCACTATTCTACTTATCGTTATATCACTTTTCTCTATTTAGTGCTACTTTGATATGTTATTGAGTAGACTTTTCTTTTAGTGTTATTTCTACTATAATTTATGATCCTATAAGCTTAATTTCTCAAACTTCATCCCAAAAATATAGTGTATAACCTCTCTTTCCATATAAATCATTATATATAAATATTTGAATAATTTAATTGATGATATTATTATATAATAATTCAACAAAAGGTAAATTATGATCCAACATTCCTTGAAATTCATGTGAGAAGGAAATCAACATGTATACTAATGTTTGGATAGTCTTTTTTTACTACCTATCATTTTGATTATGATATGTGGTTCGCAAATTAAGCACAGTATCTTGATATTTAGGTAGAATTTTCCATAATTTTTAGGTCAATTATAGATGATGATCATACCTAATTGAAATAGGTGTATCGTGATGTCATAAGAATTCATTAATATAGATTCACTAAATAAACTCTAGTGTAAAACATTCTTCTATAGAGATAAAATGTGTACATTTGGTATGTTTATCGACAATTTACCATATCGTATAATTATTACATAGTTTCTTTGGTATTCCAATGACAATGTCTATACTCATGTCATCCCATTCCCATTTATGAATCGGTAGAGGATGCATCAACCCTATAAAATGTTTCATCTCATCCATCACTTATTAAAAAACAAAACATCATAGAACATAATAATGAATTTACTTCTTCATATTATCCCCCCAAAACAGAACCTTCATATCCATATAAATGTTGTTGCTACGAAGGTGTATAGTGAAATTCTAGATACATGCATCATCCAACATTTCCCTTTTTATCTCGGGTAGAGAGGGAATATAAATATTCTTTCCAAATTTCACAATTCCAACTACATAAACTAATTGATCTAATTTTCTATCCTAAACATATTCAATTTCAATTTATAAATTCTCATTATCTGAATGACAAAATTTTATATTTCCCAACAATGATGGTTTGAAAATAATTTAAAAATAAATGATGTTAACCTTACATAAGAAATATTAATATCCATATTTTCAGATCAATGAAAAAGGATCCCTATCAATCCTCATCTTGTTTCAAACTCAGTGATCCTTACTGCTTAATGGATATGTTATAATATTTTTCTACCCTATGTTGTACTGAATTGACAATCAAAATCCTTGATGAGCATGAGCCATTAAATATAACTAATGTCATTTTCCTTCTATGAGAACTCACATTTCAAACTCATGTGAAATATATATATATATATATATATCATATCATTCAAAAGGAGACAATGTCTCTATATTAGATGAAAAATGATTATATATGATAACAAAAGAACATGAGTTTTAATGTTCTGTTAGTTATTTTTTCCTACCATGAGGTATAGTCAACAACCCAATTATTATGCATAATAAAAAACCATGTATGTTACTCAATTCATCACTATATATCACAGATCCACTATTTATCAATGGTAGAGTTAATATACCAGAATTCACCATTATCTTATTCAATTCTTGAAAACATTATTCACGGTCATTTTTTCAGATTAACATAAACCTTTTACAAGTAGGCTATGTAAAATGGTCATTTTATTAGGAAATTAATTGAACAAATTAACAATTGTTACCTACCAAACAAAAGAAACTATGCACCTCACATATGTTCACTTGTATAATGAATTCTTGGAATACCTTTTTCACTATAAGATATACTAAGACATCATACATGGAGACAATATGGATATGAAAATAAAGTCTCTAAAGCTAGAGTTCAAACTTACAATATAAATATTTTATTATGTGTATCTATAATGATATGAAAGTTATTTTCATGATCCTAATATTTCTTGTAGTAAAACAAGATATCATCAATAAATACGACTAGAAAATTATCAATATATTTCACGAATAATCTGTTAGTTAGATCTATAAAAACAGAGGGTGAATTACTCAATTCCATTGGTATTATTTTAAATTCATAATTTCAATACCATAATCAAATTGGTTTATTGAGAATATTTTCCATCTTTAAATTCAATAAATGACATCCAAAACCATTTTGAATCAATAAAACATAATGATCTCTATAAATTTGGTTGAATAAGTCATCAATTTATTATATAAGATATTTTTTTATTTATCCTAATAACATTGGTTTTCATATAATAAATTCACTACATCATATAAACACATCTATTATTAATGAAATGAACAAGGTATCCTTATGGTAAAACACTAGGTTGTATAAGTTTCATACCACTCAAATCCTATAGTTGTTACTTAAAACACACTACTCCATAGTGTCCATTCTACTCCTATTATTTAATATTGGTATTTTATATCGTATTAAATCAACAGAATATTCAACTTCCCACTCGGGTGGATATATAGTTAATTTCTTAGAAAATAAATTTATTTATTCATATATAATAGGTATATCCTCAATTTGAAAATTACATATTTCATAAGTAGGTTGCGTCTGCTTTTCTTCTCTAAGAATATCAATTAGAAGAGAAAATGTAAGTTGTACATAAATGATTAAGATGATGAATCCACCCCTATAATGATATGTATTTCTTTATCGTTATCATGAAACATAATCTATATCCCTTTAAAATAATCATTAAATTGTGTAATCCATTCCATAAAAATTATTATATCAAATTCAACCAATGGTATGATCATAATATCCACAAAGAGAGCATGTTTATGTTTCATAATACTAACTTATTGAATCTTATTTGTGGAAGTGCTGATTACAATGTGATTTTTAACTAAAAATATATTCATGATAAGTATTGGAAGTGACAATTTTTTTTAGAAAAGTGATAAGATATAAAATAATTTTATGATACATAATAAAATAATTAATTAGATAAAATTTTAGTATATTATTAAAGTCACTTAAACCATATAATTAGGTACTCCATCCCCAAATGTTGTGATTGTATAATCTTGGGATTTCTCCCGTGGCTATTTCTAAAAAAAATTCCCTTCATTCCTTGTAAAATAATTTATATAGTGTCCCATATCGTCATTGCAGAAGGATTTCACACTGCTGGGACCTTTCACTCCCTTACAATCATGGGCCAGAAGGAAATTATATCCACACAAGTAACAAAATATCTTTCAATATAACCATGATCTATATAGTTTCTTTCCAAATATATTTCAATGTGGAAAATCTATCATTCGCTTTTCCCATTTCACATAATTCATTTCGTAGAGTACTTAGTAGCCCTTTCCTTTTCTTTCTCCTTTTAATGCCATAAAACATGAAGAATTATATTTATATATTGATAAAAAAATATACTATATCCTTATATGAGGATAATTATTTAGAGAATAGTGAACTTTTAATAATTGGATTAAGACCATCAATAAAAATATAAATCTTACTATTTTTTCTATGTATGAAATCTTAATCCTAACTTGATAACTTAATAATGTTTTATTCAAACATGACAACATTTTTATCCATGTTTTTTTATGACTCAATAATTTCATCTTCGTATCTATTTATTATTCATGAGTAATGTATTTTACCATTACAACTTAATTAAAATCCCTCTATTTCATGTTTTATATTTTTCTCATCCACTTTAGTGTTTTGAATCAATGAACCCTATTGATCTACATCTCCTTAGAGAAAATATACATCCATGATATAATTTTACCTTTCATTACATCACAAAGTGATAAATATATTCTTTATGGAACACATCCATTGATCATTAATAAATGTATTTGTAGTATTATTTAATGGAAAATGTTTCTATTGAATGATATGACCTAACATTGTTACACCACATTATGGAATAGTAGGCAACACCATACTAGAATAGTCATTTCTCATATCCTTACTTATATGTCCCAATATAGTTATAATTATATCAACTCTAACTGCATCTCCAACACTAGAATCATTTGATTCCTATGTGGGGAAATCCCTATTTGGATAATGTGCATTGACATAATTTCTATTCATTCCAATAGGCTCCATTTCTAAACAATAACATATAGTATATTTGACTATGAGTGAAAATATATTATTTGTAACCTATTGAAATAGTTAAAATAATTTGAAATATTATGTATATATAATTGGAACATCATATTCATGATTTCTTTGGGAACATTCCCAATGTCCGTTATAGTATTATGTTTCCATATTATATGATTTCCCAAATCTATTTCTGAAGGATTCTACTAAACTTTCTATGATACCATATTTAATGAACCAAACCCCAGTCACCTAGAGATAGTGGATAATTTATTTCATTGGAAATAAATAAAAGTAATCACATTTAAAGTACAAAATAGATTATTATTGATAGAAAACTAGGTGTATACCTGAATCATACATTAAAATTGAAAACATAAAATGAAACATCATAATTCAGTTGAGAAAACTATTATTTTCCTAGATTATCATTATATATGAATCATAATATAATTCTTGGATTCCTATTAAAAAATAATCAAAAGAAAAAGGGTGATCTTCTAGGACCATTAAAAGTATTACTATAGTGGAAACTAAATAAGGCATGAATAATATTATAGGAAATTAATAAAAAACTAATATTTCTATTTAAATAATTTATATAGATAAAATAAATCGATGGATATAATAAGTAATTAAATAATCATATAAAAATAAATTAAAATGCTCATAATGAGGGAAATTCATAATTATGGGCAATATTAACATATTATTGTGGACTCTTACTAAGTCATATTAAATAAATGGATAAGGATTCATCGAATACCCAATCTAGTTTCTATCATTAGACCTACCGATACATCAAGGGGCCATATTGGGCCAAGAAAGTCACATAATAAGTAAAATAAATTCCTCATATGAATGGAGTAAAATATAATCAACATAATATCCACATTGAATCATACATATAAATTATTAATATTTAGGACAATTAATAAACATAATCATGACCATCCAATGAAATATGCAATATGGTATTAAAATATCGTATCTCTATTAAAACTGGTAACAAAACATATAGTAAAATTTTAAAATGGTACCATAGTTGAGTAACCTCCGTAAAGAAAAAATATTATAAATTAAGCTGATGTAAATGAAAATACTATAAAATTTTCATTAATTTTTTTAGGAAAATAGCCTTTTCATTTTAAAAGCATTTATTTTTAAAAATTTAAACACATAAAAAAAAAACATGTTCATTGAAAGTATACTTTTAAAATTTTAAATTAATATTAAAATAATATATTAGTCATTATGTTAGGAAAATCCATTAATTTCATAAATGGGAAAAAAATATTCCATTCATATTTTTGTAGAAAAGAATGAAATTTAATTCTCTAAGAAAATAATTAGAAGAATCTTTTCTAACTATTTTTTAAAAAGTGAAACAGTAGAACAAATTAATTTAAAAAAATAGGATAATATTAAAATTGTTTTACCTAAAATTTATAGAGAACAAGTATATGGATGAGATATACATTCCAGTGGATAATTAAATATAACAGATCCCAAATAATGATATGATTCTGAAATAAACCCTTATATTGGATTCAAATTCATTTGTACATGTTCAAACCTATTTTATAATATGTATATATATATATATATTTATAATAAATCTATTAATTAACCATAAATAAATATATCATACCATTTAGGACACACTTATAATATTTTATCTCAACTTTTTAGAAATTATTTATTAAAAACCAATATTTTGGGTAACAACTTCTTCCTTTTTCATTTATGTTTTAGTTTAGTAGTTTTGATATTGATACAATGATAATGGTAAAATAATATAAAAAATAATAATAATTAAATTAATATAATATATATTCATTATATATTTATTTCAATTATTTAATTATTTGTATAGATAGAAAAATACATTTACCGTTCATGGGGAGGGATGTATATACATATGCATGAACATTGTTTTTATTTTTCTATGAATTCTAAAAAAGAATTATAAATAGTAATTATCATTTACAGAATCATTATTATACCATATAAATAATATATATTTCCCAAATCCATATTTATTACATTCTTTGTAAATTAGACATGAAAAAAAATCACATCATTTCATGGTGGTGGATGTTTACACGTAAAAAAGAGAAACATTATCATTTAGAAACTCTTTGGAAGTAAAGAATTAATATATGATATTATAATATTAGATGTATAAATATATTATAAATATAATATATAATCAAAATAACCATAACAATTTTTATCCATGAAATGTTGTAATCAAAAATGAATTGTATGACATGGAGATTGTATGTCGTGCCTACGAACGAGTGATACATGAACATATTATTTGAAGGGAATGAATATAGGTAAATTTGGATGAACAATAATAATAAAATTTCGGTATATTGATGATATTTATGTGATTATTTAATGATAACTTCTAGAGTCCAAAAATATGTAGAAAAAGTAATAAATTGAAAGAGTTTAGGTAAGACAATTTCCTCTTCTTCTGAAGAACATTTTTTGATCTTTTCATAACGGAATTAAGATTTTTATTTTAGAAAAAACTGAAATATAAAAAACCTAGAGAGGAAGTTTATAAAATAAATGGGAAGGTATTTGTTGAATTATATGGATCAATGTTGTGTGAGGATATGAGGTAGGATGTTCTATTTTTATAATTGAGGTGAGGGGAACTTTTTGAATTTCCAACAATATTAAATTATAATATATTCATTCCCATACCAAATTACTCCAAATAGAATTGTAATAAAATATTATGTACGATTTTTTTAAATCCCACCATTTAACATGATTTAGATAATTTTTTTGGTTCAATTTGAACCTTATCATTTTGGTTAACCTTATGGTTAATTAATTTTGACTTTTAATATGGTAACAAATATTATTAAAAAATGGATAATAAGATTATTATAAATTGTAGAATTAATAAAAAATAGAAAATTTATGTTATTTGAAACTATATTTAATTCACATGGATGATGATAATATTTTTTACTTTTAGATAATTTAATAAAATATTATCATTATAAAGTATCATTATTGACAATTTTGACACTATTAATTTAATTTAACTTTAAATACATCATGGAAAATTGTTACTTTTAATATAATTCTTTAAAAACACTATAATATGTCATATAGATCTAATATTTCAATTTTACACAATAAATAATTCATATTATTTTGTAATTTATATTTATTATATCATTTATTTTACATATCCTAGACAGTAAATAAATACTGTATTTTCATTTCACAAGAATTTAAGGTAATTTGATATTTTATAAAAATTAAATATAATTTTAAATAAGGAAAATTATTTCATTACGTCAAAATAGTAATTTAGGAACATTCATATCTTTCTTATTTCTCTATGTGGACACATAAAAAATATTATCAATGAAAATGGAGACATTTCATATCTTTAATTTATTAAATGAAGAAATATTTAATTTTCATGGAAAAGTGTCTAATATAAAAAAAAATATCCTATGGTGATATTAATTAAATAATATTCATCCTAAAAAATTATGATAAATAATTACATCATTATCACTTAATTTTAACAAAAATAATCCCAAATTACAATTAACGAGTTCCAAAAATGTAACCATAATAACTATTTAGTTTGACCTAAAAATGATCAAAATATCTAAACAAGAAACTCTTGATTATAAATATTTAATTCATTTTATCAAATTCTATAAGAATTTTTAGAGGAATTAAATTTTAAAATAGATATGTGAAGTGTGACATAAGTTCTTTTCTATAAAATTTTGTATTTATGAAAAAAATTGTATTTATTATTATTCCATGCATAATAAAAATATTAGATGAATGTTAAAAAATATTATATAGGATTTATAACATATATATTTTATTAAAATAATTCACCAATAGTGAATATTTAAATTTATTATTATATTAATATACATTCCACACACAAAAATAGTTTAAACAAAATACTTATTTTAAATAATTTTTTAATATTTTAAACATGATGCATTGATAACCAACCAATTTGTTCTATAAATTTATAAATCATCTATTTTACAAAAACATATTAATTTCCATTCATACCCATACATTTAATTTCTAGTTTATAATGGTCATAAAATAACCAATTATGGTTTGTTTGACATTGCTGTTTTAGGAAAATCAAGTTATTAATTAAAATAAATTTATTAGAAAAGAGACATATCATAATAAATTTTAGTTTCAAACACAAATCCAAATAGCCTTGAAATAAATTTTTTAATTATTTGTGTTTATCAACACATGTGGTATATTTCTAGTAGAATTTGATGGAACATGTATTGTTTAACCAAATTTCAGGGTTTGTTGTAATTGATTTCAATGATGCTCAGAGGAATTGAGAATGGTTAGATGGTTTAAATATGTGAATAAATTGTTTTTTGTCATTTGATTGATATTACAAAGAATATTTATATGAATTTTTAAACATTTCAATGATTCTGGTAGATACCAAGATTGTTTATAAGAACCATTGAGTTACCAAGAATGGTATTATGATGTTTCTCAAATTTTAATGATTATTTTAGGTTTTATAGTATATCATGATTCTTGGTTGTGATGTGATTTAATGAAATTATAATGTGATAAATAAAGATACAACTTGGTGCAGTCGATGTCCAATTTTTTATCAAAATATATTATAATATATAATAAATGTTTCCATTTGTGATGTATATAGATCCATTTATTTAGTTTGAAAACATGGGATGAAGATCCTTATAATTGATGGTTCATATATAGATTTGGTTCATGTTTCATTAAATAAAGGAGAATTTATTTTGAGAATTTTATTTTGGTGTATCTTTCATTAGTGAATCCATAAGTATAAGATCATATGGAAAATGTACATGGAATAAATTGGAACTATGTGTGAAAATTGATGAATAGTTAATCATATTAAATAATTGTAAAAATAAAGTGAATGTATTTTCAATGAAATCTGTTGGAAGTTGGAGGAAGACAAATAGTAGAGTAAATGTAATAATATATTATTAAGATCGAAAATTTTGATGAATGAATTGAGTTCCCATCCATGGGCCACTATGAAACCAAACATACCTACCACAAAATTGAAGATCTATTGAATTATTTTTGATGATGTTTTAAATTTTATGAGAATTATTTTAGATGAGTTAGATAGGTTATAAGGATGATTTAATGATGTCTATAATATATGGTTATTAAAAAATTAGAGCAGTGTTCTAAGAATATGACCTTTTAGAACTGCACATGTTTTTATTAGTTGTAGTGTGATTTTTTTTCACATTTTCATTTCTCATAAATATTTATACTATTGAAGTATGTGTAAGAATTTTACTGGGGATACCTAATACTTTTGAATAATGTAAGACTTACATTTCTTGTATGATTTTTTTATTGATGCACATAAGATGTTTGAGAAATGTGTATATTATTTGAGAAGTAAATAAATTATTTTATATTCTCATATAATTGTTTTCATACTATAATATTCTACATTGTTAAAAACCAAATAAAATGCAGTCTTATAGAATTAAATATTCTAAAGATGACTATACATGTCGATTCTTTGTTATGAATTCAATGATCAAATCATCATAATACTATTAATCAAATTTCAATGGGTGATCCAAGGGGAAGACTATATAAAGACGATCTTAGATACAATAATCAGTTCATTGACCACATAAAGAAGTGACATCTTATATCACATGAGTTAATGATCACACATAGATACATTTAATATGTTTGTAAATTATATCTTTTAGGGGAATAAGAATCCAAAATATTTTCAAATATAATAAGGAATTAATGAATCATACTCATCAAGAAGAAAAAATAGACTTATATTTAATTAGTGAGATTCATGAAAAAATACCAGGGATTATGAAAATGAAAAAGGAAATATTTTTATGAATCTGTGAAAATTTATCTGTAGAAGTATAAAAAATGTATCTATACTAAACATACAATGAAATATATACTTTAGTTTTTTTAAAAAAAATAAACGTGGTAGATGATACGACATCCATGATGATATAAGAATGTCTCTATATTATAGAAATATGAGTGAGTTCCAATGATAGAAAAATATATCCTACTAAATAAGAAGTATGATATAAGAATTTCAAGGATATATTGTTTCCAATTTTATTTATTTTAATAATATGAGAGATAAAACCTATAATAAATATGGTATATGTCTAGAGAGTCTTGAGTAATCTAGCCTAATTATTGTATGTGAGGAAGAATATTTGTCCTCACCATCGTGTTTGGAGTCAATAATAAATAAGTGATCTTATATCATGTACTTATAAGTTCTTTCTCTTATATTTTTTTTCCATATCAGTTCTTTATTATATACGGTTTGTTATATAATAATGATTCCAATTCTATACCACGATTCTCTTGATACTAATATTTTAAGCTCTATGTGTGGGATAAAACCCATATTCACTAGATATTTAGTCAACCGGAAGTGGAGTTAAACCTCATCAATAAAATACGATGGATTTTTGTGTGTTTCCATTCTTATGATATATTCATTTTTTATAGATGAGATTTAATGTGATAAAAAAATACCCATTCACTAAACAAGTGAGGAGGTGAAAATGGAAAATTTTCTTGATTAGGATAAATGTAATAAAACTGATTCACCCCTATAATATTTGGTGACAATGATAAGTGACCCTAAAAATTAGATTCAAATAAGGTCACATCCCTTTTGGATTCTCTTATAAGATTTTCTTTTGAATTGTGTTATGTTGTTTTACAGGATATATGAAATAAATATGTCAATAATAATATGAATTAATTATTAAAGAGGCTATGGAATATTTTTCAAACATGAAAATAAAAAACATGATGAATAGAGATGCGAATAAGTTAAGAAATACCTCATCTCTGAATAGACTAAATAATGAAACTCCTTAAAACAATAATATTTTATAATATTTTTATATTTATTGAATTTGATATATTTTATATCTTATGATGAATACAACAATAAACATATCTGTATCATTATTTTAAAAATTATAAAAATATATTCAATATTATATAGTAAAATAAAATTTAAAAAATAAATAAAATTTCAAAACGAGTAATCTTCATCTATATACATTTTAATAATTCTAGATAAAAAATTTTAGACTATTTTATTGAAATGTGGATTTTTGATAAATTTAATAATTTTGAGGATTGATATATTTTTCTTTTTTAAATTAAAGTAACAAGTAATAAAAACATTTATATATATATATTTAATGTTAAATTAATGTTAATTAATACCAGTATAACATTTATTGGTAAACATATAATGATTTTGTAAAAAAATATTTTATATAAACATATATTTAAAAATATATAATTTATATTATCTTGATAATTAATCATATTAAATTTTATAGTATACATTTATATAAAAATAATGATAATTCAATAATTGGTTAACTTTTAGTTATATATGAAGATAAAATGTTTTTTAGAATGTTTTTTATATGAGTAATTTATTTTCTGATAATAAATTCAATTATTCACTATTTAATATTTTTTATTTAATTTTCAGATAAACAAACTTTTAACCCCCCCCCCCCCCCCGAAATGTAAACCTCAAAGAGAAGAGGGTATAAAAAATTCAATATAGGATGCATTACCCTCTATAAAGTAAACATGATTAGGAGATAAGAGGTCATAAAATAAGAAAATTAATTACATAACATAAAAAGAAAACCAAAACCATTCCATAATTGTAGTATAAATAAAAACATATTAATAAAAGTGTCAAAATAAAAACCAAAAAAAGAAAAAGTAAGGAAATGACATAATGAGAATCCAAAAGTATGAGAAAGTAATATCCAGCATGGTCCATGTAGTCCTCCTAGGAAAATAAACAAAATTATATATATATATTTATTTATTTATGTGTAGAGAGTATAACTATACTCTATAGGATAACCAATGTCTCCCAAGAACATGTGAATAAAACATACTAATGCGGCCGTGAGGAAACAAGAGAACCAAAAACACCTAAATAGGCTAACTGAACAATATCATTCCTTCTACAACTCACTCACCAAATAACATGTCCATGGTTAGTAATATAATATATATACTATTGAAAAATGGTACCTCACATTGATTTTAAAATAATTTTTCACTCTAAAACTCCAATGTCATATGTACTCACACTACTATCTTTTTTGTATAATGTATTATACACTACCACCACATAGAACGACCACATCAGATTATTCTAAAAGGCATGTGGGCCATTTCAATAGAACACTGACCCATAACATGGTTACCTCACACCACACCAGTTTCATATGGGCCAATACATCACATATCCATAAGAGTTCGGTATCATGTACATGAATGAAAAAACATTTTTCTCACCTCTTAATATGCATCAACCCAACCATAATCCACATCATCTCCAAATCAAAGAGTCATCACTAATTTATAATTTAAACTTAATTCTATTACACCCTATGCATGTCAAGCTCAAATGAGAGAGAGTGTGACAAAGTGGGGGTATCCAGACATCCATCCCCATTAACATGATGTTGGAAAAAACACATTTATATGTGTGTGTTTGTGTGTGTGTGTGTGTTAGCACATGGTTCTCATCATGGATGTGCTGTATATAAAATATCATATAGATATATATTGTATATAATATTATATCACACAAGAACAACCTATGGGTATATAAAAAAATATCCATCCAAATTTAAAACAACATGCACAAGGCCCCACATCCTTTTCCACATTGTCAAGAACAATTAATTTCATAACACCATACAAAAATCCAAACTTCCAAAACCACATTTTATTCATTAATACCATACATTTTCCATCCCAGGTATTTTATATTAAACCTCTTTCCCAATTAAACACACTACCCATCATTATACATTCAATATCCACTCAACTCATTAACCAAACTAGACCATTCCATTTAAAATAATTATTAACCAATTCCATTTCATCCCAGAAAACTAAAATAACACAACATTACAAAAACATAAATACCATCAACCAAATCTAATGATTAATCCAAAAAACCCCGTCTGGTCACCCCATTTTTATTACAACCAACCCATAGCACAACAACACGTCTCATCAAATCCCCCACCCACATCACAATCGCCCATAACTACCCCCATAACATGTTCACCCCACCTCATATCCAAACATCACAAATGAACATCACCACCCCTCAAGACCATAACACACTTCACACATTTACATGCCATAACACTTTTCACATCAAAAAATATCAATCTAAAGATTTATTAAGGGGTTTCATATAAATTCCAATTCTATGCATTAAGGGATTTATCAAACAAACCATAAATTTAGGTGAAAGAAAATATTTAACAACACATACCAATTATTTATGTTTGTTTCATAATGATAACACATAAAGGGATTCACAAAAAACATCAATCCAACCCATAAAAATCCTTCCATGTAAAATCATTTTCAATTGTCCAATAAAGAAGGATAAACATAATATCACAATATCAAAATGTTGTAAAAATCATTCAAAATATTCCACATTCCCCTTAAATTTAAATCAACCAAGTCATTTTCTATATTTAATGGTGAAAACTATCTTCGAATAGATAAAAATAAAAAAAAAATCCAATGCATGAAACCAAAGTGGAGAAGTGAGGAATCCCTTACCTATAATGATGCATTTTAATATGATTCATAAATATGGAATAGGAACAAAGTCACCATATATTATAACAATGAGGATGAAAAAAATTACCATTATAGAATACTTCAATCACATCACTTCCCCATTGCAACAACTCTAAAACAAGATATTTCACCTTGATATAGTCCCAACCTTACTGGAAACAAGGAGGAAATGAGAAATGAACAAGAATGAAACTTAAATTAACCATCAATGATTGATTATAAAAAGAATGAAATCAATGAAAATTATTAGAGGTTGAATATTCTCATTGGGACACACTTTGTTCCCCAAAATAGATTAGAGAGAAGCTGAAAAATGTGAGGGGTATTATAATTGGATTTATATTGAATAAATAGTCTATAAAATAAAAGATCACGACAAATCCACCCAAAAAATGAAACATCAAACCTATAAATTTAATTAAATACAAACAAAATAAAACTCAAAATTTTGTATCCCTACAGGTAAAACTATCCTCTAAGATACTTGGGTACCTAAACACCATAGATCCTACACATGGTATCGTATATGAAGATAAAACCTATATAACTCTGCTACAGAACCTAGAAAACAAGGAAGAGAATTCACTATAGCCCCATGTCTATTACTCAACTATACCTTAAAGGGTATATTGGCCTAAAACTACAATATAGAATCCCCATACACCATATATTATCCTCCACTACATATCCACCACCTTTTGATTGAGGATACATCATAACAAAAAATCATTGTTCTATCTAACACCAAAATAGAAGTAGCATAAAAAAGATCAACCACTCACTACACCATAGAAAACTCCTCCTATAATTTAGTGGTAAACATTATAGAATAGCCTGTGTCTCAACACTATAACCCTTCCAAAAAATAAATTATCATTAAATTATCGATTTAAACTCCATCAAACAACTTTATATTTCATTCAAAACCTCTCATAATATTATTCCCTTAATAAAACTAGCCAGATAGTTTAATATGTTACATTAGAAACCTATCATACTATTCTATACCTTTAGAACAAAAAAAACATATATGGAGAAGAGAGAAGAGATCCATGAAAACAATCTCTCAAGATACCTTTTAGGGATATCATTACAACCAAACACCAACACCAACCAAATACACAAAAATTTATTTAAGAATGTTCATAAAAAACCCTCATAAACATATTACTACAAAATCACTCACCAATTGAAAACAAAAAAACTTGTCATAAATCCATCCAATCCACCATCTCATCCACAATGAATATCAAACCAATAACCATTATAACAACTATAAAACACTTCTCCATGTGGAAAACATCAAATAATTCCCTCTCCAATATCAAGAAGTTGTGTGATTTTTTCAACGATAACTCTCTCTAATATTATTAATTATTACATGTTATATTTAATCCTTATTATTAATTACATATTCATATCTTCATATTATTGAATCTTTAGTCACACATCACAACAAAGTGAATGAACATCTCATAAACCAACAAGACTACAAATTTTACATCTTCGAAACAAAACAAAATAGTGGAAAATATCTAAACAACTTAGGGTACTGAGAGAAAATTTTCTTCTCATGTTCCCATGTCCTCTCCAATAGGACAGTAATCCTCAAAAATACATAAAATTAATAAATATTAACACCACATAACATATTCTATGATAATTCCTAATTCTCTACTGGATATTTAGTAAACATTGTGTTATCCTAGATATCAAAATCCCCACAATCAATGACATGGGTGTAATCATGAAGTTATAGCTGAAGATTTGATATGTAGAAGATATAATGAATATGGTCTATCCATGGAAGATGTTCCTACTAATAATAAACCTATCAATTGCTTTATATCTTGTAAAAGGCCCAAAAAACCGGGGAATAATCTTACACCAATACCAAAAATCCACTACCCATCCCAAGGTGAGACATTCAATAACATATGGTGTCAATAATAAAATTACAAGAATGTCCACTTAAAACCAAATTATAAAATTTTGAAGTCCTATAGTACTTTTAACCTCTCATGAAAAATCTAATCCTTCTATATTGTGATATTTAGAACATCGGGACATGATTTGGTGATTCCCTAACCTCAGTTAGTACAACAGGGAACACCATGGATACCCATACATATCCTCATTAAAAGAAATGATAATGGATGAGTGATTTATATTATTTTATGTAAAATAAATAAAGTCTGAAGTGATGTTCCCAAGACCTACAGATGTCTAATAATAATTCTCAAAAAATATCCTCTGGCATTTGGACAGTGAGCTCTATCTGCTCATCCTTCAATGGGTGTGATGTAGTAATGAGATGGAACTTCATTACAAAAGCCAGATGAAATTCCCTTTAGAATAATGAGGTAAAATATGTGTCATAATCCAATAAAATGAAACTCATAATTCCAGGTAACTACACCCCTTCATCCACATACATTCTTACCAAATCATTTGTGGTTTATGACTCTATGATTTCAAATAAGTGATACTTTTTAATTAACCAATCCATGATTACCCAGATAACATAAAAAATTCCTATGATAAGAGTAAACCTATGAATAAATCCATCTATAATTATTCCCATTTCCACTAATGAACATCCAAAGGTTACAATAAACTACTATGAATATGATGTTCTTTCATTACCATTTAGAAAACCAAACAGAAACTCCAAACTCGATCACCACATGTTTCAACCAAAAACAAGAAAACCACAACATATATCCACATTATATCTTAGAAACTACTAGGTGAAAATACAAGGGTGACCTAGAAAACCAAAAACGTAATCACTCATTCATTTCTAAAAAAATAAATAGCCTCCCCTAATACAATGTCTAGTTCTGGCCATCCATTGACCATCCCTCTGGATAATCTCTATGGCCAGCATGACCACACATCACCTATGGATCCTTGTATCCCTGTAGATAATAACCCAGTTGCTGTATAAGAAAATTCTACTCTATTATCTGTAACATTGATCCATTTACATCAACCACCCTCACATCTAAAGTACAGATTCAAACCCATCTATTTCCTTTCATTCATCTTTAAACTCATATGCAACATCCTTCTGATACATACAGATCAAATCAACCACAACATTCCTCTTTCCTAAGGTATAGGATATCATGAAATCATAGTTCTAAATAAATTGTATACACCACTATTATAATGAATTTAGACCACACTATGGATATATATACATAATGATATTATAATCGATGAAGACCACAATGTGGTCTCTAATGAGGTAATTTCAGTAGAATTTGAGATAAAATGCAATATATAATAACTTTATATAATGGGTTATATAGTAATTATCTTGGTGAATAACTACCTAGACTTATAAGAGATCACCAATCACTTTTTTCATTAGGAAAACTTCAATCCCAAATGATAATCATCACATAACACCATAGAAATCACCCCCTCTACCGAAAAATTGAAAATTAATAAACATCCTCATCTAGTTGTCAAGTGATTTAAAACACTAATTATTCTAGTTAAATGTCTATCCATTATTGTTAATTCTATATATAGGGCCAAAATTTTTAGTTTGTATAGATACAACCCTCTCATAATATCCCACAAAACAAAAGAAGTAATGAACATCATCCATATTTTTATGTGATTCCAATAAATCAATTCCATTACCTTCAATAGGTCTAAAACCAATTCCTACAAGGATAACACCTTCCAATGTAAATTCACCTATCATGTACAAAATATCGCCTTGGATAATGTTCCATAGAGTTGGTGGTGTCGAAACACCGGCAAGAAAATAATGAGATGATCGACATATTTCTCTTATAACATCATGTATATCATAATTTCATTGATGAAAATGAATATGAGAGGGTCAAAAAACACATAACATAGTGTTCATGATCCACATTAATATATTTTGCATTTTCTAAAATCTGTACAACATGTCCATGAACTTGTAGATCCAATATCTACATCTGATGACAGTCATCATAATACCATTCTTTTAGACACTCAACTGGTGATATCAGGACCTCAGGATGCTCATATAAATAAAACTGACCATTCATAGCTAGTAACAATGACTATCTATCCAATGAATCTGGTAGAAATTCTTTATTGTCGCATGATTCAGTCTTCATTTGTCTATAAAAAACCTTATACAACCATCCACCATCATGTTGAATAACAATGGGGCACCCCCTGATGACCCATGAGGCCGAATAACAAATTTCTACATAAGATCATCTATAAGAATCATATGTTCCCTCAACACAAGATGTATTATTTGAAAAGGATCCAAAAATATTAATGAAGAACTAAGATAAAAATAAACCCTAAACCTAATATCCCATCAATTGGCCAGCATCACAACCAACTCCGCAAAAATAAAGAATAACTCCTAAACTATTATGGGAATCTCTTCTATCCCAATATCCATTGATTCCATAGACATCCTGGAAAAGATATAATGAGGTTTTTCAATAATATAACTCAAAACTAAAGGCTCCTATCATAAATGAAAACCACATTCCTGACCATCAACATATGATAACCTAACTCTCATTCTGAAGTAGTCGATAATAGTACACATAGAAGAAAACCAATAAATGCCACAAATCACATTGTACAACTGTATATGAATTAAGAATTTATCTCAATAGGACAATTGTGAACACACCATCAGTCTACATGCCTATCACACTTCAAAAAATATTGTCTATCCCATAAATTTTATTGTCAACTATAGAGTAATGAGAAGCCTACCTATGTACAATCACTAAGCAGAGACTAGAGGGGATGAATGAAATGATTGTGAATCAATTTTATAAAAAAATAAATTATAAGGGAATATGAAAAATGTATCGTAACTCGAAAGATATCCTATCCCTATAGAACTATTTCCTCTAATATGTGGAACTTCCCATGACAAAAACCTATTATGCTCTGATGATAGACACCTCTATAGACACACTTAGTGTGGGGTCCTAGAACATGGTGAATATCATGAGGTTATCCCCCACATAATCCATACCTTATAAGAAGAGCACATTCTTACATCCATAATTACTGAAATGACCTTATTGGATACTACTGATGAGGTTGGAGAAAAACATGACTACATCCACAAAACGAATCTCTTTGGAAAATTGGGAAATTTTTCATGAGATAGCCACTCAACTCTCATAAAAAATCACAATCATAATTACCCTATATATAATAAAAAACAACACAAAAAGTTCATAAATGATGTTATTGAGGTCAACTCCATACTTGTCAAAACCTTGAAAGCCTAGTGTCATTAAAATATAACTAATAATTATTTTCCTTGAGTAACCCTATTGACATACCTATCCCAAAAAACCCATTCATGAGGACAAATGATTGATCGCCACCACCTTTTTATGAACCTCTATGTACATTGACAATGTAAAGAGACTAACTACTTACTAAATATATGGATGTATTTCCTCCGTAAGATTTATCAATTATGACTCCACATCAAAAAACAATCTAGCGAAAAAATGAAACATATCCATGAACATGATTACTTGATCCCACAATGAAAAACTCTACTACTAATGAGTTATAATATCTTTCCACATCAATTCCTTCATGGTCGATGAATGAAATTCAGAATGAAACAACCTATAGAATTCAAGGGAAAACACTTATGCCTATTTACACTAATCAACAAGCAGTGTTCACTACGGACATGAAGATCCTCTCGTCAGATTTTCTAACAAAGGGACCCAATACTCCATATAGGCTATGATCAGACTAAAACATTTCTATATCTATTAGAAATATCTCTCTATATCTATATCATAAACACTATCGTCATAAAAATATAATGTTTTCCAATAAAAAGTGGTAAACTCCTTCTTACAATCCACATACTCCTCTATTAAGTCAACCCTACACCAATCAACCAGAGTGGATTATTGAACCTAAATTATCTAAATAACAATAACATGAAGACCATGATAAATAGATGAAAGGGAAACAATGATGTCATAATTCTAGCAGTAGAAAATTTTATTAACATTTTTTAACTCAATTCATATTTCATGAAACCACCAAATTCAAACCAAAACTCATTTAGAAGACAGTATTGTAACTCTCTTAGATGCCTAATTTTCAAACAATTCATACAAACTTGATCATTCAATGTGAATATAGTTACATTACTATAGAATTTGGGGGGGGATAAAATATCATTATCTTGATAGTCCCCCTAGCCTATGACATGCGCCACAGTCAACTAGAATTTTTTCCATTCCAACCAATGAAATATTCAATTTTCTTAACCCCAATCTCCATCCATTATCTTAAAAATAACCTTTGATACCTCCCTGTCCTAACCCCCTCCTCCAATGGTACCCTTATAGAGTTGAAATTAAAGAAATGGAGATAATGAACCTAGATTCCCACCATCAGTATGCCCCAAGTTGGCGATTAGAATCTTGAGTATAAAAATATCAATATAAGAAACATTAACTTCTAAAATATATATAGTATTAGGATAAAGGATATCAATGATCAGTGATCCTTATGATATTATATAAAAGGGAAACCAAAAAAATTCTTATAATGTAGGTATAATTAAAATAGAAATATATTAAATTCTATAAATAAATACCCATAATGAAAATATAAGGTAGAGACAATCCAAATATTTGAGCTAGTAATACCATACATGGTCCACATAGTCCTCCTAGAAACTTGAAACCCATTTTATAAACATTGGCTGAGAATACATGAATACATTATTGGAAATCCAATGCCTCTAACACACATTTGAATAAAGAATATTATTTCCCTAGTGAGAGAACAAAAAAATCCAATAGAGGAAAAGACATCAACTATGAAATCGGATCATCACAATGGATCGGTCACCCAATAACTCATCCAATTATAATAATATAATTTTATGTATATCAATAATACCTACCCCACATCTCTATCACAAGAACTTACTACTCTCCCACCCATTCTTTGTAACATATTGAATTTACTTTCTCATATGTATATTATATATCACATCTTCTCCCCACACCTTCGTCGCATCACCTCACACTCACAAACACCTAGGTCATCACATATGACAACCTCCCAGTAACCTTGTTATATCACACCATGCTTCATACACCTATGACATCACAGAACATATCAATAGATGTTGGGTATCATGAAAATTAATGACAAAAACGTCATTCCCACCTCTTACCATGCATAAAACCCTCATTAATCCATATAATAACCTCATCAACAAGTTATCACGAATGTTGACTTTTTATGTCTGAACATCACATTCTATGCATATCATCCTTTCATAGAATATATATATATCTGTGTGTGTGTGTGTACGTGTATCATAACCAACCATCGACCCTCACCACCAAGATGTTTCGAAAAATATACCCCATGTAGACACACACACACACACAAACACATATGGGTTTCAATACATGGTGATCAACATTGGAGGGTCACTAATAAAATTTATATGGAAATAAAATATATATAATATTGTATCAGATAATAAAACCAATTTATACCCCACAAACATTCTATATCTACTCACAACATCACCCCTAAGGATTCAAAACCTCAAATTTTTTTGTTTTCAACATGTATTTCAAATTTCCAAAAAAAAAACAATCAATAATCCATAAATAAATTCATTCATTAGTTAGATTTATTTTCCATACAATTTACTACACATTACACCAAAACAAAAATAAATCACATTGACAATTTTTATTAATTTATTACCCATTCAACTCATTAACCAAACCACCCCATTCCATTTCAAATCATTATTACCCAATTACATTACTACCTAGGAAACTAGAATAATATAAAGTCATATAAACAAACATCTCATCATTCTCATCCCCTTTTAAGAGAACAAACCCCAATTCACCCCCATTTTTACATTATAAAATTCACATAGAATTTCCACACATCATATCATGTTCTCCATGGAAATACAATAACACATCACCGCCCAATAGCATTATCACACAGCCCCATAACCAATCATTACAAAATCACATTACATCCCCTCAGAATCACAACACACATGACACATTCACATGAAACACCACTTTTCATGCCATTAAATAAAAAATTCTTAACTTATCAAGGAGTTGTTCATCACTTATATTTCATTATATTATGTTAAATATCAAAGAATCTAAATATTTGGGTGCAACCAATTTTTCATCTAAGTATATTTGATTAACCAATTATTGAAGGTGGAGTCCTAAGTACAACATATATAGTTATTTTCAACAAAAATAATTTTTTTAAATACAAAACCTCCCAAAATAGGCGATTTTAGCTTCTAAAAAATGCATTTATAAAATAAGGAACACAATATAAAAATCCTGTAATATGAATGTAAAACATTCCATATACAACTTAAATTATATTAAGCTTCACATTATCTTTATATTTCTGGTGAATATCACATTACCATTGATAAAAAATAGTACACCCCCCCATGAATGATACATTACATGAGAAAAGAGATGTCCCATTTATCAAACAGTTTTTTTTGATCTTCTATGCAATGTTAGAAGAAGAACAAAGCCACCATTGATCATTACAATGAAGAAGAATACCTCTAAAATCCAAGAAAACATCAACCAAATCACATTGGAAAAGTAAGAACACAGAAAATAAATATTTCCTCCTTAATAGAAACCATACCACAGAAGAAATCAGAAGAATAACTAGGATGAACAAGAAGTGGACTCCCATTTACCCACATTTAGATATTCACAAAACCAGGGACAATAAAATGATAAGAGGATTAAAGTCTTCCTTGAGAAAAAATTGTGTTGGTTTTGTAATAAAAAAACAAAGGAAAAGTGAGGGGGTTTGAACTTGTTTTAGAATTCATACCACATATATAAAATAAAAAAGAGAAGTTAAACCACCTAGACCTTGCCACAACTTAACTTAAAATCATAGGGACTATTGAAAAAGACCACTCAAAATTCCACATTCATACTATTCAAACTTTTCTATAGTATACCTGGGTAATTAAATGTCTTTGATCCTATAAATATCATAGACCATGACATAGATGAACCCACTATACTGCAGACCCTCGATAAATAGGAAGAGGCTACTCTACAACCTCATGTCCAAAATAATGATAAACATAAAAAGGATGTCACATCAACTTCTATATGAGCATCCTCTAACACCACAGCTTCTCCACTATTCCACATCCATCTTCTGCTACAATTTGGAACAATGAATCCAAATATCCAAATTTTTACTACCCAAAATTTGATATTATCACCAAAAACACCTCAAAGCACTCTTTATTTCATAATTAGCTCCCCTTACACTAAAAAATCATTAATTATGGCACATCTTGAGGATGCACGCAAATATTTTTCCAAAAATAGTAGTCGTACCCTTTCTCATCTTGAAAACCTCCAAACACCTCAGGATATCCTCATACAACTACACCAACATTAATCTTGCAATTTTATAGTATATAAGGTACATACTATTAAAATATTGAAAATAATAAATAAAAATTCATTTGACGGTTGTTACCATCCGTCAAATGAGGATAAAGCAATTTTTTATTCTTGAATATACATTTTTCTAGAAAAGGGTTTACGTGTATTGTGAGTGGATATTAAAATTAATTTTTTACACATAAATAAATTGAATATGATAAAATTGATTCCACATCCGGAATAATTATTTAATTTTTTTCCTATTAGTAATTTGATATTGTTTCAATAAAATATATTACAATGGTTAAATGTTTAATTATCATGGTAAACAGGAAAATTAGTTGAAATAAGGGATAAGGTTTATAATATCACAAATACCATATATATATATTGATGGTTGTATTAAACATAAAATTAGTTTATATTTTAAATTTGTCTGATTTTGTTTGAAATTTCAATGCGACTGACGTTATATTAAATTAATGTTAAAAGTATCTACAAGTATAAACCACCCCTCACTTATAAAAGGAAACCTAATCTTATCAATAATACACATACTTTTATCACCATAGATAAACAAAAATATAATCAAATCACATTCACAACATCCTTCACAAATAATTGAGGTTCTATTCTCTCCAAAATAAAATATTATGAAGTCTTATAATGTAATCTAAAGGAGGATACCCAAGGAAGATGTAATTGTATTAACCGACAACATCAAGTTTACTTCTTCTTATCAAAATATTGAACATGTTATATACATCCAAATATGATGAAAAAATAATAATTATTAAAATTAAATTTTTATGTTGATGAAATATCCATTATTTAATTCTCATTAATCCAATGTAATATTATTTTATTGCCCATGCATACATGTAGAATATCACCTCCATGAAGCGGTGTATATTATTTTTCATTGACCACCATATTATATGATTATATAGAAGTATTTGATAAATATATTTTATATTTATGATATTATTACTATTTTAGAAATATAAATTATTCTTTATATTCATTTAACTTAATCCATTGTAAAATGAAAAATGTAATAGTTCATATGCACACACTACCACATTTACAAGTGATTTAATTAATTTGGAAAAAGAACAAAACATGAATGGTTATAAAACTATATATAATAATTAAATATTATTTTTATGAATTGATTAAATTTATTAAGATGATTAAACCACGACCAATGTCTAAAAACTCATGACACAGAATCAAAACATACAGGGAAAATAGAACATTTGACCTATATATATTTATTTTAATGAATAATTATTAATAAATAAGAAATTAAAAATAATAAGTGAAATATATTTAGTAACATAACGCTTAATATGGTTATGGTACATATTTATAATCAATATTAATTCATTATATATGAGTTTAACATGTGTACTAATCTTGTCAAGACTTACCGAAAAGGGTTTATATTACAATCTAAATTGTTATGTGGATTGTTTATAGTTATACTTATATTGTATGAAATTTTATCTTCATTATCATATAATAAAAATATATATTCTTCTACTACAGTAATTTTTAGGTTTTGAATTTTTATTATTATTTATCCCTATTTGGTAGTCAGAATTGGAAAAATAATTTTTTTTTGAAAAACATACTGTATTTCTACTTTTTGGGTGTGAATATTTTTATTCCCTTATAATGTTATGGAAAATTTTTCAATAATGATTTTATACTCTAATGATTTATTAAATTGTTTAGCAAACTTTTACTTCCATTTCAATGTTTTAAAATGACATCTTTACAATTTTTTATATACAGTATATATTTTCCTTTATCGATAGCGTGAGACGAATTTGGTTTAATATTTAACGAATGAATGTATTCATCCTCTACCCATTATATTAATTGTTAAAAATACATATATAAAATTTTTTATGGTTATATAATGAAAATATAATTCACTTTTTAGGCAATTTTGTGTTTTCAAAGAGCTATAGAAAATAAAATGTTATTTTTACATGCTTATCAAAGTATGTTTCTAAAGGGTTTATTAAGGAAAATAACTTCTATTAAAACATACTTTATAGAATATTATGCATCATTGGGGATATACTATAATGATACCATCCATTTTTTTGTTCAATGATGATGACACTCTATGTAATTTTTATGAACCCATTTTATTATAATGGGAATATTATGATACGATGAAATCATGAATTTTTTATGAACTTCTTGAGAACATATATATGATTTTCATGATATATTTTATTGGAATAGAATTATATATCCCTCCAATACATTATTTAAAAGCTGACATTCCATGAGATGATATGAAATGGAATTTTGAGTGAATCCATTCCCTAATGGGACTCTATCAAAAAAAATTTATCTTGATGGTTATTACTTAACACAAAATATACTTTATATGATTATCTATATGATAATCACCCCATAGTACTACATTGATTTTTGGGGTGTCAAAAAACCATTAGGCATAGGTTACTATAGCTTCCCTATAGAGGTATTATAGTTTAACTATAACAGTAGAGGAATTGGACAACTAGACACATTATTGTCCTGGTACTATTGAGGAACAATAGCAGTGAAAATATAGTTGTATCTCGATTTCTATGTCAGTACTATTGCCTATATTGAATTTTGGAACAAATATGGGACTATAGGGCCATGTAATGGGATTTAATACCCATTCGACCTATAGGCCACGTAATTTGTCACCTCTACAAAAAAATAGGTCCCGTGTTTCAAAAAAAGAGGATTCAGAACTAATGTTTTTTAAAAATAACCCATGCCTTAATCTTGTTATATGATATCTTTGATCCAGATTTATTATTTAAGATTTCGTTCTCTTATTAATCCTGTATTTTATTATAAGAAATACTTATTTCATGACTACTACTTTATGGTTTATAACTTTTTGGTTATGATCTTGTAAGTGATGAATATATTATCATACACTATAGTTAATATTATTCCCACTTATGATCATCAAAAATATCCCCCATGTACTATTTATTAAGAATACGATCCCACCCTTTATTATAATTCCATTTACCTATGTTGTAAAGAACTATTTTATGTTTTATATTACTAATATGTGTGATATTTAAGAAGAACATCTTCAGAGATATTTAATATCTTTCGTAAAATATGTTTAATATGTATATATTATCAAAATACAATTAAAAGTAATGATTATAGTGATTTTTAGTTTTAATATATATATAATATTAACGTAAAATTAGGTAATATTTATATATTTTATTCTCAGGTAACCTTAGTTGGAATCAAAGTAGGGTTTGGTTAAATTTGTGGATTGTATTTGAGAAATGAGATGATAAAACCATGGAAAACATTTTTAAAAAAAATGTAATATAGGATGAACATAATGTTTCATGGGTATATATGAGGGTATTTTAATTTCAAATATATTTGGAATTATTTTCCTATTATTGTCACAAATATTATTTATAATAAATACTCAAATTTTATTTTTAGTTTTTACTAATGGATGGATCCAAAATCAATCATGTTAACCAAAAATATGATTGAAAATAAAATGATAATCCTAATGAATGACTGAATTAAATGGGAGAGAGAATTTAAATATTGTATTTATCCTCACTAAACTATCTAAATATATGAATGTTTATTCAGATCATTTTAAACATTCTAATATTCAAATAAATGAAAGACTCAACATTAATCCCTTAATATAAGAAAATATACCTTCCATCATTAGTTCCTATTATACCCTTAAAAATAATCAATGTTTAAATGATATATACAATATATTTTACATTATCATGTTCTTAGAAAATTTGAATGGAGTTTTTAACAAGTACCATTTAGATGGTAAATTAGATCTGTAGTGGACACATTACAAGAATACAACACAAGATGATGAAATTGAATCTATAAAATGGGAAGTGTTTAATAATTATTTTTTTCAAAATTATTTTCTTTTAAATCCACACAATGAAATGGAGACATAATTCTTAGAACTATGTTAAATGGACGGTAAATCTATTGGTATTTTTTGAGAACATTTTACCAATATTGTTAGGTAATTATTTATTTTATCGTCAACCTAGAGAGAGAAAATGATTCATTATTCAAACATTAATACTAGTTGTCCAAACATCATTGAATATATATGATTTTGATAATCATATAAAAATTATTTTAGTGCTCTAATAGTATAAATAGGTAATTGAGTTTCTAAATATTCTAATGGTTTTGGGGAAAAGAAGAGAAAAACGTTTTCTAGGGAAATTAAAATAATAAAACTCATAGTGGACGAAAAACTATTCTACCATTATATAGAAATTTTTCAAATAATTATAGATTAGGATTTTATAAGGTAATAAGTATATCTATCTCATGGGGAAAATAATTCAAACACAAAAATGAATATTAAATTTATGTGAAGAGGATATATATTGAAATGAATAGATATAAATATCATTTGATTGTTCCACCCGTAATAAAATTATACAATTTTAAGGAGAATGGAAATTATGACAACAAGTGTTCTAATTATTGTTTTTATGATGAAAATCACATTAAAAAAATACCATGAAAATGTATAAAGGCAAGGCTTATACGGTCACAACTTTTCAAGTGGATGATGCACATAAATTGGGGAAATGTAAACTTTTTATCAATTATATAGTTGAAAGTATAAAATTTTATTTAGGATATACCATATCTTATATATTATATAGAAATTATAAGAATATAAAATCACAACTACAATGTATATCTATTGATTTTTCAAAGAAAAAATAAAATAATACAATGATTTCATCCCAATCCTATAGCTTATCCTGATAAAAGATTATGGGAACGTACTTCATGAAAATCATATTATTATCACTCTTGTAAAATGTGACATTATTTTGGGCATGGATTGGATCACTATATATATATCCTATAACATTTAAAATGGATGTGAGTAAAGTTTTATATTATTAATCATTATATGATCACCTATTGGTTTGATGATGAAAATTAACTTAAAATGAAAATTACTTCTATTATAATGGTCTTACTAAATATTATTGAGGATTATTTGTCTCAAATAGATTTGGAGAAACTCAAAATTTATGATATTTTTATTTTTTGGAATATGATAATGTATTTTTTGATGTGTTCTTTAGTCTTCCCTTGAATCTTTATGTTGAGTTTTCTATATAACTAATAGATTGTGGTAGACCCATTTTAAAGACACCTAATAGAGTAACCTTAATTTACATTCCAGAGTAGAAGAAGAATATATAGGATAATCTATAACACATATTCTTATAACCTAGTACATCAACATGTGGTATATATACTATTTTTAATAAAAAGAAAGATGCGTTAGTTGCATTTTTTAATGATTTTTGGGAGATTAATAAATTCTCAATCATGAAAATGTATCCTCTTACTTATACAGATAAATTGTGTGATTTAAATTTTGGTGATAGATTATTTTAAAATATTTCTTTTCAAACTAAATATCATAAATGAGGGGTTAAAAGTGGGGATACATTTAAGATAAGATTTAATATGTGGCACAAATACTATGAATTTAAATTTATTCTGTAGACATATAATAATGCATGTGTTGGCTTCATGGATATAATCAATAGTGTCTTTAGATATTTCCTTTCTCATTTTTATGTTAATATTTATAGATAGTATTATAATTTATTCTTAGATTAAGGATGAGAATAATGAAAATTTGGGTATTTCAATGAAGACCTTGAAAAAAAAAGTTATATGAAAATTTATTAATTGAAGATTCTCACTATAGAATTTATCATTATAGAAAAATTTAATTATAGAGGTAGTATAATGGCGGATACTTCAATGATAGATGTTATTGAGAAATTGAACAAACCAACCTTTATTATAAAGATCCACAAATTTCTCAAATTGTCTCACTTCAACAAAAGAGGCCATTAACATTGCTTGAATAATCCTAAATCAGTGCTAACAAAGCTCTGACTACCACAATTGGGTTAAAAGGAAAAGTCTTTTATCAACATTATAAAATCATTGATAAAGTGGTTCATTATCAGCACTTTTATAAGAACTAATAAGTCACATGTATATCAGATCTTATTAAAGTACTAATAAAGGATATTATTTATCAATACATTTAATTTTCGTGGATAAAATATAATTTATAAGCAATTTTAAAGGCCTTGATAATGGTTTCTTTATATGTTCTCTTAAAATAACTGATAAGGGGACCCTTTACCAGTACCCTTAAATGAATATAATAATGTAACCCTTCATCATGGAATTTACAGACACTGAAAATGGACTCATTTATTAACACATTTAATAACATTGATAATGGCCAATACATCAGTGTGATGATACAACACACTACATCACCAAAAAAAAGAGAATGTTGTTGGTTGTAAATAAAATGGCATCACCAGAAAGAGAATTAGAAAAATTGAAAAGATTATAAAAAATAAAATAAAATGAAAAAATGATATAAAATTTCCAAGACAAATATAAGAAAATAACACTAAATATAGAGTATGTCACTTTTTATTGATATTGTTAATGTTAATTTACAATAAAAATATACACTTGGAGTCCTTTTGAGTCATATTGAGTTGCAGAAAATTCCCACCGAACATAAATAACTCAATAATTATTTAAATAAATTTTAAAAAATAAATATTTGTTTTTATGGTTTTGAGTATGTTAGTTTTTTTCCATTAAAATTATTGTTAATTTTGACTAAAAATACATACATGGACTCATATCAGTCACATCGTGAATTAGATTTAGGTGAAGTTCATTCCAACATATCTCAAATGAATCATTGATCATTTTATTAAGTTATGAAAACAATAATAATGTGTTTCTTCATTTTTGAGTACACTACATTATTTTACTAAAATGAAAATTTAAACTAGAAACATGCACATTTAGTTATACAGGTTGAATCATGTGTGGGTTTGATATGAGACTAATTCCTACATGTTAAAAATGAAAAATGAATAGTTTTACTAAATTATCATTATAATTTGAGCATGTTTTCTTTTATTTTAGGGAGTGAATCATTTTGTATTAAAATTTCAATTTTAAACTGTCAATGGATACTAAGTCATAACAGTCACTCCATGAGTCAGATTATGGTGAGGCTTATTCCAACAAATCACAATTGATATGTGGTCTATTTTCCTAATGTACCAAACCAATTAATATGAATTTTCATGGTTTTATTAAGTGAGTTACGTTTTTACTAAATTTAATATCAATTTAGAATAAAAAGGAATCATTGGAGTCATACTGGTCACACCATGAATTGTATTGAGGTTCACTTGATTCCAACATATCTCAACTTAAATATTAATTGTTGTATTAATATGTTAAAAAAATCATGATGTGTTTTTTCAGTTCTGAGAAATCCAATTTTTTATACAAAAATGTCTTTTTAAACATGAAACATATGCTTTTTGGAATACATGTTGCACCATGAGTCGTTTTGACATTATACTGGTTTTTATATTTTAAGAATGAATTATGAAATGTTTTAGTAAATTATATGGAATTCCAAGCATGTTTTCTGGGATTTATGTAAGTGACACTTTTTAGTATTAAAATGTCCATTTTAAACTAAAAATTGTCACATTGAGTAATAAAGGTCACTACGTGAGTTGGATAGAGGTACAACTGATTCCTAAAGTCACAAATAACTTATATATCATTTTTATTAAGTAAAAAACCATAAAAAAGGGTTTTCATAGTTTTGAGTTTGTCAATTGTTTTTTCACTAAAATTAATGTATATTTTTAGTTAAAAAAATATCATAAAGTCACACTAGTCACATTGGTCATAGTATTTTGGTTTGGATGATTATGAAATTTCTCAAATTACATATATATATCATATTCGTAATGTATCAAAAAATATGATCATGTTTCCTCAGTTTTGTGTATGCCACTTTTTTTCTACTAAAATGTCACATTAAATTTGACTGATGCACATCTAGTCATACATGTTGCATTGTGTTTGGGTTTTACATGACCATAATTCCAACATGATAGAAATTAATAATAAATAATTTTCTAATAATATCATGAAAATACAAGTGATTTTTCTTGGTTTTCAATGAGTGACACTTTTTTGTATTAAAATATCAATTTTCAACTACTAACTGACACTTTGAGTCATTATAGACACACTGTGAGTTTCATTGAGGTGAAACTAATTCATACATGTCAAAAATGACCAATGAATTGTTTTGAATAAATTACCAAAATGATCAGAATGTTTTTATCAGTTATAAGAATATAAGTTTTTTTTCAATAAAAATAATGTCAATTTTGAATAAAAAGAAGTAGTTGAGTCATAAAAGTCACACTATGAATTCTATTAAGGTTATAATAATTTTAAAACGTTTCCAATGACATATGGATATTTTTACCAAATAATCAAAATCATCCTAACATGTTTCATCAGTTTTGAGTATTCCACATTGGTTTTATTCTAAAATCTCACTTTAAATTGGAAACATGCACCATTAATTATAGAGGTTGCATCGTGTGTTTTTTTAACCTGAGACTAATTCCTACACATCACAAAAAATTATTATAAATTTTATTAAATTATCATGATAGTTAAAGTTTGTTTTTTTAGTTTTAATATGTGAATATTTTTTGTATTAAAAGGTTAATTTAAAATTTATAAGGAATAGTTTAAGTTATACTAATCATTATGTAAATCATATTGTGGTGAGGGTGACTCTTACATGTCACATATGACTTGTGGATATTCTTCCAAAAGTTATTAAACGGTCTATATTCTGTTTCATTTTTTTCGTTATGTCAGCTGTTTTTTCACTATAATTAATGTGGATTTTTAATAAAAAGACAAGCTTGGATTCATACCAGTAACACTGTGTGTCTGATTATGGTTCATACTATTATAACATGTATAAAACATTTTATTTGGATTAAATATATGTTTTATTATTATGGTTTATACAAATGTTTCTTCAATAACATGAGTGGAGAAATTGAAGCATCCAACACATAATGATCATATAGGTGGATTACAACCCTATATAAAATCACTTAAACAGGTGGTGAGATACATTATTTCAAAAAAAAACCTGACAAACATGCACAATGGATCATTTCTTAACTGAAAAGTGTTGTTTTCTCATTTAAAAAATTGTTTTCAAACACAATCATGGAATGATACTCATTCTGTGTCATTGAGAAATAATTTTATTGTCTTCAAGCCATCACTTACTCTCCACCTCCACCTTAGCCTTCGCCCTGGTCTCCACCTTCGCTTCCTCCTCCATCCCAGACCTTGAATTTGACTCTTACTCTTCCTTAATGTCCTCCTCCATTATTTAATAATAATTTTATTATTTGGAGGTCAACACTAAAACAAATTGATTTCCTCTATTACACTTCTCAATGAGTAGAGATCAAAAATAATATACAATAATTATGACACTAATTCATCACATTCTAAATATATTTCAAAATTCATAATTATAGTGCATAAAAAAATGGTAGGTAATCACTGATATTTGTTTTCAGTATGCATTCTGTATAACAACCCCCTCCCCACAAAGTGTACCCTCTTGGGCCGAAAATGTTAAATGCGAGATAATGACCCCTGAGTCCCACCACTAGTAGGCCCCGAGTTGGCGACTAGAACCAAGAGTATAATAAACACACAGATGGGAGGCATTACCCTTTAAGAGAACACATGCGGAAGAGAGAGATATGATAAATACCAACCAACCCCAACTAAGAACTGAAATATAAAAAAACCCATGTACATATATGAAATGTCATCAAAAAGTACTTCAACTGAAAGGGAAAACTACAAGTACCCAAAAGAAAGTAAAACGACAGTGACTGCAAGCCCGAACAGCTCCTCCAACCACAAACTAGTAGTAACGAGCATGATCTCCAACCTGCTCCAAGTGACCTGAAAAACAGTTTATATATGCGTAGGGGGGGTATAACAGTATACTCAGTAGGATACTCCCTGAAGCCTCTCGTGCAAAAGTAAAGAAATCATGCTAAAGCACAGAGAACAATAGTGAAACTAACGTGTCAACTAAGCAGGTATATTATGTTCCCAACCTCACCATGGCTACTCTCACCAAGTAACGCATAAAATAATATATCATATAGAAAAGTATATCAAGGGTACCCCGCTACTACTTCCCCATAGGTTTTCAACTTTTTCCCAATGACATAGGTCCTGTGCATCTCTCTCCAAAGGCTTTCCCATATACACCTGGGCTAAGATCCACAATCTACACCACGCACACCACAAGGATTGCCCGCAGACACATGGGCTAAGAACCACAACATCCTTACAACAAATAGTAACCAGGTAGTTTCTGGGAGCCACTACAGCCTGCATACCGTGTATCATACGTCTGGTATTATACCTTAAGCCATTACAGCCCATACGCCGAGTAAGTATCCTCAAGCCATCACATCCTATACACGTTACACCTATAGAAGTCCATAGGATAGTATATCTAGAATATATGTGTAGAAACAATGACAATCCATTACAGACCTCTACCCACATATATGGGGAAAACTAACCAATGTGCCAATGGCACTACTATCTACCAAAGAGAAGAGGGCGAGGCTGTGGGGGGTAGTCAGCCATTCAACCTCCCATCATAATGTTGAGGAAAAAACCTCCCAAGGGCTCAGAATCCCTGGGGTTCCAGTTGCCTTTAATGACATGGTAGAGTAGCGTATAGAAACACAAAAAGTACAGAATATATATAACTCACAACCACACTATGGGCATCACATAGTCTTAGTCTCAACTGCAGCTAACGTCTCTTGGACTCCAGGATGCTATTTATATTACTAGGTATCCTATAAGCACACAACCAATTAAATAACTTCATTAGGTTACTTCATTCCCTTTTTCATCAGTTCCAATTTACATTAATTAATTCCTTTCACATTAATTAACCATGAACACAACCACATTAAACTTCATTTGAATCACATTCATAAACAAATGTTCCTTTAAAGATTCAATATCTCTTTTAAATTCCAGCATCTCCATCCCCATGGATCATCACCATTTAATCAATCTTTCATTATAGAAATTACTATCCCATATTCCCATGCATTATAGAAAATCAACCTATGCTACTAAACACAAGGGGGCTCAATAAGGTGAGAAGATGTACTACTCGTCGAGTATTTTCTGCCTATAGAAAGAGCGTAGACCCATCCTCCCTCTAGAATCTAATCACGAAAAGCATGTGGAATACCCCGTGCGTCTTCACCTCCTTCAGAAGAAGGGTAAACAAGACCAGCTGCCTTGAGTAGTGGGGAAAATTAAAGCATATAAAAATTCAATCATAGTCACCACACATCCAACAAACACATCCATCCCATTACATCATCACTTATGTTCTCCCTGACACCCACATGCATAAATCGATGCATCTCTCCACTCCATGCCGCATCCCCTACGACAACCACAAGGCCTCTATGCCTCCAAATATCACAACACCCTCCGAGGGTCACATCACAGCACAAGATATCAAAACACCCCTCCAGGGTCACAACACAGCACAAGATATCACAACACCCCTCTAGGGTCACAACACAGCACAAGCAACAGGAAAACAAACATCACATCAAATGGTCTCTTTGATATTTAACAAGGTATCATGCCTTCTTACGTCAGGAGAACTCATGGATCTAAAGCACAAGTCACTCGGCCTTACGAAAAAGATGGTAACTAAGAACCCTACCAGGCATTATCTTTTATCAACCAACTAGTTCATTAATCCCTATTGAATTAACAGATTCAATTCGTAGGTTCCAATTTCAGGAAATCTAATCAGTAAGCTATCACAAAAGATTTAACATGCTTACTATGGCAATTTTATTAACAACAAATTAGATAAACTACAACAACAGAAATAACCAGATTCATTTACATGCCTCATTGTCTTTAGCCAATTTATTATGAATTAATTCTGGGTTTACTTTCTTTATCAATTTCCATCAAGAATGAACAACTTAACAAAGAAAGAATATATATTACTCTATCTAGCAAAACATGAGGCAAACCGTAATCATGGTACAAAGAAACAATAACAAACGATCAAACCAATTATTTCAATTGATTTAAAGTATTTAATTAGGTGAATTCCATTGTGATCCAAAGGGCTAAATCAGGCTAACTCTACGATTGCACATAAACAATTAGAGAAGCCACGAATCCCCTACCTCAAATGTTTTCGAGGAAACCCACAACAGTCGAAGAACGCCCAAGGAGACCTAGCTGATTCACCAAGGATCCTACCTTTATCTCCTCTCCTAACACAACCATGACCAAATATCATCACAAACGTCATCCACAAACTTAGATCTACCCATAACAGGCATAGATATAAGATCCCGAGAGAAAAGGAGGAGCAGATCTAGGTAGATTAAAAAATCCAATCAAAAAAGATCACTTACCTCGAGAAATCAGCTTCGATTCGCAAAGAGAAGCCTCCAGATCACCTCCAAAACACTTGGGAGAGGTTCTTCCACCTCCAAGGAAGATTAATCCCATGTTATGGCCGCTTAGGGGCTTAAACGAGGTGATTAAAAGAAAAATGAGTTAGATCCACAATTTTAGGATCTTACTTTAAGTGCACGAATGGTTATTTCGCACGGTTTAAAAAACCGTGCGCTAACCGTGCATTAGCTTCTACCTCGACAACCCCTCCTCGCAAGATTCGTCCACACGGTTAGGCAAACCATGTGCTAACTGGGCATTAGCCACTGCCCTCAAGACCAGTCTTGCACAGTTTGGCTGTATGGTTTAGGGAAACCGTGCGCCAATTGTGTGAAAGCTATTACCCTTTAACATTCATCAAAAGTCCACCCAAACGCACCCCCAAGTCACCTTGACTTCCCATAACACCTCTAGTACCAAATTTTCACAAAGGAATGGACCCGAGGTCTGGGCCATTACATCAGATACCTCTCAAAAAATTCTTGTCCTCGAGAATCCAAAACCCACCTAAAGAGAAAACGAAACAGGGTCTGAACAACCACCCACCGAGATACCTCTCAAGAGAGAGAAATCCACCAATGAAAAAAAGGGAGTCATCTCCTAAACATGAAGGTTTCATAACCACATAAGGAATAGTCATTACATGGATGGTTTAAAAATTAAAAAACCTCGGGTACTGAGCATGTATCTTTGAATCACGTTCTCATGCACTCTCCTCCATGCCACTGTGTCGCCACAAGACATGAACTAAGGGGATGGAACACCCACACAACCCTTATCCATGTGGTCTTGGATCTCTACAGGTCTCTCCTCAATGGTGTCATCATCATCAACATAAATATCTCCCTAGTCGATGATGTGGGATTCGTGATGAAGATAACGACGCAACTGTGATACATGGAAAATATCATGTACCTGACTCATCTAAGGCAGAAGTGCTACTCGATACGACACAACTCCAACACGAGCTAACACCTTGAAAGGCCCAACAAAGCGTGAATAAAGCTTGCTCCCACGGCCAAACCTTCGTTTCCCACGACAGGGAGTCACCTTCAAAAACACATGATCCCCAACATTAAACTCTAAGGGTCTTTTTCTTTGATTAACACAGGATTTATGATGATCTTTCACTACCTTCATCCTCTCAAGAATCACCTAAACCATCTATATTGTATTCTACACTGGTTCCGGTTCGAGAATTGCTGACTCTCCGACCCCATTCCAGCACAACGTAGAATGGAAAGGCCGACCATACAAGGCATTAAATGGAGCCATAACGATGGTGGTGTGAAAACTATTATTGTAAGAAAACTCCACGAAGAGTAAATGCCTATTCCATGATCCTCCAATGTCAAGAACACTAGAGCGTAACATGAATTCAAGAGTTTGGATGGTTCTCTCTGTCTGACCATCCATTTGAGGATGAAAAGTAGTTCTAAGGCACAGTTGAGAACCAAAAGCATGTTGGAGACCACTCCACACCCTAGAGGTAAAATAAGGATCTTGATCATAAATGATCATCCTTGGGACTCCATGATGTCTCACCACCTCCTCTAGATACTGCCTCGACAAAACTTCCACTGTGCTCGACTCCTTGATCGCTATTAAGTGGGCCGATTTTGTTAAACGATCCACTACCACCCAAATAGCATCATGTACTCCCGGAGCTCGAGGTAAACCTGTAACAATGTCCATTGATATGTCATTCTACTTCCACTAAGGAATCTCTATGGGATAGAGACGACCACCAGGAACATGATGTTCAGCCTTCACCTTCTGGCAGACTAAACATTGAGACACAAACTCCGCAACTACATGGTTCAGCCCAAGCCACCAAAACTGACTCTTCAAGGAATGGTACATCATTTTCACACCAGGATGTAATTCCAAAGGTGAAATGTGGAACTCTCTAATAACCATATCACGCATCACCAAGGGAACAAAAATCCTTCAATGATACAATACTCTGTGTTGTTCATCCTCAGACCAACCATCAAGGGCCTCACCACAAACGACTCGGTCTCTCTAGACCTCCACCTCATGATATCCCAACTAGAAATCTTCCACCTTATGAACCAGGGATGACTGTACCATCATCTGAAAAATATAACCTCTCCTCTGACTTCTCACATATCAAGATTCAATGCTGAAAATTCTTTCATTACTCTCCCGGAATCACTGGATTCATGCACACCATCAATACGTGACTTTTTTCATAGCGCATCAACTACAACATTACCCTTTCCAGGTGTATACGATATTTCGATGTCATATTCCTACAAGAACTCCATACCCTTATACTGCCATAAGTTCAAGTCACGCTGGGAGAAAACATACCTCAAAATCTTATGATCGATGAAAATTACAAAGTTCTCACTAATGAGGTAATGTCTCCACATCATCAGAGAAAACACCATGGCTGCCAACTCGAGATCATGGGTGGCATAGTTGCATTCATGGGGACGTAACTACCGAGACACATAAGAAACAAAAAACCTCTGCTGCATAAGAACACAGCCTAACCCCAGATGTGAAGCATCGTAGAAAACATCAAACTGAACTCCTTCACCAGGAAGAAAAAGGACTGGAGAACTTACTAACTTCTCCATTAGATACTCGAAAGCTGCCTGAAACTGATCAGTCCATATGAATGGCTGATCCTTCTTGGTAAAAGATGTCAGAGGAGTCGCAACCCATGATAAATTGGCCACGAACATCTTTTAGTAGCCTGCAAGAACAAGGAAACTTCACACCTCTGAAACTATATTGGGGGCTACCCAAGACAAAACATATTCTATCTTCGATTGATCCACAGCTACTCCCTATTGGGACACAACATTCCCCAAGAAATAGACTTCTCGAGCCCAAAACTCACACTTCGACAACGTCCCGAACAACTGATGTCGACGAAGAACTCCCAACACATATCGTAGATTCTATGCATGCTCCTCTTTAGATGTGGAGTACACAAGGATGTCGTTGATGAAGACTACCAAGAACTTGTATAGTAACTCACAAAAAACATCATTCATCAATCCCATGAATACATATGTAGAATTAATCACGCCGAACAACATTACAATGAACTAATAATGCCTATGACGACAACGGAAAGCAGTCTTCAGAATATCTTCATTCTTCAAATGCATCTGATGACATCCTGACCATAAGTAGATCTTTGAGAACCAACTTGAACCCTTCATTTGATCGAATAAATTAATATTCTGTGGAAGAGTATATTTGTTCTTTATTGTCACATTTTTTAAGAGATGATAATCGACACACAATCACAAACTTTCGTCAGCCATCTTTACAAACATAATTGGTGCACCCCATGGGGAGACATTTGGTCGAACAAAACCGTACTACAATAGAACATCAAGCTGTATACACAGCTCTCGTAACTCAGAAGGGTCCATCCTATATGGAGACATAGAGATATGAGATGCTCCTAACTGTAGCTCAATCCCAAACTCGATCTCTCATCGAGGGGGTAAATCTACAACCTCTTCTGGAAAGACATCAGAGTATACCTCTACAACCCTAGGAATCACCATTTGTCGAACCTAAAAAGAACTCAACATCATCTCAGCCGCCATGGATGATATTGCTGGAACGCACCTATGACCCATCCGAGAATCTCTCTCACCAACAAACACCACATGCTCTCCATCCGCACCATTGAAGATAACCTTATTCTTAAAGACATCCACGATATCATGAACTGAATACAACCAATACATTTCAAGGATGACATCATATAGTCGTATCCATAAACATAGGAAATCTCCCCAAGAGCGGTGTTTCCCCAACACTAGCTCACAGTCTCTACATACATCAAATAAGTCAGCTCAACCTCCAACTGGCATAGTCAATGCATAGGGCACTAGAATCCTCTCAACCTCAAGTCCCAAAGAATGGACAAGGGTAGGTGATATGAAGGAGTGTGTCGCTCTTGAATCAAACAAGGCATACACCAAGGTAGAAAATAAGCAAAGGGTACCTCGAATGACATCTGGCTCGCCTGGTGCTGAAAACTCTAGAGCATGATGCTGACCACGATATCCTCCACAGCCTCTCTAACCCTGATGACGACCACCACCACGACCGCACTCTACTCTCTGAGGATGGGGTGCATCATGGTGTTGTCCTCTGCCTGCCCTATCTCCCCTCTGGTGATCTAAAGCTGGTGCAACTGGCTGCTGCTGCGTTGGAAAAAATTGCCTCAACGGAGGAACCTATAGCGTAGTGCCTGGTGCACGATAACCGCTCTGAATGGTCGGGCACTCCCGATGTTGATGGCCATGACCACCACAAGAAAACGAGTGTCTGATCCCTTTGCATAAGCCTGAGAGTTGTTGCCGCTGGAGAAACAAGATGTGAAGGGCTGGGAGCTACCCCCAACTGAACAGAAACACTTCTGCCCTGAAAACTGGGAACCCCAGACCACATCCTTACTTCATGAGGTATCATAAAAATCCCCTTCTCGTGATGGTCCGGTCCTGGACAAAGTCCTCTCAATGACCTCTGCCCTCGCCAAAACCTCGAGATATGTATTCTGCATAAATTGGGTGACATGGCGCTATATCTCTAGATGCAAAGCCTCCTCGAAATGCCTCTCCATGTCCTCTCCATCTGGTAACAGGTCCGAAGCATATCGTAAAAGGTTCCTGAAACAGATTCCAAAGTCCCAAACACTGGATCTCCATTATAGAGGGGTAAGAATCTCTTGGCGACTAGACACCTTTGTAGTCGAGGAAATGGAACTCGACTCTTAACTGGTCTCGAAACTCCTCCCCTGTGATCGCTGACTCCCCAGAATATGCGAGGAACAATAACCACCACTGCCTTGCTGCTCCATGCATCATCGTCACAGCTAAGGACACCCAGTGCTCCTTCCAAGCAAGAATCGAACTGAAGCCTATCTCGAACTCCTCCAACTAGTCTTCCATGACTGTATCTGAAATGGATCCCTTGTACTTCTTCAGACTCTAGTGCTAAAACTCTCGAACTGTCATCCTCCAAGTGTCATCTTCTTCAACCTCTACCCTATGGTGACCTTCTGGAACAGCCTGCTGGACATCTTCTATGCACACCTGACGAGGACGTCGACCTGGAGCCATACCTGAAAAATAACAAAAACTTAGAGCTCCTAAGCCTGGAATATGGAAGACTCAACATTAATTAATTAATTGTTTTCATTCATTCGTTTTAGGTTAACATATCCCAAGGTCTACCCGTTCACACACAGGCACAAAGAAGAGTGATTCTTGATCCTTTCCTAGGTCTCTACCCTGCAAATAATATCACCTTATTTAGTAGAGATGGTAAACTTAAAGGTTCGTACATAAGATCATAGGGGGCCCTACATGCCTATGTCTTAGCAAGTTTCCAGTGTTTACCACACTTCATAAACATGAATGACACGTTTTCCCTACCAATCCATGCAACCTCACATGTGCCTATCTCCAAACTCCATCTTATCCGTCAACAAGAGCCTCTGATACCACTCTTTCATGACCCCCTCCCCACAAAGTGTACCCCTCCTAGGAAGAAAATGTGAAAAGGGAGATATTGACCCCCCGAGTCCCGCCTCTAGTAGGCCTCGAGTTTGAGACTAGCACCGAGGGTATAATAAACAGACAGATGAGAGGCATTACTGTCTAAGAGAACACATTCATAAGAGAGAGGTAAGATAGATACCAACCAAATCAAACTCAGAACTAAACTATAAAATAATCCCATGTACATATATGAAATGTTATTCATAAGTACTAAAACTGAATGGGAAACTACAAGTACCCAAAAGAAAATAAAACGACAGCGGCAGCAAGCCCGAACAACACCTCCGACCATAAGCTAGTAGTAACAAGCTTGATCTCTAACCTAGTCCAAGTGACCTGAAAAATAGTTTATATATGCGTAGGGTGAGTATAACAGTATACTCAGCAGAATCCTCCCCTAATCCTCTCGTGGAAAAGTAAATAAATCATACTAAATTACAGTGAATAATAGTGAAACTAACTTGTCCTCTAAGCAGGTATACTATGTTCCCAACCTCACCATGGCTACTATCACAAAGTAACGCATAAAAGAATATATCATATAGAAAAGGATATCAAGGGTACACCACTACTACATCCCCACTGGTTTGCTGCTTTTCCCCAATAACATACATCCTATGCATCCCTCTCTAAAGGCCTGCCCGTATACACGTGGGCTAAGCTCCACAATCTGCACTACGTGCACCACATGGCTTGCCCACAGACACCTGGGATATGCACCACACCATCCTCACAACCAATAGTATCCAGGTTGTTTCCGGGAGCCACCATAGCCCACATAACGTGTATCATACGTCAGGTATTATACCTCAAGCCATTACAACCCATAGGCTGTGTAAGGATACTCAAGCCATCATAGACTATACACGTTACACCTATAGTAGTCCATAGGATTCTATATCCAGAATATATGAGTGGAAAAAACCACAATCCATTACAACCCTCTACACACATATAGGGGGACAACTAACCATTGTGCCAATGGAACTAGTATCTTCCAAGAGAAGAGAGCGGGGCTAAAGGGGGTAGTCAGCCATTCAACCTCTCATTAGAATGTTGTGGAAAACAGCCCCTAGGGCTCAGAATCCCCAGGGTGCCAGTTTCCATTACTGAAAGGGTGGAGTAGCATATAGAAACACAAAAAGTACAGAATATATATAACTCACAACCACACTATGGGCATAGCCTAGTCTTAGTCTCAACAGCAGCTAACGTCTCTCAGAATCCGGGATGCTATATCTAAGACTAGGTATCCTATAAGCACACAACCAATTAAAGAACTTCATTAGGTTACTTCATTAACGTTTTCATCACTTCCACTTTATGTTAATTAATTCTTTTCACATTAATTAACCATGAACACAACCTCATTAATCTTCATTGGAGTCAGATTAAAAAAAACTATTCCTTTAATGATTCAACATCACCTTTAAATTCCATCATCTCCATCCCTGTGGATCATCACCATTTCATCAATCTTTCATTACAGAAATTACTTTCCCATATTCCCAGGCATTCTAGAAAAGCAACCTGTGCTACTATACACTAGGGGGCTTAACACGGTGATTAGATATACTACCCATTGAGTCATTTCCACCTATAACAAGAGCATAGACCCATCCTACCACGTAAATCTAGAAACAGAATGCATGTGGCATACCCCGCACGTCTTCACCTCCTTCGGAAAAAGGGTAAGCAAGACCAGCTGCCTTGAGCAGTAGGGAAAAGTAAAGCAGACAAACATTCAATAAAAGTCACCATGAATCAAACAAACACATCCATCCCATTCCATCATCACGTGTGTCCTCCCTGACACCCACATGCATAAACCGATGCATCTCACCACTCTAGGCGTCATCCGCTTCCACAACCACAAGTCCTTCATGCCTCCACATATCAAAACACCCTCCAAGGGTCACATCATAGCACAAGATATCACAACACCCCTCTAGGGACACATCACAACACCCCTCCATGGTCACATCATAGCACAAGCAGCAGGAAAACAAACATCACATCAAATGGGCTCTTGGCCCTTTAACAAGGAATCCATCATTCATACATAATGAGAACTCATGGCTCTAAAGAACTAGGCACTCGGCCTTACAAACAGAAGGGTAACTAAGATCCCTACCAGGCGTTATCTTTTATTAACCAACAAGTTCTTTAATCCCTCTTGAATTAACAGATTCAATTCGTAGGTTCCAATTCTGGGAAACCTAATCAGTAAGCTATCAAAAAATGTTTAACATGCTTACTATGCCAATTTTATTAACACCAAATTAGAACAACTATAACAACAACAACAACCAAATTCATTTACATTCCTCATTATCTTTATCCAATTGATTATCAATTAATTCCGGCTCTATGTTCTTTATCAATTTCTATCATGAACGAACAACCGAACAAAGCAAGCATTGATATCACTCTATCTAGAAAAACATGAGGCAAACCATTATCACGGTACAAAGCAACAACAACAAGCGATCAAACCAATTATTTTAATCAGGTTCAAGGTTTTAATTAGGTCAATTCAATTGTGATCCAACGGGATAAATCATGCTAACTCTACGATTTCACATAAACAACTAGAGAAGCCACGAATCCCCTACCTCAAAGATTTTCGAGGAAACCCACAACTGTCAATGAACGCCCAAGGAGACTAGGATGACTCACCAAGGGTCCTCCCTATATCTCCTCTCCTAACACAACCAAGACCAAAGATCATTACAAACGTTATGCACAAACATAGATCTACCCATAATGGGCGTAGATCTACGATCCAAAGAGAAAAGGGGGAGTAGATCTAGGTAGATCTAAGACACCAAAAAAAAAAGATCACTTACCTCAAGAAACCGGATTCGATTCATGAAGAGAAGCCTCCAGATCACCTCCAAAACACATGGGGGACGTTCTTCCACCTCCAAGGAAGGGTAATCCCATGTTATAGCCTCATAGGGTCCTAACCGTGGTGATTAAAAGAAAAACGAGTTAGATCCACAATTTTAGGATCTTACATTAAGTGTCCGCACGGTTAGTTCGCACGATTTAACAATCCGAGCGTTAATCGTGCGTTAGCTTCTGCCTAGACAACCCCTCCTCGCACAGTTAGTCCGCACGGTTAGTAAAACAGTGCGCTAACCATGTGTTAGCCACTGCCCTCATGACCAGCCTTGCACGGTTTGACAGCACGGTTTAGGAAAACCATGCGCCGACCGTGCGAAAGCTATTAACATTTAACATTCCTAAAAAATTTACCCAAACACACCCCAAGTCACCTTGACTTCCCGAAACACCTGTAGTACCGCATTTTCAAAATGTAATGGACCGGAGAGGTCTGATCCATTACATTCTGAAAAAAGTAAACCGCCCACTCATTTATAAACAAATTTATTTCTTCTTTTGAGTATCTATGTTTTTAGAAATATAGATAGTACTGAGAAAATATTGAGAAAATGCTTTTGATATATATTTAATGAAATTTAATTTACCTTCATCACTTTATTGTAGGGGGATGCTTTTCATTTCACGCATTATGATCTCTATCATGAATTTGATAACATAATATCCACAATAAATGCAATTAACTTATTTCAAACACTAAGGAACCATTTACCAAATAAGTTATTTTTTTGAATTCTTTTTATAGATAAATATTTACATATACAACTTATGTTTTTTTCTATTTGTTGTAATTATTTGGCTTTATCACAGAAGACAACAACTTTATTCAATTATGTGGCATATATTGAGTGACTTCCCAATTGTAAGATAATTTTTTTAAAACATGGAATAAAACATATAATTTGAAGTTATGTATAAAATATTGATTGCATTGTATTAATTATTCATAGGAAATGTCATGTGTGTTCAGTTGTCTTTATATCACTGCATTAGATACAAAAATAAATATTCAGGGTTTCCAGATTGACTATGATTAGCATCTAGTACTCCCTAAAAAAATCAATTATGTAATGAAAAAATTTAAAATATATTTTATGTGACTAGATTGTATATTATTACCTTTTAATAGTATGCATCAATAAGATTTTTTCATTGGATAATTTTTTATTAAACACTTCGAGTAACACATATTTTTTATTGTTAATTTTCTAATCACCCAAAGGATGTTCTTTTATAGAAATGATTTAGGTATTAATGAATCCAAATCGTGCATTTCATGAAATTCTCATTGTATAGTTATAATATAAGAAACATTATAAAATATGAATATTTATTAAATTTAATAAACATATTATCTCACTAGTTTGACAGAAGTATTATGAAAATGTGCATTATGTGTGTATTTATAACTGAGATGATCAACCATTCATTCTTGATAATCTCATTGAGAGTCTCAAGACTAATTCCTTAATTGATGAAAATTCAATACATTTCCTCTAAATAATTAATATATGACATAGATTTGTCTTTAAATTTGGACTATGCATGAAGTTGTAATGATAATAAATTTTTCTCTAGAATGGATGGGGAGGAGCTTCTCTCACAAGGTCATTTTTCATTCTTGGTTGATTCAATGGAATTTTTTTCGACCTTCCATTTCTACACAAATTTATCTGTATGAAATATCATACTTCTCATTACACCTTTTGTTATAAAGCATTATTGGGTTTTCATATGAACAATTTAGTTAAATACATACCTCATGTATCTGTATAAGATTATATGACCATGATATGATTTCTCCAATAGTCAATTTGACCATTTTAATATCCATAACATCAAGTTGAATAGGAAACTCGACAATTAGCTCATTAGAAACATCAATCCCTAAAATCATTCTATATTTTTAGAGGCTATTATTGTGAAGCTGGTCTTTTGGGATATTATATATTGTACCAATCACAACATGATAGTACATGGGTGTTTATAGATAAAAATCACATAAAAATGAACCCTTAAGACTTTTATTAATATAATGTTATTGAATGTTGTTCGATTTATATATGGGATAAATTGTATTGAAAAAAATTTATTACCATGGGTAAGATATTTTTTGGGGGGTAATGAATAGTATCAAATCTATTTGAATCATTTTTATGATGTGTAGATATTTCCTCCACTACTGGTTCAATTTGATCCTTTATCATAGACTGTTCAACCAAACTAGACTGAATAATAATGTCTTATAGTGATTATATTTGTTTATACAATAATATCATCATAATATATGTATCTTCAAGTGGTTTTATCTTCCAAAAACATGTTCATATAGAGACTCAAAAACATGATCCTTTAATGTGACCATATTGTTTAGTCCACTTCAATGATACTCAAATGTGCTTGTATTTTGGAATGACAATTTCTAATTCTTGTGTCTAATACATGTATAAAATATTAACATAAATATATATTTTTAGGAAATACTATTACAATGAACAATTAATTACTATAAGGTCAGACTTACACACTCCTACCATACTATTTTTGTGTTTACATAAAATAATTTACACTTTTTACTTACATTAGACACCTTCCGTAGAACATAACATGGTATGGAATTGGAATCAGATTTTGATTCATTAATCTACATAAAAAATTGAATTTCTGTTGTTTCATATCACATAATTTAATTTTTTTTAATTTAAAATAAATACCCATTTTTATCTAATGAAGCACACATAATCCTTACATAGATATAAGGGTACATTGGTTTTGAAGAACATTATTTATTTTCATCACTTCATTACTATTTCATAAATTGAAAAAAATTTAATTAATTTTTTGAAAATAAAAATTGTCAAATAATATATTATTGACAGCAATGAACCTGAAATGTTTTCTCATTGCGATGATAGATTATTGTAGTCCATTTTTTCTACTTTATAATGTGTCCATACAAAACTAGTGTTGGGGGAATTTCATTCACCACAACACCATTATGATGTTTCATCATTTGAGGAATTGGGGAGCCACTATGGGATTCCCCAGTGGCCATTAAGTAATTTGTTTCTCCAAGTATTCTAAAATAAATGAAATATTCAACGAAGAATTAATATTAAATCAAAAATTCATTATATACTTTTTTAGTAAAATGTAGAGAGTATATTGTAACATTAACATTATATCCTTATAATGGATTTCCTTTATTACTTGTTATATATGGAAATATGAATCAATATGAATCCTCACATTAATCCTCATTTTAACAACAAGATAAATAATCAAAATTGACATTTTGTGGACAATATGACGACTGTGTTGATTCCAAATGACCACAAATTTTATACCCAAACATCATACCTTGATAATTTTATTCACTAGTATAATGTTGCATCATGGTGTTTTTTCATCAACCTGTTTTTGATCTCTTAATTATTTTGATGTATCATAATCAACAAAATTTTCTTACTCATTATTGGTAACGTCATCATAGGGAGAAGAAATATTCTACATATGTAGTAAAAAATATAAATTTTCTTGAATACCAACAACACAATACACTCTATGAATAAAATTATGTATTTCCATGCATCTGACATGAAAATTGATACTAGATTGAATAGAGATATAATACATCAATACTCCATTAATACTATTCTCTACTATTGTTAATTAATTCTTCCTTAGATGTAAGATTTTCATTCATTAAATCATATTGGATTGGACTTCCTCTTTCAAATTTTCCTTCCTACCATAATTGTCGTTACAAATTTCCTTGATGGAATACCTCCCAAATTGTTATTTTTTATTTTTTTAAGGATATCTATCCCCCATATTCATTGGATGCCCACTAATTTTTCATGAACTAATTTAAAAAAAATCATCTCATACTGAGTACTGATGATAATTTTAGATGAATATTACTAAATTATTTTAAATAAAATAGAAGAGATGGGAGATGAGTCTCAAAAAATAATAATAAATGCTCTTGTGATAAAAGGTCTCTCACAGTACTATGAGAACATAAAATTATCCCCACTAAGTTTCACCAACTCTAACCTATGTTACTAGTCCTTTTCCATCACTTTTATCTAAAATAAAAGAGTTTTATATTAATAGAGGTTAAAAATTAACCAAAATGTATTTTTAATTATGGATTATAATATATTATGTTCATAAAATAATGGAATGAACAATCAAGTCTCGTAGTCATTTACTTGCACTCACAAACATTTACTATTTTCCACATCCTTGGAAATTTTTCCTTTTTTGTGTATTCCATATAGAATATACAAACTCATGGTTGTATTGGTGTGAGGTGGATGAGAGATCTTGAAAAGCATCCATTCTCCTAGATTCTAAGAGAATGCATCCTTATGGTGAAGTTGAAATTATGGCTAGAGAGCTCTGATCACTATGGAAGGAATGCCCTTGAGGGTCAAATTTGAACCATTATAAAATTATCAATGATCAAGGGGAAGATAATCAAAAGGTTCAATTGGAATCATTTTAACAAAAAATTAGAAAAATAAGTATTTTTTGGAGGTGACCTATCATAGTGGAATTCTCATCCATGTATTCTTAATTGCAAGTTTATAATAGGATCTGATGTGACTGCATCCAAATTAATAGATATTTTTAATGATGTTTTTGTAAAAGTCACTATGTGATTCTTATAAGAATATGTATATCAAGAAATCATCCAAAATTATTAATTATTTTTTCATTTATTATTAAGTGTCATTTTTTTTTGTTTTGAAGATATACATAATAAGGATGATGAAAGGATTAAATGGTTAAAGAACAAGTTGGTAGATGTAGTATTCAATTTTAGGTAACTATCATTGATAGAGATTAAGGAAAAAAATTTGGGAGTTATTTCATCAAGGAACTTTAAAAAAATGATGAGAGGAAGGCTTGTTGGAATGATTTAGTAAAATACATCAATAAGAGATGGAAGGCAATCAAGATTATGAGAATAGATTAAATAAAGAATGTGGAGGTTATATCTAATGTAGTATTGAAGTATTATATCATTTTTCATGTTAAAAATAATTTTCATGTAACATGGAAGAAAATTTAGACTTTTATACATGAAGTGTGTTGTATTACATAACCTTCTTACCAAAATGATTCCTTATTTACCCATCCTTATTTTTTGAAACTCATGATAAATTTTTTATTTACTGTTATTTCCATTTCATAAAACAATTATGTGTTGTATTCATATTTTAATTATCATAAAATAGGAATATTTTTATAAAACAAATTATAAAAATAGTTTTCAAGTGGATTAGTGGCATGGAAAATCATCAGAGAAACTCTATATAGTTTCTTAAATTAAATAGTTTATGTGCATCTCGATGCACATGTAGTAGATATTTTTTTGGCTTTAAGGTTTTAAAAATTTATTATTTATAAGAATTTATAATGTATTAAATGATAGATAGTGGATAAGTATAGAGTTGGGGTCATTAATGTTTGGTTGGTTATTCATATAAGGGTTTATTTTTACCAAGGATTTCTCAAATTGTTATTGTTTATATGATTTTAGGCATTCATATTCATGGGATTCAATTGCGTACTATTTTACATAGATGCGTTGGTATTCAAAATATTTTCTTAGGGATCAAGTTGGATGATAAATATTAGGTATCAATCCTTTGGAATTTGGATGATAGTACCAAGGGTTGAGTAAGATTTTGATTTAACTCACTTTAGGTTATGAATAGTTGTTCTATATTGTTATTTAATAGTTTTATAAAAGTCAAATTTATTAATAAGACAACAAAAATACACAAAAAAAGAAGAAAATAAATATTCATAAATAATGTCACTTCATCAAAAATCCCTTAATTTTTTATGAGTAATTTATTTATAAAATACATTGTTAGAAAATTAAACTCATATGTAATATCTTCTATAAATAAAACCCCATATGGAAACTCTTCTACTATAATAGAAACTAGTTTTTTGTTTTATAATATCATCATATCTCTAAACTATAATTTTTATTGGATATATTTTTCAATAAATGTATTAATAATTGTATCCTATCAATTAATTAAAAAAATTATTCTTATTGATAACAAATCATGACTTGTTTGGATCAAATAAAAAAATAAAAAAGTATGTTCATATTGATTTTAATGAAAATATAAATATTATGTTCCTTATTAATATATATATATATATATATAGGATATTCATAATTTTGAACAATATTAACAGGAAAATATAAACATTATTTCCCTAAATTAGATTATCACATTCACATTAAAACAATATGTATATGAAACAACTCTATATTATCAATAAAAAATAAAATTCACTCTAAAATTAGACTAATCTAAGGTTAATATTTTTTTCTTTTCCATGTACATTTCATTATTTGGAAAAAAGATTAAATAAATGAAAAATCACACTATTTAAAATGTAAAAATAAATAATATAACAATAACATTAAACAAATCAACATTAGTTACAAAAATTGGTAGACGTGCAGTTCACAATAGTCTCATATGAAGCTTGAATGAGTCTATAGAGTGGTGGTAGAAGTGTGTATGTATAGGTTACTGAGTGAAATAGAGATAGAGAGAGATGATACGTAGTGTTCGACATTTCTATGAACAATAAAAAAACTCCAAACCATAAAACCCAACAAATCAAATAATGAGAGAGGAAATGGTGAAGATAACATATATTAGATTCTAGCTATTATTCATCAAAGAGATGGTAGAGGAGTTTCACCGATAGTAGGGTAGTTCTTTGAGAGATTGAGAAAAATGATTGAATGATTAAAGTTTATGGTTCTTTTAAATAGACCATGGACACTTTTAATAGTGATTTCAAAAAAAACTGATAAAAACCAATTTTATGACTGAGAAAACTGATAATCACAGATAAAATTAACATTTATTGTCACTCATAAGGTTTTATAATTATAATTATAAATAAATAAATTTGAAAACAATGATTATAATTATATATTATATATTATAATATTATAATTATTTAAATATATAATTATTTATTTGTAGTTAAATTAATTTTCATTAAAAAATTATATTATTATATTCATAATTATAAATATATATTTTCATAAAGATAATAAATTTACATTTATAAATATTTATATATATATAATTAATTATTTATAATTTTGTAAATGCATTTTTAATAAATAATATTTATTTATTTATAATAATTATAAATATATAAATTTATTCATTTATTAATATAGTAAATATACCCTTATATATTATTTATAAATATTTATTTACAAATATATTTATAACATTAATAAAATATATTCTTAAATACATGTATTTCAAAAATTTAATAGATTGAATAATTAAAAATGAGTAAAATATTAAAATATTGAAGAAAAGGAAATGTTTTATTAATTAAATATATATTATTTAGAAATTATATATATATATATATTGAAGTAAATGTGATTACATATTGAAAATACTAAAACACAATATATATATATATATATTACAAAATGATCAAATTCAAAATATAGAGATATTAAAAATGGATAAATAATACCAAACTATAATAATATTAAAAATAAATAATACAGTTTTCTAATTAAAAACATAAAATTTTAAATGTATCACGTTATAATGAAATTCTACAATATATATTAAAATTTTAATAAATAGTATTAATAGTAGGGGTATGTGTCTATATACGAATTCACAAATTGGATAAATATTTGTGTGTGCATGTTTGTATAAATAATAAAATAATTACATATATGTTTGTGAAATCAATGTAACACATGAAATCTTATATATCTTAAATTAATAAATAAAAATCCATTAAAAATGAATAAGGCATTAATATGTTTTCAGTTTATTAATTTTCTATATATTATTTTTAATATATATTAATTATTATTTATAATTAATATATATATATATTATACATATTCATTTTAATAAATAATTTTTTCATTAATAAATTGTAAAAAAAATTTCTAATTTATTCATTTTTTATTTTATTGGTTTAAATATTACTATTTAATCATTTTATATATCAATATTTAATATATAATATTTATTAAAATTCATACTTTGTACATATGAATATTAATTCTTTATATTTTTATCAATAATTATATAATTAATAAAATGTTTAATATTTTTCTTATTTTACTCAATTTTATTTATTATTTGATTAATTATTTAATTTTTTTTCATTTAACATATCTATATATTTAATAAGTAAAATAAATTAATTTTTATAAAATATACGTATGTATATTGAATTTATACATTTTTAACAATAAATATTTATTTAAAAAAATGGTTAATATATATTTTTTGTATTATTTGTTTAATTATTTTATTATTTTTTAGTCCATTATCTGCACTAATAATTAATCACTGATATAAGATACCCTTTATCAGCTCTTCCTTTAGCACAAATAAAGGTTGACATTATCACCACTGGTTTCTATTGCTGACAGATGTCCGCGATGTCGAAGGCCTCTTTTGTAGTAGTGGTTGGATATTATCAGTGATTTGTGGAAAACTACTCCCACCAATGAAATATACTAACCCAGTTTATATGGACTGGATCCAAGTTTCTTTAGGTAGATGAATGTGAATAAAATTTCATGGAGGTAAAGACATTTTTGATATGTAAACATTTGATTAAACTACCTCGAAATAGAATACTGTTTGTGATATACAGTGATGCGTCAAATAATGGACTGGGATATGATATCATGTAGAAAAACATGGTAGTTTCATATGTCTCCTTCCCATTTATTTTTAATGATAACAATTACCAGACTCATTATTTGGCGCATATATTAGAAATTTATTACAATTAAAATATAAAGGAATTATATTTATGTTGAATTGATTGATATTTATATTGATCATAGATGATTGAAATATTTATTCACATTTAAAAAGATGAATATTTTCAAAATGATATTGTTGAAGTAGATTATAAATTAATAATAATCTATACATGACCACTATAAAAAGATAAAAAAGATGTCTAAAACTCTGATATTGAAGGAACACAACTATTTTTCATTGATGGGTATCAAAATAGATTAAATAATTAAAAATTTTAAGTGTATATACATTGAAATCTTGAGGGAAGGATAGAAATCTAGTATTTCTCAAATGAATTTTTAACTATCCATCTATATAAAGATTAAAGAGGTGTAAAATGATTATTTCAAATTATAAAATATTTAAATGACTGTTTTTTTTAATTGTGATCATTTTGGGATGGTAATATATAGGAACTTGATATGTGTACCTTGAAATACTATAATCAATGGAGGATCAATTGATTGAATTACACAGATCTTAATTCTACATCTATCATAGAGATACACAATTTTATATAGATCACAATGGGATGTTCTGATGGGACTACATGAAAATAGACATTGATGATTATTTTCCTTGATTACTTGTTTTCTGTCAAGTTAGAGTTAAACAATATAGGTCTTAGAGGATGATTCAACCATAACACATACCTCTATATAAAAGGGAACCATCACCATGTATTTTATTTTAGGAATCCCCAAAAAAATTAAAGGCCATAATTCACTTTGGCTGTATTTGATCATTATATGAAGGTATCATATTTCATTTCTATTAGAGAGGATTTCAGGGATAGATAACTTTCAAAGACATAATTTAAGTAAGTGATATTGTTTCATAGAGTAATATTATCAAATATATATGATGAAGAACTAGGGATTACATAATTTTTTTGGATATATTTTATCTACGTATTGATTATGGAGCATAAAATAATCACTACATATCATCCTAAGATAGATATTTAGTTTTTAAGGACCATTAAAATGTGTGAAAATTTGATGATAACATACTAAATAGATTAGAATTTTTTATGTGATAAAAACCATGTAGTTGTAAAATTTATTACTGACTAAATATTCTGATTTTATTTGATTTTGAAAACTACTTTTTCTTTGAGTGAGAACTATACACAAGATTACCAAATCGAAGAAATCCAAAAACTACGTAGATAAAATCCCATATTCATATTTATTACAAAAAATTATTTCAATCAAAAATTCAAATAGATCCTTATAAATCCTGGTATGCAATGAAATGTTGAAATAATACATACTAGGATGGTGTTGGTGAGAGTAATATTTGGGGACCTATGCTATATGAAGAAATGATAAAGAAGGATAACACCATAAAAAAACACATCAAATCTACTCAGAGTCATCAAAAATTATTTTTTAAATTTGATGTAGTGTATTGTATTTAAAATTTGATGATAAGGTATACATTAAAATATATCTTTAGAATATGGTTATGATATTTAGAATTAATGGGAATCTATGTACCATATATATCGATATATATGATCTTATTGATCACATCAGGATTGTATCCAATCATTTGGAGATTCCACCACACATATCTCATGTTCACAATGGGTTCTATATATCACATTTATGGAAGTAAAAAACCAATCCATCACATTTATTTTATTATTATTTTTTAGAGCCAGTTCATAAAACTTTATCTGGGGAACAAATCGTATATAATTTTTATCAAATAGATAATGTTCAAGGAAAGGAGACAACTATTCTATCCATTTCTCTGTAGAGGATCCATAATTTTGAGAAAGCTACAGCAGATATTGGGGATGTAGTGAAACACAAGTATCCAAATAATATTTCATTTGAATAAAAAAAACATTTAAGGGTGAAGTTATTGTAAGAGTGGAATAATGTGATACCATGAGGTTTTTCAATGTTTTACCCTTTAAAAATTTTGATATTTCATATTGACATGGGTGTTCCTATCTTAATTAATTAATTAATTAATTATATTTTATAACATATTTAAATTATAGTTCAAACAAATTTAAAATTATGATTTTTAATATTTTTATATTAGAGACACGGTTGGTTGAAAAAAATTTATATGTGTGGCAACTATGAATGCATGTCTATAAATTAGAATAGTCGAGCTGCATTGTATTAACATAGTTGTATAACCATTTGTGCTATATATATGGGGTCCTTAAAATCCTTTAGTAGGTGTCTCATGGTTCGAAAAATCATAATTCCAAATCATATGTAGTTTCCTGACTATATAAAACTATATTTATACACTCCCCTAACCTCATATAAACCACTCCCCCTTTTCCTCCCTGGAGAATGTGACTCCATAGAGAACCATCATCTAAGTACCCCCTCCTAAAATTAACATAAATTCAATTTTATTTTTATGGGTTTTCATGTGATCTGGGTCTGATGGTTCTCAGCATGGCCTCTCCCTTATTGCTCAACTATTTTCATATTATTTTTATTTCATCGATTATGGGGTGTGTTCCCTAGCCAATCATGAAATAGAATACAAAATTTTATTTTTCCAATGTTTAGTTCATATTATATATGAAGCATTATTTGATACTATATCAAACATTTTCATTTGATAGTGATTGTCTATTTTTAATTCCTAATATGTTTCCCATTATTTATGTCAAAAAATCAAAAAACTATTAGATCCATTGATTAAATTTAGGGTTTTGACTTATAAAGAATGTATTTAATTTTTTTTAAAGTATTCTAAATGTGGAACTATGTTTTACAGGGTTTTATATTATGTTCATGGATATAACTTATTAAAACATTTGGATTTAAATTTTTTAACAACATCATTTTATCGTGATGTTTTCTAAAATTCCAAAAGGGATTTAACTAAATATTATTTATATTTTTATCGGTGTTTTTTATTGAAAATAAATTTCTAATTGAATCATTAGTTTTACATAAACGTTCATACGATATTTTAAATTATATGTTTTATTGATATATTTTAATAATTGTATTGGAACAAAAACCAAGGGTGTGAATATTTCATTGAAATATCTATAGTTTATACACATATACATGGGAATTCATAAATATATATTTTTTCATATTAAAATATGTAAATTTGTGAAAATATAGAGAAATAGATATATGAAGGATTATTTGGGAAACTAATTTAGAGAACACTAATGGGTTTAAAATGTGATATGAAATGTTTATATTCAAATGTGATTTATGTGATTTACTATAGATATTGTAAAGGCTCCATTAGAATTATATACCTCATTTGTTATATTTTATAAAGGATTTTTAAATCAATTAAATCCATTTTATGATAGTTTTGATGATTTATCAAATGTATAATAGAATGTTTATTCATTTTATCCTGGATTTGAGGTTTGATCTTATATAATGGGGAATTGGATGTTTTTTCTAGATGAAAAAATTTAATTGAGGAGTGTATAATATATTATCATTAAAGAAAATGGGACACTTTTGAAATGGTTAACAGACATGGTATGATGGGTTTCTAAAGGGTAAGATTAGTTTAAGTATCACATTTTTATTATGCCACATTACTAAATAAAATAAACATGATTATGGTCTTGGTATTATTGATGAAAAACAACATAACACTAGTACATGAAATATAATCTTTTTTGTGTGAATAAAATGTGGTTTCATATAAAAGAGACACCATACCACAAGGCCATGTCCTGAACTCCTTAGGAGTACACTGCTAGGAAAATGCATATAATCCTTAGTAAATGGGATGTGGTTATGTGTATGTGACATTGAGATACTACTAGGCCAAGAAATGATTTCTTAATGTATTGAATGTGTGTTTTAATTGAATTGATTAGATCATATATTGATATGAGGTAATAGAGGTCTTACTAATTTTAAGAGATTCAGGGATTTTTTCCCATTGTGAATATTTATGAACTGATTAATTTTAGGGTTATTTATTTTCTTTTAATTAAATAATTAGTATAGGTAAATTTTAGTGATTCATAAAAATTTTAATGTAGAGATTTAATTCTTTACACTATTAAAATTAATTAAGAAGTGATTTGGAAATGGATGTATTTTATAATATCTATTGGTAATGTTTTGTAAATGTGTTTTCCAATTAAAAGAAATGTAGGATGATAAATTGTTTCTCTAGTCAATATTTCCATTTAAATGAATATAAAAATGGAATTGTATAAAATTTTACTACATTTTATGTACCCGTGAATGGAAAAATATTTTTAAATATAGACATTCAAACTAGAATAAAAATGATAGCTAATTTAAATAAATTACTGAGGGAATGATATTCATTTGGAATTTATATTGAGATTATTTCTCATGAAAATATATATCATGTAAGATTCATGTTTTGATTCACATTTTTCGACTCGTTGGTTATTCATTGGTCGTGCTTTGATGGGGACAATTGGAGCCACAAGTCGGTGTGTCTGTTGTTTAGTTTTTTTAGTTTTTTTCTCATGTCATTAAAATATGACCTATAGTTATTTATAAAGTTTGAGAAGCATTGTAACTTTGGTGGCAGAGGATACACGTCTTCCATTGGACATTTCTATAGGGGAGGGAGTCTAGGGTAAGAAGATAGATTTTTAAATTATAATTTACTATTTTATTAGCATGATAATTATTATCTTTCTTATATATTACATTTTTCGTTGATATACAACATTAAAATGGGTCATTCCAATGTTTTATTAAATTCCCACAAAAGGTTTCCTTATTTATTTATTTAGTGTAACAATTACCATGTGTCATTTTTTGAATTCGTAGGAAATTATTATAGTTTTTGGGGATCGGGAATAACCTCCACCTATGTTATAGGTTTTGTTAGGATTCTAGTTGAGGGAAGACCCAATTCTATTACTGGAAAAAGTGAATCATAGAGGATGTTACAATGATGGATTTTGTTTCAAATAAGCCTTTTTTATTTACTGTGTCATATATATTGGTTTTTTGAGTGTTTGAACCAAAGAGGTTGGTGTAGGGAAAGTGTCATGATAAATTTTTCCCCAAAAGACTCAGGAATACATTGGATGATGGGAATGGAATATTGATATTGATTTTTATTTTTTATTCATTATTATTTATTTATCAATATTTGTGTAAAATAGTGTAAGTCAAACCAGTGTAACAAAATGATCTGACAAAGCCTAGAATATCATGTGGAGCCTAATTGAATGGTTTAATATGTCTACTATCAATGGTTACAAAATTGAGATATGGTATACTAAACCACATGACGAATTCATGAGAAACCATTAATCCTTGTTATAGAGGGTTTTATTGATGATGTTATTGAATTGATTTTGATATCTATGGGATGGTGTTAATAATAAAAATGATTTTTTTGTTTTTAAAATTGATAAAGGTGTTTTACATTGTGAGATTAATTTTAAAATAATTATTAATGATATCAAAAATTCAAATTCATTGATCTAGAAATTGAATGTTTTGGTTGTGAGGCTCTATTTTGAAGGAACAATAATAAGAAAATTTTACAAAATGAATTGATATGAGTTAAATGGTCTTGCATTAAAATATGGTTAAAATAAAGATCTTATGGTAATTTAAATGTGTTTAATGGGAATTTAAAATCATTTTATAAAATTATGAAAAAATATTGACAAAATATATGTTTTTTAAAATGAGAAACATGATTTTATAAAGAGGAAACGTTTGGTTTTGGGAGGATTTTGATAGTAAACATTAATATTTTCTATTTAATATATTTGGGAATAATATTTTGTTTTATTATGTATTTAAATTATATTGATGATGATTGTGCTACACTTCATTACTTTTCAATTTTTCCTTTGTTTTTTTACTAGAAAAGATCCAATAGATTTATATAAGTCTCTATATTATGATTTATTTGAGTTTATTCATATCCTATTAGGAAGTGTGACCCTTTTGTTAATTAAATTTCTTGAGATATCTTGATTGGACTCTATTTTCATTTTGGTTAATAGATTCTATTCTTAAGCTGATTATTTATGAATTGTGGGACTTCCAAATTTTTATAGCGGTCATCATCTAGAATATAGTTTCTAAATATTCCCATCTCATCATCATCTATTATACTATGTAATAAATGGTGTAATGGTGAAGGGTTTGATTTCATGGGTTCAATTCAGAATGAGTGGTGTCATTAATTCTTCTGGATTTATTTAGTATACTCTATACTAAGAGGATAAAGTTTCATGAATTCTCATTGATTTTAAGATCATGTAATCTATGTAATCATATTCAAGGTGGTTCACATTACCATTTTTCATGTTATTTTTCATTTTGATCTACATTTTAATTTTGGTAATACTCTTGAATTAGAATTTTTGCGACCAAGATGATAAAGTATACATAATATATGTAGGTGACTTATAATTAGTTATTATATTAAAATACATTAATATAAAATATTTTTGGTTCTGGTTCTTTATTCATGGTCTTCTCCAATTATATTGATCTTTTTTAGTATAGTCATTATGTGGGCAATGTTATCATAGTTGTTCATTTTGTGTGGACATTGTATTCATTAATTGATATTTTAAATTTTATCTTCTCTTTTTCCAAAAATAATCTGAAATAATGAATAATAATTTTTTTTGGTATTGATTGGTACCTTGGTATATAATTTTCAATTTTTGATTATATTTTTTGGGGTTGTTCCATCTTAATCCATTTTTTAGTTGGAGTGTTCCATTGTTATCACGGATGCTTTTTGTGAAGTAACCATTTTTCTTCATGAGGTTTTTTCCTTTTTTTCTCTTCATTTTTTATTTCCACTAGAATACCCTCTATTTGTTATTATTAGGGTATTCTGAAATATTCGTAAATACCATTATCATACTAAATACAGAATTGTTAGGAATTAGAAATAATCATTATTTGTAGTTATATTTCTCAGATAACGTACTTTTTGAATTGTTTAGACCTATAATGTTGTTTGAGTCAATCGTATGAACCAAGTCTTTCTAGTCAATGAAATAATTATAGATGATAGTTTCATCACATAAAGAACAAGATTTTTATTAGATTATTTATTTATTTAATTATATTCTATATTATCCTATAATGTTAGTTTTAACCATGTCCAATTTTTTAATTTTCACATTTTTATTCTAGATGTATGGTTAGAATATGATTAATAGAAACTGTAGGAAAACCATATATCTATGTATATTACTGAGAAGATACAAATTTTACTGTTGGTGTGTTATATACTAGCCATATGCCTTAATTTTGTGGGGTATTTTAAAATCTCCGATAGGAGGTTCATGGAATTTACATTTTTAACGACTTTGTAGACTAATCATTCATAGTTTCCAGACCCTCTTAAAATGTTTTTACCTATTTTTACTTTCTACATTTTTACCCCACATAACTAACTCCACATCTTCATCCATAGATTGAGAAAATTATATGAGTAACCCCCTCCTAACAACCATACTTTTTCAATTCTCCTCCTTTTATGGACATTTTGAGGGGTTTTCAAGTGGTATAGGTCTAGTTCATCTCAGTAAGGTATATTCCTCCAACATCATGTATTTCACCTTAGTTTTTAACCTCTTACTGATAGATAACATTCTATTATAGAACACTATTATAAATCCTAGTGTTTATTTTGTCTATTTTATGTGCTTAGGTCTTATGAAGTATCATTTGTGTCCAAATTTTAGGACATCCTTCATAATTTATGGGTTCCACTTAATTCCATATAGATTTTTCCTTTTTTTGGTTATATTATTCTATAACCATGATTAATTGTTCTTTTTAACTTAGTTTTTTTCTTTATCATTGCACTAGTTATGCAAGATTATAAGTATCATAAAATATAATACTATGATTTACTTGGTTTCTATTAAGCATGACGAATTTTCCTTTTTAAAAAATATTGTTTTAAAATTTCCAACAACTTCCCTATATAATGGATGTTTAATAAAATGGTCGAATGTATTTTACTTTTGTTTTTCGTATTATAAATATTGTTTTTATTTTTTAAATTAATTTCTAATAATTATTTAATTTTACATGAAATTTCATGTAATCATTCAAATTCTAAGTATTGGAAATATTTTAAGTGATTTTCTATAAATAAAATGCTGGGTTTAAAAAAGTAGTTAAATTTTATAATGGTTATACATATATATATATATACATGTATATATCTACAGATTCACATGATGATATATAAATTTTGGTGAAGATTTATATATATATAAATTTACTTATGAATGGGATTTGGTTAACACCATTGATAAAAATAATATGATTTTTAAATGTGATTCACAAGATAGTTTTTCAAATCGGTTTAACTGATTTATAAAATAAAATTGAAATGAAATATTTCAATAAAATTCCCTGTCCTTTATAATTTATAACAATTTTTAAAACAATTCAATGACATGTTATGATATGTTTGATGATTTTTCATATGTATTGTAAATAATTCCATTTTTTCCATTATTATGATAAATGAATATTTTAAATGGGAATGAGTTGATTTTAATAAAAAGAACAGTTTGATGGATTTTTGAAAGGCCAATTAAATTTTTTAAAATATAATGGGAAAATTTTAAAATATGTAGATCACAATGGATTTTAGGCTTTTAAATTGGAAGAAGAGTTTATGTATTTATTTTGGGTTATGAAATATTATTGATTAAACAATACAAGATGACGATGGTTATGTTATGGACTATTATCACCAAAAGCTATGTCATAAAATTCACTCAATAGTGAGGGATTTAGATTTGTTTTTTATTGAAAATACCCTAATTTTTTGACAAGGCATGACATCCTTAGTATTAGATATCTATGAAAAGGAATTTACTCCTTAGTGGATGGAACGTGTGGTTGTGGACTAACATCACAATACCACTAGTTCATGACACATTCTACATATCACTTGTGTGCACAATGTATATAAATATATTTGATAATGAGTTTATATGATAAACTAGAGGTATAAATAATATATTTTGACATAGGTTATTTTCCCATGGTGCATATATATGGAAAGCTTACATTTATTGATCAGTATTTCCATTTGTTAAAATTATTAATGTATAAAACTTTCTCTAATTTATAAAATTTAAAAGTGTATTTTCTACATTCCTAATTAATTAAAATATTTTAATAGGGTCATTGAAATTTTTTATAATGTATTCTTAAAATTTTTATCGATGGGTTTTCTAAATTAACATGAAAAAGGATGTTAAAGTGTTACTCAAGTGATAATTTAAACAAAAAGGAAAATAAAAAAGGATCATTAAATAATGATTTTAGATTCAATGTAATCATAAATTGAAACACATTTTTAAATACATTATTTAAAATAAGTATAAAAATAATATTTATTTGAATGAAATTAAATGGAAGTTTTTTTTAATGGGCATGTCTACTAATATTTTTGCTAAAGAATATTAATATAATTTATGTTCTAGGTTCCAGATCATTCTTGACCACACTTGGAGTGTTGATTAGTTGTGGTTGGATGGATAACCGTATATTCATATTGTGTTATTCAAGTTTTTTATTTAGTATTTGTTTGTCTTATCACGTTAGAAATTTGGGTTTTAGTGATTAATAAGATAAGAGGTATACTATTGTTGTGGTGGATGAGTATAGGAATCTATTGGTTACCCTTGTTATATAATAGAGTGGGGGTGTCTTAGGTGAGATGGTGGATGTTTTTGAAATTTATTTTTACTACATTATTCATGTGTTTATTGTTTTATTTCCAACTCATTTGATTTGGTATAGATATATGACTTACAGATGGATCTTGTAGAAGTTTTATTTAATCTTCAATACTTCTATTCATAATTATTTATTTGGAGAAAAATATTCAATGGAATATTTAAAATATTCTCAAGCACTCATGTTAACCCATGGGGATTGAAAATTCCTTCAATACATGTCCCATGACAATACGTATATCTGATTGAAGGAAGATCGAGGTTTGTTCAAGAAAATTTTTGTATTTGGTATCTTGGGACGAATGAAACCTAAATCATAAGTCAATAATGATGTCTAAAAATACAAAATGAAAAAAAATTAATAGATAGTTAAATATAGTCGATAAAAAATGGCATTTTAAAAGGGTTTTAATTCTCCTAAGGAAACATAATTAATATTTTTGAAACTATTTTATTGAATTATTCATTTTAGTTCAATTTTAAAATTTTGATAAATGATATAATTAAAATTTAATTTTAAATTTAATTAATATTTAATAAAATAATTTATGGATATCTATGAAATTTTTATGATGCTATGAGTAATACAAGTTTAATTATTCTTGCTTAAATGGGAATGTTTTATTTAAAAACATATCATTATTTAATGAAGTTTTTAAAAAAGATAATATCTATTATCTATACTATTAATCCTATGAAATTTAATATTTTATAAATATATAAAAACGAATTATAATTCAATTATGTAACATCCCGTTACTATTTTAGGTATTTCAAAACCATCCCGTCTAAAATTATTATTACATTAAATGGGAAAAAATGGATTATCCATGAAAAGATGCTTTTTTGTTAAACACATCATAGAATAAAGAATCAACCAATTAATACTCTGGAATAGTTAATTAACTATTTTCTAAGTTAAACACTATTTAACTATGTGTTTTTGAGGTCTTCAAAGCCTCTGGTAGGAGGAAATAAAAATATTAAAAATATAATTTATTTACTGTAAATTTATTCAAAAAAATTCAATAACTCCATAAAACAGTCTATCTTATGAGAAATATGAGCAAATTATTATGTCTGAAATGTAGTGTTTACCCTAGGAGGGGTATAACATTCCATATCGCCCGAATTTTGGATGCCTCACTCATTGGATAAAGTTATTAAATAATATTTAATATATAATTTATTAGAAATAATTAAATATACAGTAATTGGTGCATTGTATAGGGAACATAAGACCAATGATGGGTTTAGAATAAGGCGTTTACCTTATATACAAAAAAAATTCATTATCATCAGGTGTTTGAATGCCTGGCTCACTAAAATTAGCCTTTTATTTTAATTAATTATCCAATATGATTTTTAAATAATAAATCATTAATATATCTCAAACGGTTGATCATTCTGAAAATCATAGACCACTATTAGGTCTGGAGTGTGGTGTTTTTTCTAGGAAGAGTATAACATTTATTCGTAATGTAAATTTGATGTTATTTAATTTTTATAATAAATAATAAATTTCATTTAATAATCATGTCCAATTTTAATTATCAAATACAATTTTTTTACTTATCACCTTCATCCCAACACGTCAAACCTCCATTGATGATGAGGTGTGATTCTAGAAACATTGATTTCAAGTTATTTTCATCTGTTGTAGTCACCAAAACATTTAATGGGTAAAACTAATAAATCTGCTGTCAATTTTCAGTTTATTTAGTTGATTAAATGGGGGTTTTGGAATTAATGAATGTGAGGAACGTTTTTTGTCTTTCTAAATACCGGAATCATGGTTCTTGCTTGGGGGATCATTCCATTGTGGTTGAGAGAACACATATTTCCTTTTTTGCGGTTATTAAGACTCACATTGGATATTTTCATCCCAAATGAAAGCATCTAATGAGGTATTATTCTTCTTTATGGGGTGCTATGGGAATAGGGATGGTTATCCTTTTATTTTTATTTTGGTTTATTTTTTTTATTTTTCAATCATCTCTCTTAAATATCCTTTTTAATAATGATATTTTTAACGCCCCATCAGTGTCTTTGGATTTGACTCGACAAGTTGAAGAAAAATAATATTTTATTTTGAAGGCAATAAGGTATTTCTCAATCTGATTTTTCACATTTTATATGATTGTTTGAAAATATGTTATGAAATGCTAATTTTTTTATGATGAAAAAATCCTATAAAAATTTATATTAATATTTTATTTAATTTATCAATTCATAATTATTATGGTTATGAAATATAATTATTAAATAAATTTTCAAAAGATGTTGTTGAAATTTATCAAATGATAAATGCAATAATTTATCAAAGGATAATTTATCAAAATTTTCAAAGTATAAAACATTGAATTATCGATGGAAATATTTTGAAATTATAAAAATATAATTCATAAAATAACAAAGAATAATTCTTAATTATATTTCTCAAAGGATTAATTATAAATGATAGTTTGTAATAAAAATTATCCAATATAATTATAAATTATATTTTTTAATTCAATTATAAAAAGATAAATATTTTAATTTTATCAAAAGATAACTGTTAAGAATTATTAGATGATAATTGGGATGAATTGTCAATAATTAAATTTCCATGATTATTTGAAGGTAATTATAATGGAAAATCATCAAATGATAATTTTATCAAATATAGAAATATATTCAAAAATAATTAAATAATAATAATTTCATTAAATTATTGAGATAATTTTATTCAATTTTGTTAATAGATAATTATATGTTTATTATCATATGACATAGATTATCGAAATTATCAAGAGATAATTATGTGTTTTGTCAAAAGATTATTATTATAATTATAAATAATTAATTTTGAAAATATCCAAGAGAGATAAAATATTAATTGATGTAAAATTTTATTCAATTATTTGATATTATTCAATAGAGATAAAACATTATCGCATGTAACTTGTTAATCAATTATTTTAAAATTATACAGGGGAGAGAATATATAATCGTATGTGAAATTTTATTTATTTTTGAAATAAAATAACTATTTTTGGTTCTAAGAACCCTTGAAGAATGTTGACCATTGGTGTATCGACACTATTGATATTAAGGCTCTGAGGAGGATTATTTAACAACATTGGGTGGTTTATCTTCACCGCTTACATCGACGACCTTGAGGTAAGTAGTTCTGTTATGACCAGCCAAATTGACTATCCTTGTATTGCTTGATATATCTCAAATGTAGATTTAAATTCTATTGCTCAAATATAATTTTAATTAAATTAATAAAAATTATATTATAGTGAATCGAGATATTTTAAATGGCTTGGGAATGAAAATTTGGAAATCCCATGATTCCATCGAATAGGGTATTTTTATGGAAATTTTTTGATTTAAATTGATTAAATAAAATTATGAATTTGATGGAAATGATTTGAATAATGTTGTTGAATTTAATTGTTGGAAGAAATTTTGTAATAATAGAATTGGTTTTGAATGGATTTCAAACTGGTGAAAATGAATTAAAATGATTTGATACAAATCCATTGGTTTTATCTTGTGAAAATGGGCATGTTTTCTGATTAAAATCTATTTTTGTTTTAAATGAAAATAAATTTGTTCTTTTGTAATGAAATATTGGGATTGATCATATTAAGAAGTCTTAAAATAGTTCAACCCTATGTAAGAGATCATTGAGGCCTGAGGTAGTTAGTAATTAATTTAGATACACTCTACTCTATGAAAACATTCTAAAATATACTTGTGGCAGGTCACTTCCCTGATGGGTTACTGATGATTCTCCTTTGGTCAGTGTCATAGGGATATGTGTCTACCGATTTTTATGAATCCACACACAGTGTATGGAAACATATAACTGGTTAATACTATTGTAATTTTTAGAAGATGCCCATGTTTCTCACTTGTTTATTTATATTTGACATTTAAATTTGTGCCAATGCTTCTGAACAACATTAAATTTCCCCAAATTTTACATAATTGTTTTTTACCATTTTATTTAATCCATTGTTTTAGAAATATTTCATAATTTTGTAATGTATTTTATTAAAGTAATTTTCCACCACTTGAACTGTATAACATTATTTGTTTAATTATGATTTAAAATGTCAAACCTTTTTATCTTTAATATCAAAAGCCTTCATTTGGATAATCAATTATTGGCATCTGTTATGTAATCTGTGGTGATACCATTCTGGGATTTTTAGCTCACACACTAATTTTTCCATTGGGTTTTTGTAGACACTCTCCTTCCAAGTCCGAGCAAGGGGAAAGTTTCTCTTGGAGGTGGATCCAGCTGTAGAGCATTGGGCTTAGTGATTTGTGTTCCCCAGGACCATGGGTTGTTTTCCCAATTTCAGTACATTGGTTGTGGTTCTTTGGGGTGGTTTATTCTTTTTTGACTTATGTTATATTACTCCCAATGAAGTTTTTTTTGTTATGCATACTATATTGTTTCTTTTCATCAACATTATTGGTGAAAAAATCATTCCCAATTTAATGTTGTGTGATGCTAGGTGCTAGTCACTGAACTATGGGGATTAAGAACTCCTTTTGGGTTATTTCAACATCAGCGCTATTATTGGGTTAACATGGTACCTGGGTTGGTTCGTGACAAATTATTGATTATATATTGGATAAATGTGAATATAAAATCACTCAAGGAATTTATTAATTTGTTCAGTCAATTGTAGGAATCTATTATTGAATCTCTGGAGAGAACCTACTAGGTTTTTTAGCTCACACCCTAGATTTTCCTTTGGGTGTTTGTAGACTTTCTACTTCTAGGTTTGAGAATGGGGAAAGGATCTCTTGGAGGTGGATCCCTCTATTGGGCATTGGGATTGGTGATTTTTGTTCCTTAGGACCTTGGGATGTTTTACCTATTTTAGTACTTCGGTTTTAGATCTTAGGGCAGGTTTATGCCTTGTTGACTACTGTTACATTACTCCCAATGGAGTTTCATTTGTTATGCATACTGTATTATTTCATTTCTTCCACATTTATGGTGGAATAATCGTTCCCACTTGCATGTTGTGTGATGCCAGGTGCTAGTCTCTGACCTCTGTGGATCAGTAATACCCTTCAGATTATGTCAGAGCCGACTCAGTTATCAGGTTACAAGCATACATGGGTTGGTTCAAGAAAAAACTGGTATCAAAGGATGGATAATAATCTTTCCCTGATGATAGTATTCATGTGAGTATTCTTGTTAGGACTTATGATGTTTTTTCAATTTAGTTCCTACACAAATCTCACTACAATGAACCTTAAGTCACTACGAGTGGTTAGGGAAAGTCATCTTGTTGTGTTGTTACACTATTTTCCCTATCGTGACATGGATAGTGTGAAATCCAAATCTTGTTTGTTCCTTCTATTGAGAATAATTTATCTCTTTACTGAGTTTGAGTGTTAATATGATGTCTTAATCATTATTTAGTGATGTTGTGTAAACTCATGCCTCTGATAAGACTTTAAAATCATATCTAGGAAGGGGATACTCTTGAACATCAGTGAGATTTTACTCTAGTGTAACGAAGCTTCTTTGAGGTGATTGTCTACACTGTCGAAGCTCTAGAATAAAAAACACCTATACTCCTCATTCAGGATCCAGGTGTGGAACCTAGAGGGATGATCTTCAAAAACATTTATCCAGAGTTATTTCAATATAACTGACTTGTTTTCAAATGCTCCACTAATCCTCAACATGCTAAGAAATGGTTGGGCAATATAGAACTTCTGTTTAAGTTCTTGTAGACACTGTACGAGATCAAGGTAAAATGTGCCACCTTCGTGTGGGAGGGGATAAGGAGGAGATGGTTCAACACCATAGTGAATGCAATGAATCATGAGGTATTATATTATTAATAATTTGGGGTTCTTCTCAACCAATAGTTCTATCCAGAGGTAATGGTGTTGGTCAAAGGTGTGGACATTTTCATTATTTAGCAGGATGAAAGAATTGTGGCTCCGAAAGATGTTTGGGGAACTTTAAAATGTTCTTCCACAACTTTCCACTCAATGTAGTGGAATGTGATCTTCAACACCATAAAAAACACCAAGACAATCAAATCCTTCACATATAAAAGGTTTCCAACCATAGGAATCTGGAATGAATCTTCTTCACTCAGTGTTAGAGTCTTTAGAGGAAGTCGATATTGGTCCAATGACTGTGAGTTGTACCATTACTTCAGATTTTTCATTAGTGAATAGTCTTTTTTATATGGGTTCATCTGACTTGTTTATTTAAACCCATACTATTAATCTGATTTATCTTGCTACGGAACTGTTATCTTTTTCAATTGATATTACTATACCCTTTACTATAAATAGAGAGAAGGGTCTCCATAATCCCTCTTGTGTCTTCTCTCTATCAGTTTTCAAACTTTCTTGGTGTTTTTTTATTTACTCGACATGAAATATATTGATATCATATTCTGAATGGATTGTCTTGTTACCAATAAAGCCTATAATGATTTTTATCTTCATGGGGTCTACAATACTAAACCCAGTGGTGTGTCATTTATCCTTCACAAATAATAAGACCTAAGGTTGAGCAGAGCTGGACCTGCTTATCCGAAAATGGGGAAAGTGATATTAGAGTTTACTTTTGATTTGGATCAAGATTCAATGGGTGGTGATAGCCATCCAGTAATCATTGAGTTTACCCGACATGTTTTCTTTTAACATATTTTTTTTCTATCAGTAAGGGAGGTTGAGATTTCAATTAACTTAATGTTTGATACTCAACCAGTTACTTTACCCTCTTACCAAATGGCTCCTATTGAACTGAAATAACTAATGTCTAGGTTGGATTATCTTCTTAAGAATTTCATTTATTCACCCATGTGTGTCACCTTAGGTGGAGATGGTTCTATACACCATAAAAGCTGATGGTTATCTGTCATCTTCTATCCTTGGGATGATTCATCAGGAAAAAAACTCGTTGATGAATTTTGTAATCATTAGAGACTCTCATTATGGTGAGGAGACTAATGTTTATTGGTTGTTCTCTAAAGAGGGTGTTGTGTGTTATATGAATATTTATTGTTGAATCGTTAGGGAAAAGGAAGGAAATAATGGCGGATTTCCTTAATTTCTAATGGGTTGTTGACCAAAGAAAGCACTAAGACATTCTAAAACTTGATGGAGCAATTTTGGTGACCATGTACTTATGAAGGTTTCACCCCAGTTGGGTCGCCGGTGGCTTAGGAAGCAAGGGAACCTTGCCCCTTGTTTGGTGGGATCTCTTGAGGTTGCTGATTAGGTGGGGATTTTTTACCATTTATCACTACCAACCCAAATGACGTCAATACATAATGTGTTTCATGTATCTCATAATTGATAGAATTTATCTAACACATCTCATGTTCTCAGTTGGTGTGATATTGAAGTGAAACCTATTTTATCTAGGACAGAATGACTAGTCATGTTTGTTGATTCTGCGACCATGGTAATTCGTGGGAAGATGATACCTCTGGTCAATATGTTTTGAATGGATTTTTATAATTCTCATTATATGTGAGAGATAGATAGAGACACAGATTTGAGAATAATGGTCTTGCATTTTTGAAGTGGATAATTCTACATAGGCATTCTAGGGAATAAAATTTCTTAAGTTGTGGAGGTTATAACATCTTGTTACAATTTCAGGTATTCCTAAACCATCTTCTGTAAAATTATTATTACGTTAAATGAAATAATGGGTTTTCAGTTAAAAGTTTCATTTTTTGTTAATCATTTCACCAACTGGTAATACAAAAAATTAATACTCTGGAATATTCAATTAAATATTTTCTGAGATAAACACTGAGTAAGGATGAGTTTCTGAGGTCTTCAAAGTCTTAGGGAGGACATAATAAAAATATTAAATATATTATTTTAAGCACATGAAATTTATTCAAAATAATTTAATAACTCCAAAATGGTTCATCGTATGAGAAATCTGATAATACTGTTATGTCTAAAATGTGGTGTTTACCCTAGGAGGGGTATAACATTAAAAAGCACAAGAATTTTGGACTCATCAATCAATAGATAATGTTAATAAATTATATTTAATATATTATTTATAAAAAATAATGAAATATATCCAAAACCGTGCATTGTATTAGAAATCAGAGACCACTATTGGGTCCAGAATGAGGGATTTACTGTATACAAGGTATGACATTCATTATCATTGGGTATTTGGATTCCTTTCCCGCAAAAATTGCCCTTTTTATTTTAATTAATTATTTAATCTGACTTTTAAATAATAAATCATTAATATATCTCAAATGATTTATAATTTGAAAAATATGAGACAACTATTGGGTCTGGTAGGCGGTGTTTTATCTATGCAGAGTATACCATTTATTCGTATCGAAAAATTAATGATATTTAATTTTTATATTAAATAATTAATTTAATTTAGTAATTAAATTTTATTTTAATTATCATATATGTTTTTTACTTATATTCTCCCTCCCAACAATTTTAACCTTCATTGATGATGAGGTGTGATTATGAAAACCTTGATTTCAAGCCATTTTCAACCATTGCAGTCACCAACCCATTAAATGGGTAAAACTAATAACTCTGCTGTCAATGTTTAGTTGAGTCTGTGGTTTATATGATAGTTTCATAATTGATGAATGCGAGGAATGATTTTGGTGTTTTTAAAAACTCGAATCATGATTCTTTCTTGAGGGATCATTCTGTCATGTTTTAGAGAACAAAAATTTAATTTTTTACAGTTTGTAAGACTCCCTTGGAGATTTTCCCCCCAAAGTAAAGCGTCCAATGAGGTTTTCTTCCACTTTAAGGGGTGATGTGGGAATAGGGATGGTTATCCTTTTAATTTTCTAATTTGTATTACCTCTTCTTCAATCATCCCTCATAAATTTCTTTTGTGATATTGATTGTTTTTATGCCCCATTAGTGTTTTATCTTTTGCCGTGAAGAGTAGAAGAAAAAAAATATTTTGTTTCGAAGGAAACAAGGTATTACTCAATCCAATTTAAAATATTTTAGATGAATCCTTGAAAATATATTATGAAATGATAATTTATTTTTAAAGATGCAAAAATTACATCAAATTTTGAATGAATAAATTATTTAAATTATCAGGTAATAATTATTGTGGTTATCAAAGATAATGGTTAAATAAATTTTAAAAATATGTTTTTGAAAATTATCAAACTATAAATTCACTAATTTATCAATGGATAATTTATCAAAATTAACAAAGGGTAAACCATTGAATTATCCTATGGAATCTTTTGAAATTATCAAATGATAATTGCTAGAATGTCAACGAATAATTCTTATGTTTATTTATCAACGGAAAACTATAAAGGATAAATTTTAATAAAAATCATCAAATATAATTATAATGGATAATTTTGAATTAAATTACCAAAAGATAAATATTTTGATTTTAACAAAATATAATTGTTAATAATTATCTCATGATAATTGTGATGAATTATCAATGATTAAATGTGCATGATTATTGGAAGGTTATTATAATGAAAAATCCTCAAATAACAATTTCATCAAATTATAGAAAGATAATCACAATGAATTATAAAAGAATAATTTCATTAACTTATAAAGAAAATTTTATTCATTTTTTTAATAGATAATTATAAGCTAATTATCACATGAGATAGATTATCAAAATTATCATGAGATAAATACGTTTTTTGTCAAAGGATAATAATTATTATTTTAAAACTATAATTTGAAAATTATCCAAGAGAGATAAAATATTACCGCAATTAATATTTTAATCAATAATTTGAAAATAACCAAGAGGGATAAGTTATTATTGCTTGAAATATTTTAATTGATGAATTTATAATTATCCAGGAGAGAGAACATATAATAACATTTGAAATTTTATTTCATTCTAAAATAAAATAAATATTTTTGGTCCTAGGAACTGTTGAATAATATAGACCAATAGTGTGTCAACTTTTTTGATAGTAAGGCTATGGGGAGGTGTATTAAACCACATAGGGTGGTTTATCTTCACTACTATCATCGACGACCTTATGGTAGGTGGTTTTGTTCTGATTAGTCAAATTGATTATCCTTTTACTGATTGATATATCTGAATATTTGAATTAAATTAAATTGATCAAATATTCATTCAATTAAATTGATAAAAAATCAATTCCAGTGAATCGAGATATTTGAAATGGGATTGGGATAGAAATTTGGAAAACCCAAATTCCATAAAATTGGGTGTGTTTATGGAAACTGACTGATTTAAATTGTTGAATTTAAATTTTCTATTTTATGGAAATGATATCAATTAAATTGTGGAAATAAATTGTGTAATGATAGAATCGGTTTTGAATTGACTTCAATGTTGGGAATATGGATTAAAGTGATATGATATAATTCCAGTGGATTCATCTTGTAAAAAATGCATGTTTTTGAATAAAACCTTTTTTAGTTTTAAATGGAATGAAATTGGCACTTTTGAGATATAAAAAATTGGATTGATCATATTTTTATGAAGTCTTAAAATATTTTACCCATTATGTATAATAGAATTCAAGAATTATGTAGTTAGTAAGTTATTTGGATACAATCTATGCTACAACAATGTTCTAATACATACTTGTGGTGGGTTACATCCTCGATGGGTTGGGGAAGATTCTCCTTTGGATAGTGTCATAGGGATGTGTGTATAAATTTTTTTATGTGTTCAAATTGGGATTGTTGAATCCTATATATAGTTAATACTATCGTACTTTGTAGCATATGACCACGTCACTCATTTTTTATTTATATTTGAGATATAAATTTATGCATATGCTTTTAAACTGGATTACATGCCTGATTATTTTATATAAACTATTATATGTAACTATTATATTTAAGCAAATGTTTTACAAATATCCCATCATATTTTATAGTATTGTATTAATGTATTTTTTAATCATTTTAACTATAAAACAAGATTTATTTTAATTATGATTTAAAATGTTAGACCTATTAATCCAAAATTTTGAAAGAATTCATTTGGTTAATCAATTATTGGTATATGTTATAGAATCATTGATAAGACCATACTATGGTTTTTAGCTCATACCATATTTTTACCTTGAGGTGGTTGTAGAATTTATTGTCTAGCTCCGAGAAAGGTGAATGTATCTCTTGGATGTGGATCTGAAATTTGAGCGTTGGACTTGGTGAGTTGTGTTCCTCAGGACCTTGGATATTTTCCCTGTTTTAGTAATTTGGTTGTAGTTCTTTGGGCTTTTTTATTCCATGTTAACTTTTAGTATATTAATCCTAATGGAGTTTCTTTTTTATGCATATTGTCTTGTTTTTTTCTTCTGCAACGTTGGTGGATAATTCATTCCCACTAGCATGTTGTGTCATGCCAGGTGCAAGTCGCAGAATCGTGGGGATTTGGAATTCCCTTCGGATTATGTGAGGGCCAACTCAGTTATTGGGTTACCAGGGTACCTGGGTTGGTATGTGAAAAAAATTGTATCAGATGGAGGGTAAACATCTTACCTTGATGATAGTATGAATTTTAGTATTCATGTCGAGACATAGGAGGTAGTTGTGATTGAGTTCCTCACCATCTCTCAACGCAATAAACCTTATTTCATGAAGGGTGTTCAGGAAATAACATCTTATGTAGTTCTATTATTTTCCCTATTGTGATCTTTATTGAGTGAAATCCAAACTGTGTTTGTTCCTTATGTTGAGAATAATTTCTCTCGTTACTCTGTCAGAGTGTTAATCTAATGTCTTCTTTATTATCTGTTGATATTCTATAACATCATGCCTCCACGAAGACGTGTGAATTAGATATAGGAAGGGGATAATGATGAACATCAATGAGCGAATCCTCTAGTGGACTCGAGCCTAGTTGATGTGATTGTGCTCACTATACATGCTCTGGGATAGAAACCACTTATAGTACCCATTCAGGCTTTAGTTGTGCAACCAAGGGGTTCTCTTAGATTTTTTCTAAAGACTTCTTTCACCAGAAACCACTAGTTTTCAAAGGCTCCAATGATCATCAACATGCTAAAGAATGGTTGAGAAGAATAGAACTTTTGTAAGAGTCCTTGTAGACACCAAATAAGATCAAGGTGAAGTGTTACACCTTTTTGTTGGAGGGACCACAGAAGAGATGGTGTGACGTGATAGTTACAAAAAAGAAACATGAGGACATAGATTAAAGGATGTCAATCTTATTTTCACTAAATAGTTCCATATAGAGTCAATGGTGTTGTTCAAAGATGTGGAGTTTTTCAATATTGAGTAGGATGAATGAATTTTGGATCCTACAAACGTTTGGGGAACTTCCAGATGTTCTGTAACAACTGTCCTACCCCATGTAGCTACACGAGATCATCACCACCTTCAAAAACTGCAGGTTAATCAAATGATTCATGTTCAAAAGGGTCCTAACCATAGAAAACAGGTATAAAGCTTATTCACACAGTGGAAGAGTCCCCAGAGGGAGAAGATAATGGCCTAATAAGCGTGAGTGGTACCATTAATATAGCTCTGTCATTAATGACTAATCTTTTTAACATGGGTTGATCTCACTCTTTTTTCTTCAAACTGTTATGTTAATCTGTTTAATCTTCTTAGGTAGTTTTTTTATTTTGCAATGGATATTACTATACACTTTAGTATAGTGAATGAATAGATTCTCCATAATCCCACTTGTGTCTTCTCTCTATCAGTTGTCAAACTTGCTTAGGGTATTGTTTGTACTGGACATGAAATAACTTGACATAATATTCAGGATGGATTAGATCGTTAACAATAAATCCTAAAAATATTATTATCTTCAACGGGACTACATTACTACACCCAGTGGTGTTCCCCTTATACATTAAAACGAATGAGAACCAAGATCAAGAAAAGATAAACATTCTTATATAAAATTGGTGAAAGTTATATTAGTGTTTAATTTTTATTTGGAGTGATATTCAATGTGTCATAATCTCTCTCAAGTCATCATTGAGTTTTTACAATGTATTTCCCTATAACTTATATTTTTTGTACTAGAAAGGGAGGATGGGATTTTTATTGACTTAATGTATGGTACTCAACCAGTTACTTTTCCATCTTTCCAAATGGCTCCATTTTAATTGAAATAATTAATGTCCCAACTAGAAAATATTCTTGAGAATATCATTTATTTACACAAGTGTGTTACCTTGGGTGCCGCCGGTTCTATCCTCCATGAAAGATAATGGTTCTCTAACATCATCTCTTCTTGAGATGATTTTTTTATAAAAAAAATTGTTGATGAATTCTGTTAGCATTAGAGACTCTATTTATAGCGGGGAGACTGATATTGAGTTGTCGTTCTCCAAAGAGGGTATTTTGTGTTATTATAACTATTTTGTTGCATCATTAGCAACAAGGAAGGCTATAATTGGGGTTTTACGTACTTTTTAATGGGTTTTACACCCAGTAATCCCTAAGACATTCTACGACATGAAGTAGCAGTTTTGGTGACCATGTATTTCTGAAGATTTCACCAAGGAGGGGTCACGGGTGGTTTGGGAGGCAAGGGAATTTTTCTCCTTGTATTGTGGGATATTTTGAGGTTGATGATTAGGTGGGTAAATTTAATTACTATTTATCACAACCACCATAACTGACATCGATATATAATTTTTTTTTCATGTATATAATATTGAAAAACATTTTTCAAACACATCTCATGTTTTAAGTTGCCATGATCTTGAAGTGGAACATGTTTTATACGTGACTGAATGACCAGCCATGGTTGTTGATTCTAAGTCCATGATAATTCATGGGAGGACAATACTGATGCGCTGTATGATATGAATGAATGGTTCTAATTCTCATGAGAGGTGAGAGAGAGACACTGATGAGAGAACAATGGACTTTTCTTTTGGATGTGGAGATATCTTCGTATTCTTTATAAGGATATAAAGTTACTATGGTGGGGAGGTTATAACATTCCTTTATAGTTTCAGATATTCCTAAAACATCTTGTGAAACATTATTATTACTTTAATTGGAAAAATGGTTTATCAGTGAAAAGAATCATGTTTTTAAACATGTCGTGGAATGGTAAAACGCCAAATTAATACTCTTGAATATTCAATAAAATATTTTCTGAGTTAAATAATGAATAAGTATGAGTTTCTGAGGGATGAAAAGGCTTAAGGAGGACGGAATAAGAATATTAAATATATTATTTTATGTATGATAAATTTATAAAAAGTAATTTAATTAATCCAAAACGGTCCATTGTATGAGAAATTTGAGCATACTGTTATGTCTAAAATGTGGTGTGTACCCTAGGAGGGGTATAACATTCGAAAGTGCCAGAATTTTTAATGCCTCTCTCATTAGATAAATTTATTAAATAATATATAATATAATATTTATTAAAAATAATTAATAGTTTATAAAATGGTGTGTCTTATGATTAATTTGAGACCACTGATGGGTTCAAAATGAGGGGTTTAATCTAGAAAATTTATAACATTTGTTAGCATCAGGAATTTAGATGCCACTCTCTAAAAAATTACAGTTTTTATTTTAATTAATTATTTAATTAGTGTATAAATAATGAATCATTAATATCACTCAAAAGGATCATAATTTGAGAAATCTAAGACCACCATTGATTCTGGAATGTGGTGTTTTATCTAGACAGAGTATAACTTTTATTCTCAAAGGACATTTGATGTTATTTAATTTTTATGTTAAACAATTAATTGATTTTAATTATTAAATCTTATTTTAAATACAAATTGCATTTTTTACTTATCTTCTTTCCTCCCAACTCATCAAACATCCATTGATGACGAGGTGTGATTCAAATAACATTGATTTCAAGCCATTTTCATCTGTTGCAGGCACCAACACATTAAATGGGAAAAACTAATAACTCCAATGTCAATGATTAGTTGATTTTGTTGCTTAAATGAGGGTTTCAGAATTGATGAAAGTGAGGAATGTTTTGGGTCTTTTAAATTACATGAATCATGGTTCTTTCTTGGTGGATCATTCCAGCATGGTTTACAGAATAGAGATTTCCTTTTTTGCAGTTAGTAATACTCCATTAAAAGTTTTCCTCCCAAATGAAAGCATCCAATGAGATATTTTTCTTCGTTATAGGGAGCTTTGAGAATTGGGTTGGTTATCATTTTATTTTTATTTTTTTTATTTTTATTAATTATTTTTCAATAATCTCTTTAAATATCTTTTGTGATACTGATCAGTTTTACACTTCGTCATTGTCGTTGGATTCATCTTGACAAGAAAAAGCAATATAATATTTCGTTTTGAAGGCTATAAGGTATATCTCAATCTTATTTTATGTATTTTAGATGAATATTTCAAAATATAATTTGAAATAATAATTTTTTTAAAGACGGGAAAATCACATCAAATGGCCAATGAGAGATTTATTTAAATTATCAAGTCATAATTATTGTTGTTATCAAAGATAATTGTTAAATAAATTGTTAAAAGATGTTTTTAAAATTATCAATAGATAAAACCTTTAATTATACTGGGATATATTTTGAAATTATCAAATGGAAATTGCATGAATATCAAACAATAATTCCTAAGGAGATTTATCAAAGGATAAATTATAAAGGATAATATGTAATACAAATTATCAAATATAAATATAAAGGATAACCTTTAATGAAATTATCAAAAGATAAATATTGTGATTTTATCAAAAAATAATTGTTAAGTATTATCACATGATATTTGTGATGAATTATCAATGATTAAATGTCAATAATTATTGGAAGGTAATTATAATGAAAAAAAAGTCAAATGGTATTTTCATTAAATTATCGGAAGATAATCACAACAAATAATCAAAGAATAATTTCATTAAATTATCAAGATAAAATAATTTACTTTGTTAATAGATAATCTTATGTTAATTATCAGATGACATTGATTATCGAAATTAGCATGAGTAATTAAATATTTTTTCAAAAGATAATTATTATAAATATAAAACAATAATTTTAAAATTATTAAAGATATATAAAATATTATCACATGAAATATTTTAATCGATAATGTGAAATTAACCAAATAACGATAAAATATTATCACATATAATATTTTAATAGATAATTTTAAAATAATCTAGGAGTGAGAAAATATTATTGTATGTGAAATTTTATTTTTTTCTGAAATAAAATATCTAGTTTTGGCTCTAGGAACCCTTGTAGAATGTCAACCATAGGTGTGTTGAGCCTTATGATAATAAGGCTGTGGGGAGGTGTATTGAACCACATATGGTGGTTTAACTTCGCCACTAACATTGACGACCATGTGTTAGGTGGTTCAGTTCTGATTAACCAAATTAATTATCCTTGTATTGCTAGATTTGTCACTTTTATTGAATTTAATTAAATTGATCAAATTTTCATTCCATTAAATTGATAAAAACTCAATTCCAATGAATCAAGTTATTTGAAATGGTTTTGGCTTGGAAAATTCGAAAACCACCGATGCCAATGAACTAGGTGTGTTTATGGAAATTGGATGATTTAAAATGTTTAATTTATATTATGGATTTGAGGGAACTGATTTCAATAAAATTATTGAATTTAATTTTAAAAATAAATTTTTAATGATGGAATTGGTTTTGATGGATTTGGAACTGGTGAAAATGGATTAAAATTATTTGATAGAAATAAAATGGTTTTATCTTGTGAAAAAAGGTTGGTTTTAGAATAAAACATATTTAAGTTTTAAATCAGAAGAAATTGGCACTTTTGAAATGGAATAATGGGATTGATTTTATTCTTAAGCAGTCTTAAAATAGTTCACTCATCATATAAGAGTGCATGAAATCCATAAGCAGTTAGTAAGTTATTCAGATATATTCTATGTTATGACAACGTTCTAAAACATAATTTTGGTGGGCCACAACCTCGATTGGTTGGTGACGATTCTCCTTTGGATAGGTTCATAGGGATGTTTGTATACCCATTTTGATGAGTTCACATAGAGATTGTGGAATCCTATAGCTAGTTAACACTATCGTACCTTTTTGTAGATGGTAATGTTTCTCACCTGATTATTTATATTTCATATGTAAATGTATTCCAATCCTTTGAACTACTTTACATGCCTGCTGAATTTACAAAAATCATTTTATATAACTATTTTATTTTAGACATTCTTTTAGAAATATTCCATTATTTTTTTAAGTATTTACTTAATTTATTTTTCCATCATTTGAACTGTATAGATTGATTGTTTTAATTATGATTTAAAATTTCAAACATGTTTATCTTTAATATTGAATGCATTACTCTGGTTAATCAATTATTGGAATATGTTATGGAATTTGTGATGAGATTCTTCTGGTATTTTTAGCTGACAACATACATTTTCCTTCAAGTGTTTGTAGACTTTCTCCTTCCAAGTCTAAGAAAGGAGAAATTATCTCTTGGAGGTTGATCCAACTATTGAGCATTGGTCTTAGTGAATTGTGTTCCTTGTGACCTTGGGGTTTTCCCCTATTTTAGTACTTTGTTTTTAGTTCATTGTGCCTTTTATGCCTTTTTGAATTCCGGTATATTACTCCCAATGAAGTTTCTTTTGTAATGCATACTATATTGTTTTTTATTCTAAATTGATGGTGGAAATATCATCCCCACATTCATGTTGTGTGATGTCAGGTGCTCTTTGCTGACCATGGGTATCTGGAATGCCTTTCGGGTTATGTTAGGGACATATCAATTATCAGATTACATAGGTAACTAGGTTGGTTTGTGAAAAAATGGTATCTGAGGGAGTTTTATCATCTTTCCTTGATGATAGTATGCTTTTGAGTATTCTTGTGTGGACAAAGGTGGTAGTTGCGACTGAGTGCCTATACATCTATCATCACAATGATCCTTAAGACACTACGAGTGGTTATTGAAATACATATTGTAGTGTAGTTATAGTGTTTTCCTTATTTTTGATTTGGATTAAGTGAAATCGAAATCTAGTTTGTTCCTTATGTTTAGAATAATTTATCTTTTTACATAGTCCAAGTGTTAATCTAATGTAAACATTATTTTTTTCTAATGATTTTTAAAATAATTACTCTATGAATATGTGAAAACAGAATACATGAAGTGGATACTATTGAAAATCAGTGATAAAATCTTCTAGTGGAATAGAGCCTAATTGAGGTGATTGTGAGCACTTTCCAAGATTTAGGATAGAAACCACATATAGTCCCAATCCAGGCTCTATCTGTGGACCCTGGGGGTGATCTTTGAAATTTTTTCTCAAGAGTTCATTCCCTAGAAAATAATTTTATTCTAAAGGCTCCACTGATCCTCAACATGCAGAGGAATGGATGAGAAGGATAGAACTTTTGTTTGTGTTCTTATAGACATCAGGCGAGATAAAGGTGAAGTGTTCCACCTTTGTGTTGGAGGGACCAAGAAGGAGTTGGTATGACACATTAGTGATCGTAAATAAACAAGAGGGATTATATTAGAAGGAATTATAAGTTCTTTTCACCAAATAGTTCTATCCAGATTCAATGGTGTTGGTCAAACTGTGGGGGTTTTTAAGCATTAGAAAACTGAAAGAATTGTTTCTCCATCTATTGTATGGGGAAATTACAGAATTTTTTCTACAACTTTCTCACTCCATGTTATAGAATGATATCATAAACACCATCATAAACTATGGGGAAATAAAATTCCCCATGTAAATAGGGGTTCTAGCTAGATTCATCCAGAATGAATCTTTTTCACACATTTGAAGAGTCTTCCGAGGAGGATGATACTTATTCAACGACCATGAATGGTACCATTACTATTTCATTGTGATTAGTGGCTACTATTTTTGACAAGAGTGAAACTCACACGTTTATTTCAACCCGTACTATTAATATGATTAATCATCCTATGGAGGATTTATCTTTTGTAATGGATATTACTGTACCCTTTAGTATAAAGAGAGAGAAGGGTCTCGATTATCCCTCTTGTGTCTTCTCTTTACCAGTTTTCAAACATGATTGATGTTTTTTAGTAATTAACATGAAATATCTTGACATAATATTCAGGATGTATTGGCTCATTACCGAAAAAGATCATATTGATTGTTATCTTCGACATGTCTACATTACTACACCTAGTGGTGTGCCTCTTATCCTTCAAGAAGAATGAGACTCGACTTCAAGTAGAGATGGACCTTCTTATCCAGAATTGGGGAAGGTTATATCAGTTTTTACTTTTGATTTGGAGTGAGATTCAATGATGGTTATCTCCCTCCAGTCATCTTTGAGTTTTCCCAACGTGTTCCCTTCAATCATATTTGGTTTTCTATCAGTAAGGTATGTTGAGTTTTATATTGAATTAATGTATGGTACACAACCAGTTACATTTCCCTCTTACTAAATGGATCCTATTGAACTGAAAGAACTAATTTTTTAGTTTGAAAATATTCATGAGACTATCATTTATTCACCTATGTGAGTCACTTTCTGTGGAACCGACTCTATCCGCCATGAAATATGATAGTTCTATGACATCTCTTCTTATCGAGATGATTCTTTTTAAATAAAAACATGTTTTTTAATTTTTTATGAATTAGAGACTCTCTTTATGGTGGGAGATTGATGTCGAGTGGTCCTTCCCCAAAGTGGGTGTTCTTTGTTAAGGGAACCTTTATTTTTCATAGTTATAAAAATGGAAGGTAATAATGGGGGATTGTCATAATTTCTAACAGGTTGTACACCCAGGAAGCACTAAGATTTTCTACGACTTAATGTAGTAGTTTTGGTGACCATGTATTCTTGAAGGATTTACCCTGGCTGGGTTGTCGATGAATTGGTAGGCAAGGGAAACTTTATCCTTGTTTTCTCATAGCTTTTGAGGTTGTTGATTAGGTGGTGATTATATTTTACCATTTTGAAAAACCACAGCAACTGATGTTGATGCATAATGTGTTTCATGTATCTCAACTTTGAAACCAATTATCTAACTCATCTCTTATTCTGAGTTTGTGTGAACTTGAAGTGGACCCAGTTTTTTCTATGACTGAATGACCAAACATGGTTATTGATTTTGAGTCCAAGGTACTTCATGGGAGTACAATACCTCTGGTTTGTACGATATGAAATCATGGATATAATTCTCAAGAGATGTGAGAGGGAGACACTGATGAGAGAATAATGGCCTTGTATTTTTGATGGGGAGATTTCTTCTTAGGCTTTCTGGGGACAGAAAGTTCCTATGGAGGGGAGGTTATAAAATCCTGTTACTATTTCAGGTATTCATAAACCATCTTGTGTTAAATTATTATGATGTTAAATTGAAAAAATGGTTTATCAGTGAAATGTTTTATTTTTGTTAAACAGGTCACGGAATGGTAAAACACCCAATTAATACTCTAGAATATTCAATTAAATATTTTATGAGTTAATCACTGAGTAAGTATGATTTTCTAAGGTCTGCAATGCCTTAGGAAGGAAGAAATATATATATATATATATATATATATATATTATTTTAAGGATAGCCAATATTTTTAAAATAATTTAGTAACACATAAACGACCTGTCGTTTGAGAAATATGAGTGTACTATTATGTATGAAATGTGGTGTTTAACCTTGTAGGGGTATAACATTCGAGAGCGACGGAAATTTTAAGACCTCTCTCATTAGATAAAGTTATTAAATAATATTTAATATATTATTCATTAGAAATAATTAAATATCTCTCAAATAGTGCTTTGTTTGAGAAATATGAGACCACTAATGGGTTTGGAATATGGGGTTTAACCATGACAAGGTATAACATTTGTTAGCGTGAGGTGCTTTGATGCCTCGCTCAAAAAAATTAGCCTTTTTATTTTAATTTTTTATTTAATCCCATTTTTAAATAATAAATCATTAATATCTCTCAAATAGTTCATTATTTAAGAAATTTGAGACCATTGTTGGGTCTGGAATGTGGTATTTATCTATATAGAGTATAACTTTTATCCGAAACATAGATTTGTTGTTATTTAATTTATATATTTTATTATTAATTTAATTTAATAATTAAATGTGATTTTAATTATCAAATATTGTTTTTACATATCTTCTTCCTCCCAATATTTCAACCCTCCATTGATGACGAGGAGTGATTCTAAAAACATTGATTTCAATCCGTTTTCATCTTTTGCAGTCACACACACATTAAATGGATAAAACTAAAAACTATACTTTCAATTTCCAGTTGATGCAGGGGTTTAAATGAGGGTTTCATAATTTTGGAATATCAGAAATATTTTTGGTCTTTTAAAATACCAGAATCAACGTTCTTGCTTGGGGGATCTTCCTATCATGATTAAGAGAACAGAAATTTCCTTTTTCATAGTCAGTAAGACTTTATTAGAGTTTTTCCTCCCAAATGAAAGTTTCCAATGAGGTCTTCTTTTTCTTATGGGGTTCTGCCGGAATAGGGTTGTTTATCCTTTTATTTTTTTTGTTTATTATTATTAATTATTTCTTAATCATCTATCTTAAATATATTTTGTTATATTGATCAGTTTTAGTCCTCATTAGTGTCATTGGATTCGTCTCTATGAGTATAAGCAAAATAATATTTTTAAAGGTAATAAGGTATTCTTTAATCTGATTTATCATATTTTAGATGAATCATTGAAAATATATTATAAAGTGATAATTTTTTTAAAGATGTGAAGATCACATCGAATTTTCAATGAAAAATTTATATAAATTATCATGTATTAAATATTATGGTTATAAAATATAATTGTTAAAAGAAGCTGCTGAAAATTATGAAATAAAAAATTTACTAATTTATTGAAAGAAAATTAATCATAATTATCAAAGGATAATACAATGAATTATCCTTGTCAATATTTTAAAATTATGAAATGATAATTGCTATAATGTCAAAGAATAATTCTTATGTAGATTTATCAAACGATATATTATAAAGGATAATTTGTAATAAAAATTATCAAATATTTGATAAAGGATAATTTGTAATTAAATTATCAAAAGATAAATATTGTGATTTTATCAAAATATAATTTTTAAGAATTATCAGATGATAATTATGTGGAATTATCAACGATTAAATGTGCATGATTATTGGAAGGTAATTATAATGAAAAATCATCAAATGGTAATTTCCTCAAATTATGGAAAGATAATCGCAATGAATTATCAAAGCATAATTTAATTAAATTATTTGGATAATTTTATTAAATTTTTAATAGATAATTATAACATAATTATCACATGACATAGATTATCACAATTATCAGGAGATAATTACATGAAATTTTCAAAGGATAATTAATATAATTTTAAAACCATAAATTAAAAATAATCCAAGGGAGATAAAATATTATCAAAAGTAATATTTTAATAAATAATTTGACATTATCAGTAAGAAATAAAATATTGTCGCATGTAATATTTTAATATATATTTTTAAAATTATCCAGGAGAGGGAACAACTAATTACATGTGAATTTTTATTTCATTTTGAAATAAAATAACTAGTTTTGGTTCTAGGAACCCATGATGAATATCAACCATTGGTGTGTCAATTCTTATGATAATAAGGCTGTGAGGAGGTGTATTAAACCACATAGGGTAGTTTATCTTTGCATCTAACATCAATGACCTTGATGTATGTGGTTTCGTTCTGATTAGCCTAATTTATTATCCTGGTATTGCTTAACTGATCTCAATATTTTTATTTAAATTCAATTTCTCAAATCTGCTTTCAATTAAATTGAAAAAAGTCCATTCCTGTGAATCAAGATATTTGAAATGGTTTTGGCATGGGAATTTCGGAAACCCATGATTCCATTGAATAGGGCGATTTTATAGATATTTTATGATTTAAATTATTTAATATAATTTATGGATTGGATGGAAAGGATTTCAATTAAATTGTTGAATTTCATTGTGGAAATAAATTTTGTAAGGATTGAATGAGTTTTGAATTGATTTCAAACTGGTGAAAATGGATTAAAATGATTTCATATAAATCCAGTGGTTTTATCTTGTGAATAGGCCTGTTTTTTAAAAAAACTATTTTTGTTTTAAATGGAATGATATTAGAACTTTGGAAATGGAAAAATGGGATTGTTCATATTTTTAACTGGGCTTAAAATAATTCACTGATCATATAAGAGGGCATGTATGCCTTAGGTAGTTAGTAAGTTATTTCGATACACTCTACACTACAAAAACATTATTAACATATTTTTAGAGGTTGACATCCCTGATTGGTTGGTGAAGATTCTCTTTTGGACACTGTCATAGGGACGTGTGTATAATGATTTTGCTGAGTTCACATAGAGAGTGTGGAATCTTCTAGCGCGTTAATACTATATTACCATTTATATGATGACCATGTTTCCTACTTGTTTATTTATATTTGATATATAAATGTATGCCAATGATTTTTGAAATTATTTACAAGCATGATGATTTCACATAAACTATTTTATGTATCTATTTAATTGAAGCCATTATTTTAGATATAATCCATATTTTTGTAAAGTATTTTATTAATGTATTTTTCTACATTTTGATCTCTATAACATGATTTTTCACCAATTCGGAAAACGTTTTCTACGTCGGTTATATATAACCGACGTAAAAAATGATGCGAGTAGATTTTGAACATCGGTTATTTTAATAACCGACATTACAAATCGCGCCTGTTCAGTTTTTACATCGGTTATCCTATAACCGATGTATAAAACCAATGAGCGGGGGGTTTCTTACATCGGTTATTTTGAAACCAACGTAAAAAACCCGATATCTCCGCGTTTTTTACGTCAGTTATCAAATAACCGACGTAAAAAACCAAAAGCGCGGGGTATTTTACGTCGGTTATTTTTTAATCGACTTAAAAAACGAGATGTCTACAGGTTTTTTACGTCGGTTATTTTATAACCGAGGTAAAAAACCCCCCGGGCTTTGGTTTGTTACATCGGTTATTTGATAACCGACGTAAAAAATGCGTAGATATCGGGTTTTTTTACGTCGTTTTCCAAATAAACGACATAAAAAACCTCCCGCGCATTGGTTTTTTACGTCGGTTATCTTATAACCGACGTAAAAAACGAGATATATACGCATTTTTTACATAGGTTATAAAATAACCGACGTAAAAAACCAAAGCCCGGGGGGGTTTTTACATCGGTTATAGAATAACCGACGTAAAAAACCCGTAGATATTTCGTTTTTTACGTCGGTTATAAAGTAACAGGGTTAAAAAACCAAAGCACGAGAGCTTTTTTACGTCGGTTTTAAAATAACCGACGTTATAAATATAAAAAATATTTTATAACGGTGGTTATATAATAACCGACGTTATAAAACATTTAATGAAATTAAAGCCCCGTGGACTGTCATTTACGATTTTTCGATTGACAGTCGCTGGCTCGTCTCTCTCGCGTGGTAAACCCTAATCGGCTCATCGATCGACCTACGTTAAACTCATTTTGGCTTCATTTTTTATCTTCTTCACTCCTCTCGGATCTATCATCTCAACTCCCAACATTCAAGTAAGCCTTCCATAAATTTATTTCGTCTGTTTTTTTCACGGATATTCTATAATTATGTTTTGCGATATTTGTACATTTAATGTAAACAAGATGTAGTGGTTTCCAAGTATGCACCTCATTACTATTTTGATAAGATGGTGATGAGATAATCTAAGATACATATGATTCATTGATGGAAGTGATTCAATTTCACATGGTGTAGGATGATTTATGGGCGGGGTGAGACCATGACATTAGCATTGGGGTGTGAGAGGAAAACTAGCGGAGAAGTGGTATCCGAGAAACTTAAATTTAAAATATATATATATATATACATATATATATATTTATACAAAAAGGTTTATTTATATGAATTATTTTGTGAGTGATCCATAGTGAGTATATGAAACTATTTTTCCATGTTTAGGTGATGATTTAGATTCCTTTTTTCATAGGGATTTAGTGTGCTTCCTCAAAATTTTCATGCGATGTTTTAGGGAGGATCTTACTATGTATACATGTTATGCCCACCATACATAAATATAATCAATTTGTTTTTGGTTTTTAAAATCAATTTGTGGTTTTATATAGATGTTAGTATCATAGAAGTGTTGTGGAGTAGCTTTCATGAGTATATAGAGTTTATTGTTTCTTCCTAGTTTTAATTTTAGTACTAATAATCTACTTTTTGGTGTATATACAAAAATACATGTATGAATTCATGCATAATTATTTAAATTTATTCATTTTGAACTGAGAAGGGTTACTTTTGGTGGAAGCAGATAATAAATGATATGGTATGAATTCATTCTATCATAACCATAAATAAAATATAGTTGTATTTTATTTATCATATACATCAACTTATACTCTTCTTTTTCATCACAAACTCTTTGAGAATAAAAAACCAAACTAAGGGCTTTGGTATCCACATTGCCTTTTGTTATAGAATATGGGACATAAAAATCAAATGATTGAACATATTCCTCCCAAAAACACATCCATTGATTTTTATAATTGTGTTAAAATATTTACCAAATGGATTTAGGGTCTACAGAAACCATTAATAACATGTTAAATAGGTAGTTTATCTAATATATTAAACCATCAAAACCGCAATCAATATTAAACTATGTAGGCATCATGGTTTTCTTTGATTCAATGAAATTTAAAACTGTTATATCTAACTATATTTTGTTTTAAAAATAATATTCAAGCATATTTTTTTAAATACCTATAGATTTGTTTTATATTTTAATGTGTTTTACATTCAAATTATGATTTTTTCATATAAACATATATTTGTCTTATCGTAAAAATATATATATATTTTTTGATATTTGTTATAGGTAATAATGAGTCGAATTTGGATTACGGCACATCGAATGAGCAATGAATTTGAGGAAGGTGTTGATGCCTTTTTGGAATTTGCAAAACGAAATGATCCAAGTAGTGACATTTGTTTCTTTCCATGCCTGAAATGTTTGAATATGAAGAAGTTGAAAAGTAGATAGATAAAAGATCATATGATTTGTCATGGTTTTAATCCGAGTTACAGCCCTTGGATTTGGCATGGTGAAACTGGAAGGAATGTCACTGATTATGATGATTCACAAGATGGTAACTCCGATGGAATTGAAGAAATTATTCATGATATTGTAGCTGAACAAATTGAGATAGAACCGAGTGTTGCGCGTCTATATGGTGATGCTGAAAAACCATTATATCCTGGTTGTACATATTTTACGGTTTTGTCGGCAGTGTTAAGATTGATTAACCAGAAAGCGAAGCATGGATGGAGTGACAGAAGTTTTACAAAGCTGCTACAATTGATGAAATACATTCTTCCAAAAGATAACGATCTTCCAGATTCACATTACAAAGCCAAGAAAATATTATGCCCGATGGTATTGGGATACAATAAAATAAATTCCTGTCCAAATGACTGCATTATATATAGGAAGGAATATGAATTTCTATAAGAGTGTCCTAAATGTGGGACATCACGGTATAAGGTGAAAGAAAAATCACAGGCTGATGTAGAGATTACAAATCTCCCTTCAACGGTATTTTGGTATCTTCCTATAATTAATCGTTTTAAACGTTTATTTGCTAATTCACATGTTGCAAAACGGTTAAGATGACATGCTGAAGAGAGGGTATGTGATGGAAAAATATGTCATCCAGCTGATTGTCCACAATGGAAGAAAATTGATGCGCATTATTCTACATTTTGAAATGAAATTAGAAATCTCAGACTAGGGTTGTGCACAGATGGAATGAATCCATACCGAACACTCAGTAGCACACATAGTTCATAGCCTGTTTTATTGGTAATTTACAACCTCTCTCCTGAATTTTGAATGAAGCACAAATATGTCAGGTTGAGTACAATGATATCTGGTCCAAAGCAACCCAGTAATGATATTTATGTTTACTTGTCACCGTTGATTGATGATTTGAAACTGTTATGGGCTGATGGTATTAGGGTGTATGATTCTTATAAAATGGAATATTTTCAACTGCATTCAGTGCTTCTGTTCACAATAAATGACTTCCCAACGTATGAAAATTTTTCTGGATATAGTGTTAAAGGGCATAAAGCATGTACAATTTGCGAACAACAGACGTCATATTGTCAATTTCATCATGGGAGGAAAACAGTGTACATGGGTCATCGAAAGTTTTTGCCTATGGAACACCCTTATATTAGACTAAAAAAGGCATTCAATGGCTCATAAAAATTTGAAACTAATCCAAAAACGTTATCCCCTGATCTGTATTTTGAGAGGGTGAAAAACCTTGACGTGACATTGGGAAAGACACAGAAATATGGTAATGATAGACATATTTGGAAGAAAATGTCAATTTTTTTGAGCTACCATATTAGAGGTATCATGAAGTTAAACATAATATTGATGTCATGCACATGGAGAATAATATTTCTGATTCTTTGATTGGAACATTGATAGATATTAAAGGAAAGACTAAATATGGGTTGAATGCAAGATTAGACTTACTATCAATGGGAATACGTTTGGAGTTAGCTCCCACTCCTAAAAGAAGATAAACAATTTTTCCCCCGGCTTGTCACACATTATCGAAGAGGGAGAAAATTAGTTTCTATCAGTGTATTCATGATACCAATGTGCCTCAAGGTTATTCTTCTAATGTAAAATTTTTTGTCTCATTGAAGGAATTGAAGTTGATAGGTATTAAATCACATAATTGTCACGTCATGATGCAACAAATTCTACCAGTTTCATTGCGTGGAATATTTCCCATTCGTGTTAGAAAGACTATAATGAAGTTGTGTTATTTTTTCAACTCAATTTGTAACAAGGCGATTGATGTGAATGCTTTGAAAATTTTGGAAAAGGATTCAATTTTTATACTTTTTCAATTGGAAATGTATTTTCCTCCAACATTTTTTGATATAATGGTGCATTTAATGATTCTTATGGTTCGAGGAATAAAGCTTTTTGGACCTTTATATCTTCATTGGATGTATCCTTTTGAAAGGTATATGAAAATATTAAAGGGGTATGTTAAAAATCTATATCGACCTGAATCCTCCATTATTGAAAAGTATATTTCTGAGGAGGTAGCAGATTTTTGTACGAGCTACTTGGATGCGGTGCAACACATAGGTTTGCCTCCATCTCGCCATGAACGAGTTAATAATGAGGGAAAGGGGATTTGCGGCTTGAAAGTCAAATCATTGTCAACTGAACAGATGAAGAAGTTAGAATCATACATCTTGAATAACATAGCTGATGCTCAACCGTATATCACATTGCATATTAATGAGTTGAAACAATGTCATCCAAAGAAGAAAGAAATGTGGATTTTGAAAGAGCACAACAAAACTTTTTTGTCATGGATTAAAAAGACATTGCTTGGTAGATCAGATGTATCAGAGACATTAAAATGGATAGTGGGTGGTCCATGTTTAAATTTGATAACATGGCCCGGTTATGACATTAATGGTTATACATTTAATACAAAAGCTCAGGACAACAGAAGTGCAGTTCAGAATAGTGGTGTATTGGTGTTTGTAGAAGCAATGCATTTTTCGAGTGCTAAGGACAAAAACCCAATTTCTGTATCAAGTGCATATTATGGAGTAATTGAAGACATATATGAGGTTGATTACTTTAAAATTAAAGTTCTCGTTTTTAATTTTAAATGGTTTAACGGTAACAACAGTGTCAGACACAATGAATTTGGAATGAAACTTGTTAATCTGAATAGATTGGAAGACACAACTAATTATTTTATAATGGCAACACATGCAAAAAAAATTTCTATGTAGTAGATCTATCAGAAATTCAGGGGGCTGTTGTTTTACAAGAGAAAAAACAATATGTTGGTGAGGATGAACTTGATGAATATGCTGATTTATGTGAGATCCCTACTTCCATGGAAATATTAACAGAACATAATGATGATCATGTTGAATTCATAGTTTGTTCCATAAGGAACGATCACAACGAAGGAATTTGGGAGAAAAATCCATTTGTACATTCCTAAAATTACAGGTAACATATTTTTATTTCTTGTTTACATTTATTTTTTCCATAAATGTTAGATATTGTAAGTTTTTTATTTATTAAAACATGTTTTAAAATAAAATAAGTATATGTTTTTGTTTGTTTTAAGTTTGATTAGTTTACTTTATCATGTTTATAACCATTACATGAAATTTAAAATGCTTATTTTTGTTCACTGACAATTACTTTACCATGTTTACAATGTTTACCAGGTTTACCATTTTTACCATTTTTACCATCTTGACCATCTTGACCATCTTTTCCATATTTACCATTGTTTAACATGCTTACCATATTACCAATGTTTACTATTATGTAACTTAGTACACTTTTCTATTTTCTGATTACAGTAGTATTAAAATATTTGAATTTGTATATTTATGAACTGACGTTTGTTTTTTTGATTTGAAGGATAATGACAGATCATTCAGATGATCAACCACATGATTCTGGAGAGGATCATATTGCTGGTCATACCTCTGGGGATGAACATTCACATGCTCCTATTACGACAACGATTTCAAAGAATGGTAGACGTGGGTGCACACGTTTACCAAAATTATCACTTGCCCGTACATAGGATCAGAGGATAGTCATTGAGTTTGATGATGATGATATTCCTAGAGGTCTGAATGCCAAAGATTTTAAGAGTTTTGTTGCAACTCAGGCTAATACCAAAGTAAGTATTCTGTATGATGATTGGAGAGGTGTGGATAAAGCGATTATCTCTCAATTGTGGGAGACAATTTTGGTAAGATCTTTTTTCATTGTTTGGCCAATATTTTAATGTTTCTAGTATATATAATATGTTTAACCTCTTCTTTATCAGATGACATTTGATATTCCTGACATTGGAGGAGTTAGGAAAAAATGCTTATCGTTGGATACCAGGAGATGGAGGGATTTCAAATCAACCCTCTCATCTGATTTCATTTATGGTCATAGGTGTCATGACAATACATGTCGTATATATCCTTTTATAGATGAAGACACATGGAGATAGTTTTTTGAAAGTAGAAAAAAGAGTCATTTCTGTTTAGGGAAATGTAAACATTTATAAAATTTCTTATATAAATGATTTTATTAATGTTTTTTCAATGATTTCTTATTCATAAATTACAGCAAACAAGGAATGATCATCCGGAGATCCAATCTAAATATGTATACCCTCATAGTTTATCTTGTAGAGGGTATGAATTATTGGATGAAAAAATGATGCAAGAAAAATTTCAACAACTAAGAGATGAGTCTTCAAGCTCTGGAGAGGTGGCCCCTCCATCCCCTCCATCTAGACATAAAAAATGGAAGAGAGCTTGGAAGGGAAAAAAGGGCAATATCGTTCGGAAGATTCGAGAATCATAGATGAGAAGATTGTAAGATATCTATATAATTTATTTAAGTTAACTTTTTTCTTCATATAAGTTTCAATCATTACAGAAATGTTCAATTAATTAATACAGGACTCTCTTGAGGAGCAGAGTTCAGAGGGGACATTTACAGCTATTGGGAGGGAAGATATTTTATTTGCAGCATTGGGAAGGCCTGAACATCCTGGTCGTGTAAGAGGATATCAAGAAGGTGTATCAGTAAGAAAAGTGTTTCCACGTTCTTCAACTTCTAACATTGAGGGGGTTTATAAAAAAATAGAATCCTTGGAGGCTGAAGTTCAAAATATTAATGCGAAGATGGAGGACAAGATTAGAGAGTCGGTGCAGTCTATGTTTGCAGAAATGCAAAGATAATTTCAGAATGCAGCTCCCACTCCTCCACCTCACCCTGTAAACCCCATTATTTATCCTCCACCTCCGCCAGTATCTCCCACTCCCCCACCTCAGCCTACGGACCCCACTGTTTATCCAACGCCTCCGCTGCAGCTTCCTACATATTGCGAGTTGTATGTTGATGATTCTCAACATCATATAGTAGTATACGGGTTGGTATATTGTATTGGAGATACAGTTCATCATCAAAAATTAGAGGTAGAGAATCAGAGGGACACTGTACAAGATATTATAGATAGATCAGCTAGGGTACCAATACCTACAGATGAGGTGGCGACAGTTGGACAGAGTATCAGCCATTTTTTATTTTCGCCATCTAGACTTCTTCGACTCATTACCATTGAGGTATGAATGTTATATCTTTAATTTTAATTTTTTATTAAAGTTGTTTTATCATTTAAAAACTACTATATTTTTTAATTTTTTTTTCACAGGAATACTTCAAAGGTAAAGAAATACTGTATAGACAATAACAAAGACAACAGGCTATGACATTAGATACAGATTCCAGTGGTCTTGGCAGATTGTCAAGATATTCACATCTTTTGTTGGGTTTTTATGAGTTTCCAATGGAATCTCATGTTTGTGGATGTGAAATAAGTGTGGGGATTACAAAAACTGATATCATGGAGCTTGTTACTGGAGAAAAGTTGGGCATCAACGTGGTGAAAATTTTTTCCATGTAAGTCTTAACACCTTTTCCCTGCATTATATTTATTAAAAATGTATACTTATGTATGTTTTGTATTAGGTATCTTTATAAAATTTGTGAGAGGAATGAGCTGAGAGAAGTATATGGATTCATGGACCCAAAATTGATTTCCCCTAAAGCATGTGCATTGAATGAGGAACAAAGAATGGTTTATATTGCTGAAAGATTTGAAAAGAATATAATCACACAATGTTGGATGATGCCTTTTTTTGAGAGGTATGAAACACATTTATACCAAAGAGTTAATTATGTTTTAACATAAAAAACCACTAACATTAAATTTCCTTTTATCAGTGATCATTGGATGTTAGGGATTTTTTTCCCAAGGGAGAAAGCACTTTATTGGATATGCTCTGTTCATGGTGATGTGCTGGAATGTTTTAAGAATATATTGGAAAAGTAAGTTTCAATTTATCAATTGTTTTATATATTATAATGAATTTTAAATTTACCCCCTTCGTATTATTTTCTAACAGTGCATGGGCCTACTTTCGAAAAAACACAAAGAAAAGAAATGCAAAGATCAAATATGTAAATGCGAAGGTAAATTTCCCTTTATAAGTTGTACTTTTTGATTTATTACATAAAAATAATATATTGAATTTACACTCATTCAAATAAAATTTTCATGAAAAACAAGGCCTCATCGAATGCGGATATTATATGTTAAGATTTATGTATGAAATAATAACAACTGGGACAGTTGAGAATTTTGACCTGGTACGATTTCCTCTTAAACTTTGCCATAATATTTCAATTTGATTTATTCATTATACACGTTAACTATCTTCTTTTTCATTTGTAGCTTTTTGATGACCCTCAACCCTATACTGCTGAAGACATAAAACACGTACAAGTGGAGTGGTCAAATTATTTTACAGGTTTGATTTAATTTTAGTTGTTTGTAATGTAAAATGTAATTTCGAATATTGTCATTTTAATTGTGTATTTGGTAGTTGTTTAGGTTGGATTTAGTTTTTTTTTATGTTGACAGTGTATGTTTTGAATGCTATATAAGTGAATGTTTAATTTTTCTCTACTTCTTATTTTGGTCAACTTTTGATGGTTTTTCTGGTATGGATTTGGGTCTGTGGGGGAGGGGTTCCAAGGGTGTGGGGGTGTGTTCAGTGGGGTTGGGGGGTGTCCAGCGGTCTGGGAGGGCTGTCCAGTGCGGTGGGGGGATAGTCCTGGGGGGTGGCAGGGATGTCCAAGGGTGTTTGGGGCGGTCCAGGGGTGTGGTGGGGGCTGTCAAGTGGGGTGAGGGGGTGAGGGGGTGCTATTCAGGCAGGTGGGGGTTGTCGAGCGGTGTTTGGGGGTGTCCGGGGGTCGGGGGGCAGTCCAGAAGTGTGGTGGGAGCTCTAATGGGGTGGGGGAGGGCTGCCAGGGGGTATATATGAGGGTGAGTACTCCAACAGGGTGGGGGAGGGCTGTCCATGGGGTATAACTAAGGGTGGGGCTGTCTAGGGGGTATGTTTTATAGGTTATCAATGTACATGCTTAATTTTGATCTACTTATGTTTTTGTGGTACGATTTCTTGATTTGTTTTCTGGTTGATTCTAGTGGAGAGAAGAAGACCACATTCTGTTTAAAAAAAATTTGGGTTTATCACGTCGGTTATTTAATAACCGAAATGATTAAATGCTGGAAAATAGTTTATCACATCAGTTATTTAATAACTGACGTGATAAAAGTCCCGGAGAATGGTTTATCACATCAGTTATTTAATAACCGACGTGATAAAAGGCCTAGAGAATGGTTTATCACATCGGTTATTTAATAACCGACATGATAAATGGCCTGGAGAATGGTTTATCATGTCGTTTATTAAATAATCGACGTGATAAAAGGCCTGGAAAATGGTTTATCACGTCGGTTATTCAATAACCGACATGATGAAATGTCTGGAGAATGGTTTATCACATCTGCTATTTAATAACCGACGTGATAAAAGGCCTCGATAATGGTTTATCACGTCGGTTATTGAATAACCGACGTGATAAACCGCCTCCCGCCGGTTTATCACGGTGGTTATATAATAACCGACATGATAAACCCCCCTCCCCCGGTTTTTCACGTCGGTTTTATATGAACCGACGTGATAAACCACGATCACCCCTGTTCATCACGTCGGTTCTATATGAACCGACGTGATCAACCCCCTCTCCCCGATTTATCACGTCATTTCTATATGAACCGACTTCATAAACCCCCCTCACCCCTGTTTATCATGTCAGTTGTTTAATAACTGACGTGATAAACCATTTTCCAGGCCTTTTATCACGTCGGTTGTTAAATAACCGACGTGATAAACCCATCCCATTTTCTTTATCACGTCAGTTCTAAAATAACCGACGTGATAAAAATCGCGATATAATGTTTTTGACGTCGGTTTTAAAATTACCGACATCAAAAACCTTATTTATAACATCGCACATATTAACGTCGGCTAGAAACCGACCTAAAAAATGAAAAATAACTGATGTAAAAAATGTTTTCTGCACTAGTTTTTAAATTATGAATTAAAATGTCAAACCTGATTATCTTTAATATTGCAAGAAAATATTTGTTTAATCAATTGTTGGAATCTGTTAAGGAATCAATGTTTAGACCATACTATGTTTTTTAGATCAAAACCTACTTTTTCCTTTGGGTGTTGGTAGAATTTCTCCTTCCAGGTCCGAGAAATGGTTAGGATCTCTTGGAGGTGGATCCAGCAGTTGAGGGTTAGGCTTGGTGAGTTTTGTTCCTCAGGACCTTAGGTTGTTTTCCCTCATTTAGTACATTGGTTGTCATTATTTGGGTTGTTTATTCCTTGTTGAATCTTGGTACATTACTCCCAATGGTTTTTCTTGGGTTATGCATACTATCTGGTTTCTTTTATTCTGCATTGTTGGTGAAAAAATCGTTCCCATATGAATATTGTGTGATTCCAGGTGCTAGTTGCCAACCCATGAGGATCGGGAACTCCTTTCAGGTTATGTCTGGGCGAGATCTGTTATCAGGTTTCCATGTTACCAAAGTTGGTTCATGACAAATTATTGATTATATATTAGTTATAACTGAAGATAAAATCAATCATGGACAAAATAATTTTTTTTTCTAGAAAACAATTTTTAGGTGCACGATTAATTATTCCTTATTTAGTTAAAATTATCATTATTTTTAAATTATTTTCATGATATAAATAGATAATATATTCTATAATATTAATTTACATTCTTATATTTTCCATTAATTGGTAGGAAGTGAGAATATAAATATTTTCAGGATTCAACATACTTTAATTTGATTTTTCTAAAAATGTTTTTAATAGTATTTATGAATTGATAGTAGAATTAAATTATAACACTCTTATAAATTTAATATAATAGTACATTTATATATATTTGAAATTAACGTTATAAAATTTTTTCAAATTCAAATTTCATTTTTATACACAAAAATAAGTTAACATGGTAAAAAGTTACATCATCACAGTAAGGGTTAAAATGGTTTAAAAGGGTATAACCTCAGGGATATATATTATTATATGAAAACTATATCTTTATATGTTTGGTTGAATATATTTTTACATAATATTATATTATCATAAAAATTGGTCATATTAGAAGATTTTTTCCCATGTGTCTAACTATTATTTTTAATTTATGAGTATTTATAGGGGTGAAACTCTTCTCACGTGTAAAATGGAACATCTTGTCTTTACACCTTAAAACACATTAAAAACAACATCTCAACCATGGTCTACCCATATTACTTCCCAATTATGTGTCCCATGTCTTATATGTCATGGTCTCCCCAAAATACCTTCATAATATGTTTTACAGTTTAAACCAAAGCTGGATACCTGAGGAAGTGGTAATTATCTTAACTAGGTTCATTAATATTTCTTTATTTATCCAAATACAATGAATATATTAAATAAAAATTAATATGAATAAAATGGTTAAAAAATAAATTTAAATTTTATTATTTTTCTCTACTAACAATTATTTACTTTACAACCACTTAATGGGAAATGAAAATGTTTCTCATGTGTATGTATAGATTACCACCTCAATGAAGAGATATATACAATATTTCTTCACTTACTCTCATGGATGGTTATATTTGTGGATTTAATGTATATATAACACAATAATGATATAATAATTATTTTATAAATAAAAAATATTATTTACTTATTTTTTATCCATTCATTAAAATATGGAAACATCACCTCTGTGTACATACCAACTACCACCTCTGTGATGTGATGTAGTTCGTTTTTCTTCACTACCATAAATTGATGGCTCATAAATCATATACAATAAAAAATATGGTATATAAAATAATATTAATATTTTTATATTATGCAAACATGAATATAAGGAATGTACCAAAATCAATGGAACAAAATATATGTGAAAGAATGAATATTTGGTACCAGAATATTGATTTTAATGAAGATTTATTAATTAATGTGTAATTACAAATTATTGATGGAAAATAAGAAAAAATATTTTATAAATATTTTTTGTATATATTAAATATCAGAATTAATTTATTATTTAGGAGTGTGAGGTGCGTAAAATTCACAATTGTGAATAAAAAAATGAATTATTTTACAATATCACTTTTTATTGGAATAATTTAAGTTATAAATAAAATTAAATAAAAATTTCATTTATTTTTATCTCATTCTACATAATTTTTTTTATATCTTATTTTTTATTTGTATTTAAAATATATTTTATATTTTTTCATTCTTTTTCCTCAAAAAGGCCTAAAGAATTGTTTCCTAAAAAATAGAACTTATTTGACCTTTTTGGATGAGGATATTTTATTCAAAGTATATGTACAAGAAATTTTTTTAATATAATTTTTTATAATTTTTAATAATATCTATAATCATATTCAACAAAATTTAAAATTTATTTAGAATTTATTAAAAAGATTATATATAATTTTCTTTATATATGTTATATTTGAATTTTTAAAAAAGCATGAATATCATTTTTTTTACATTTACTGACTAATATAAATTTCATTCCACAATTTCTTTATTTTTTATAATTATTCTTCTATAATATTTCATGGTATTAAAATATAATAATATTCACATTTTTCTATAATTTTTTTAAATGTTACAAAATTGAAAATTATATTTCATTAAATTTATAAATATTTTTTCCAATGATTTTATAGAATTATATTTCATCAATGTTGAAATAAATATAGTAAAATATTGAGATTTTAGAAATGAATCGAAATATTCAAAATCATATATGATATGCAACAACGAGAATAAATAAACAATGAATAAGTACTATTATTTAAATATGACCATTATAACCTATCCTTTAAATAGGTTGGACTGATTATTATATGAGTAATTATGAAATTTTTAATTGTAATTCTCATTTATAATATACTAATTAATTCTTTGTAATTAATCGCTCAATTTTTAGAAAATTCATTTTATACATCAAAAATACGTTTTATTCCAAAATGGGTTTTCATTAATTTAATAATTTAATATTACAATGATTTTTTAATTGTTTTAGAATTTTTATTTGATAAAATTAAATTAATTTTTTAATACAACATTCTAAAATTATCATTTGATTATTTTTTGATATATTTATGAAAATTTAAAATTTTCATTGAATAGTGAAAAAATATGGATTTTTATAGAAGTGATATTATATTTATATTAAAAATTACCTTTATGATATTAATTTAATATAAAATTTAATTTATTTTTATTTATTTAGATATAATATAATTAGTTAAATTTTAATCATTCTTATACCATATTTTGGTATTAGTACATTTTTTTCTTAACAACACATTTTCAAGAAAGCTGCTCTTCGTTATGTTTTATGATACCAATTTGAAATTAAATACTATAACATTTAATTTTGAATTATGGAAAATGTATTAATTATTTGGAACTAGAGGGTTGAAATTTGAAAAATATGTCCACTAGAATTTTTTCATTATGAATAGTGAATATTGTAATTTTATTACCATGGTATGTGTAAATTGGGTAATTTAGATTAATAATAAAATAATTTCAGTTATAAAATGAATATAAATCATTACTTAAACTTTATAGATGACCCCAATTAGTCTGTAATAATTCAGAAATCTGATCAATGGAATTTTATGGCCTTTGGGACGAGGTTTTGAAATTTGGATTATTTTATTTCATGAAAAGTAAAATACAACTCACACTTTTTTGTAAACTATAATATTTCTAATACAAGGTTATCCATATTATTTGGTTCAAAATATATAATGTTATGAATTATAAAATATTTACCTACATTGTTATAATTTATATTTAATTTTAAGTGAAAAATAATTATTTTAAATTCGTACTCATGCAGATGTGGTAATTATTCAATTAAACAATTATTAAGTAACAGATAAAAAATATGTCAAAAGTAATATAATTTTAGATATTTAATGTAATAAAAAAATTTATATGACACATTAAAATTTTATGAAGTTATAAAAATAATTATTTATAAATCTTTGTATTATCTTGATATTATTGATGTAAATGTAATAAATACTTCTAAAAAATGACATTAGTTATATTTTTAAAAAAATTCTATATTATTAATTGATATAAAATTCATCAAAGTATTATATTTTACCTATTTATTAGGGTATGGTTTATTATATCATCAAATTTCCATTTATTATAATTTTCTCAACTTGTGTTAATAATATTTGTAACGATCAATGTTTTTGAAACAAAGGAAAATCCAAAAGAATTTGATTTATTTGTTACTAGATATTCAATTTTACAAACTAATATTTATAAAGTAATTCCAAGGGTTTAAGCGTGTTAAATGGATAATTTTAGGCATTGTTTGATGCATCATGGGACTCTTGGGGGTTCGTTGAGTTTAGGGAGAACGAGGGATGATAATCTCATGTTTTTAAGCTCTAGACATGGTGCACTATTTTTCTATAATTGTGTGACCTTTGGAAGCTACTCGTGGAGCTACAAATGGAGAAAAAAGGTTACCCACATGTACATTGAATGGATTTCCAAAACAGTGTGCTAATCCAACATGGGTAGTTATATTTAATTATTACATCCACATTATTCAACACATAGCTGACGTACTATTAGGAAAACTATTTGGCACAAACTGTGCAAGATGGGATCCTTAAGAAGTGGCTCCAGTACAGTTTGTAAAAGGATTGTACAAACCGTGTAGCCAAACCACACATCCCATTATTTTTTGGGGAAATATCTAATTTTCCCTCCACTTAATCATATTTACCCCTTTTCATTTTTCTTCTTATCCCTCTAATGGACATCCATGGTTATTCCATCCCTTTTGAGTTCAAAAGCTCCTCATGATTGGAATTAAGCAAGAAGACATCTCTGGTGTCTGATATATGATCATATTGAAACAATGGATCTATCCCAAAAAATCACCCTTTTTACATTATCACCTATATATGTTTTCATTCATATCTACTATGCATCTTGGTGTAGGGTCATTCTCTTTAATTTTAGGGTAGTGGACTATTTCTCAAATATCTTCCAACCTGATTTGAATCAGAGTCTTTTATTTATTATATTGTCTTCTACAACCTTTAGGTTGGTAGTCAATTTTTTTTCTCATTGATTAATTATTCTTCGAAATTTTGTTGTTGTGTCTTATTTCAGTCTCTTCTGAGCATTCCCTAATTAATATTGGCATCATATAGATTTTACCCTTGTACCTTAATATATGCATATTGATAATTGTTTTGAGTTTCATAGTTTTTGTTCACCATATATGGTCACACCATGTGTGTCCGTTGTGAAATTTTCCATTTTCATTTTTGGTTATTTTTTTAAAAAATGTTTTGAATGCTTCTACAGCCTTCAAATAACGCATTAAATGGTTTTCCCTTGATAAATGTTTATAAAATGAAACCCAAATCACCACTTCAGTGTTTTCCCCTGTTGTAGTTTCAATTTCCCATTTATGAAATTACCTTATTTGACTATGTCAATATGAATTTTACAATGGTCCTTTTTAGGTTAAGTTAGCTTGTGTTTTGAATGATAAATTTATCTAAGGGCACCTTCATTAAGTTTGTCGAACCTAGACATGGAATTTCCTATATAAGAAACTACCTTAATGACCATTCCCCTTTCTAAATGACCCTTAGAGACCTATTAATTAAATTTAATTTTTTTTATAGAATCAAGTGTATTGAATTAAATGGGATCACATGTGCATAATGGATTTCATTCATTAAATGTATTCAAAATGATAAAATGGAGTTGTATAAATATAAAATGTTTTCCTTTATTCAATCAAATCTAATAGGGAATATATTTTGAATTGATCTTTAGCATAGGTTTCATTTCTTTGGAAAGTTGAATAGATATTTTGGAATGTTTTCTAATGTGTGGTAAGACCACTCAATTTATTGTATTTTAGAAAATTCTTATGATAAATTACATTTCCTTGAATGTGGTTAAACTTTACTAAATAATCATATGAGAGGTATTTCCTCATGTGTTATTTTTTAAGCATGGTTATACCTTATCTATATTTGATGGCTTGGTTATCATGGAACATGAGAGAGTAATGGCCCATGTATTGAATTTTATATATGTTTATGGCTTACAAATATGAAGTATCAATGGGATTGAAAATGCATAAATTATAATTGATATGTACTAATGACCTACATAAGAGGTTATTCCTTACGAGTTGGGTAAAAAATGATTATTATATTATATTATATATAGTATTGATAATATGTTCCATGAAAGGTTTTTACTCATTCCTTATACTATAAAATAATATGCCTTTAAAGGGGTGGTGTATGATTATAAGGGGTGTTGATCATGGCCGATAATCACACTGCCTTAAATTAGGTGTGAAGTTCATGGAATCTCACACTAGTGATACTATATGGGGGTTGGGAAGAGGAAACATATTTCATTTTTAGAGTGTCGACATGATGGTCACTCACCATCCTGAAAATTGTTTCATGAATTCTCATTCTCTTCCTGTGATATTAGGATTTTAACATTTTTCATGAGACTATAGACTCTTTAGACTGTAAATGGATATTATAGTTACACCCTGGTCCAGCCCTCACTATTATTCTATGTATGTGTCCATTTATAATTTTCATGAACTTAGCACGTATAGGTGGATGAAATATGCAATTAATTTCTATACATTATATAAATATTCATATATTTATATGGATAATTGATTAGAAACTCCTTCTCAATGGGTACCGAAGCAGTTAGACCCATCATTATTCCTTATAAAACATGAATGGGTGGTTATTTATTTATTTATTTCACTATTTTTTGGATTCTTCTTAAACCTTCACACAATTTAGTTACGAGCACTCCTCAGGTTACCCGTAGACACCATAGGTGTTTTCCTATTAATATATATCTATCACATCATACTCATGATTCCTTTGGAACCCCAGACGATCATTATACAGTAAAGACTATTTAATTAATTTACCCTACTTCTAGTCATTGAAATACTTAATATTTGTTTCTTCCTACGAGAAAATGATTAGGCACTTGATCGAGATGATTTAATGATTTTTTTTATTCTTTTATTTTTTACTATAATGTAGCATGACTGTATCTTCATGTTTACATTTTTTATAATATTATTCCATGCATACATGTATCATATAATTCCCTAGAATCTTTTGATAATATTATTAGTTATCTAGTTGTTTATTCTTCCACTTCATAATAATTTTTTCTATTGATTTATGCTTACATAATTGATTTACAATATCTTTTTTGTATTCTTTATTTGTTGTTTAATATTTCTTGTATTCAATCATTCATTATGATGAGAGGGAATATTCTCCCCATATTACTACATTTATACCCTCTCTCCTAGTTAGTAGCCTTTAGCATACATAGATGTGCATTTGTGGCCATGAGACCCATAGGCTTGGGGAACAGGTTATGTTGACCTCGTTTGGGACATTACAAAATGTAATTAGATCCTTTTTTTTAGTTTTAATACATTTTGATATTATATAAGAGTCTATAAGTTAATGAATTTGTAATTTACCCTATTCCTTGACAAAACTAGCCCATATAAATGGGGAACCCAAATTATAGGGGATGATTAATTGTATTTATTAATTAAGTCATTTATTATTGATACAACATCATTATTGGATGACACACTTGGGTTATGGTGTTGTTGATATTGATTTTATTGAAATGATATTTCTATACCTATAGTCTAATGAGACAAGGTGTTCTAATCAGTAAATGCATCAATATAAGAACAATATGATTGATAGTCCATGCATATTGACATTCCATGATTAATTTTTAATGTATATTTCATGTGCATGTTGGTTATTCCTTTAATATGAAATGAATTTTTCTAAACTCTCCTCATAATGTTTAGAAGCATTATTGATAATTAATGTTCCTTCCATAACCTACCCATATTTTCTTGAATAAGTTAAAGTAAAATCTCAAGAATTAAATTATATAATATTAAACCATAGACCATCGGTCCCATGGTCTATAACATGTGATGGTATGTGGAATGTGGATTCCACATTTTTTTTCAAAATGATTATGGGAGATTATGGATTTGAAAATGGTAAACCATCCGATTATACCATTTTATGTGGCTTAAATTTTTTATAGGGCCCAAATTCAAATGAAAATAACTCTTAAAGTGAAATTTTATTGTTAATATATTATCTATTTACATAAAATTTCTTGTTTATGTATAGTGATTTTGAAACTCTTAGCATACATTCTTTGTATATTGCCCAAAATAACTTGCCTATTTGTTGATTTACAAATGTTTTCATGAGAAAGAATTATATACAATTAGTATGGGAACTGATTTTCAATTATAACGTGTATTGGAACCTTTCAAATGTGAAAAGGTATCCAAATTATTTGGACCATCTATTGGGATATATATATATATATGAACGCGATGTATCGTGAAATGTATATAAATTTAATAGCTATTTAATTTTTATCAGTAAAAATATTGTTACTTCTAAAATGGATTGAAAATCATTCACATGGGTGTGGCGGTCATGTGGTTAAATTCTAAAATGCGCGAATTGACCCATTTAGGTCATTTGTGACATGTTTCTTATGAGATAACACTCCATGTGTGTTGTAAATATTTAATAATTAAACATGGTATTTTTCCTAATAATTTCATCTTATGCTTAGTGGTGAAGTATATGAGATGATTAATGATTTATTTAGACTCAATGTAATAACTTCAAAATGGATGCCTAGGTGTTCTCCTTCATTTAACCCTCATGTAAGGGTGTTTTAAATCTTTGATCCTTACATTTACTTGGAATGTAACCATTATCATTTTTCATATGCCATATCCTTCATATAAATGGATTAAGTAACAGGCTCTAGAGCTTATTGTTTTTTCTATTAGATTCACCTAGTTACATGGTCTATTATTTTTCTTTGATAAGGGGATAGCCTGGGGTAGGTATCACACTTAGATAATGTCTTTATTTCTAAATTAGAGGACCATTATGATGTAATGGTTCTGTTCGGGTGTCACTATCCCTAGTAGGAATATTATATTTTCAAGATGACACCCTTTAATGGATGGGTGATTATCGTATTGTTGAACTCTTTTATGGGTGTGAGGATTGATTAATTCATGGTTCTATGTTGGTTAGATATGCCATGGGTATGTTTATCCACATTGTATGTATCATGATCCTATTTATATTTCCATTGGAGGGTCAAGAGATCATGGTATATATTTTATTCATTTGGGATAGTGCGACATGAGATTGTTTTATTCATCAGTCATCCAATACATGATTATATAGAATAGAAAACTTATTTATAGTGTTCAGGATATTTTATTTTCTCATATCATCTTGGGGTAGTATTATTTTATAAATGCAATACGAGTCGAGTTCTTATATTCCATAAAATGATCTAGCTGAGTTCCAGGAAATTACTAAGACTTATGCAATTGAGTACAGTCTCCGTTCATCTCCATATTAGAGTGATTTGGGATTTAAAAGATCAAAGTCATTCTAATTCTAGAAATTGTATTCCAAGGGTATTTGGTGTATTGACACACCATTCAGGTTGGATTTTGTTTTTATTCCAAATGCCTTGGTTTTGTGAGTATGAATATAAAGTGTGTCACGTGTTTTTTTAAGGTCAATATTGTCTAGTTATCTTTTGAGATACTAGTCTATAATTATATTTTACAACTATGAAACTCTTAATATGGGGATAATTTTATCATTTCTATTGAATATGTGTTTTTTGGGTGGAAAGAATCACAACATATGAGGTCAATTTTAAATTCCCTAGATTTATTAGATTCCAATGTGTATTGCATGTTTTGAATCATGTTATTTATTTCTTTATAGCATTATGTAATTGTAGTTGGATGTGTATGCAACCATTGAGAAATAACATTGGCCATGGATGGAAATCAATGGGTGAGCTTAACCAATCAAATAATTCCTCAAGGGGTAAAGGCTCATGATCTGTTTACTATGATGTGATAGCAAGTGAAGTCGATCTTCTTATGAAATTACCACCAGTTGTGGTTTGACTATTCTTCCATTAATATGATTATTAATCGTATAAATCATCTTTGTTCACTCTATATTTTTATGAGCATGCCCCATGACTTTAAATTGTCATTGATGAACTAAGAGAGAATTATTTATAACTCACGTTGTTTTTTTTAAATCCGTTGGGATTATGTTGGTGGGTTTATTAATGTATCACACTAGATTCCTTGTTTTTATCGAGGAATTTAATGTCCTACATGATACTTGGGTTCCTAGGTATAACCACCTTGAATGAACTCTTTGGCACTAACAAGTTCATTTGACTTGAATTCCATGTTGTTTTTTCACTAGGCTCATTCAATTTTATGATTTGAATGTCATGTCCTTATACCAATGACTCTTTATAAACATTGTGTATAGACTACCTTGAGTTAGATAATTAAAATATAATTTATTGAATATGAGTTTATCACGAACATATAGTTGGGATAATCGATAAGTCTTAAATGATAATGATTCCATATGACTGGATTAGGGTTATTCCTTTGTTCATGTTGAGACACAATAGATTAAATTGTCAAGTGGTGATTTGATCATGGATCATCTCTAAAAGATAGGTAAGTACTCTGGTGAGCGTTATAATGGTGAATACATGATAGCATAGAAGAAGACATATTAGTTCTATTAATAACATACCGAACATCTAATCCATGAATTTTTAGGATGGTCAGCTGGGGGTGGCTCGAATCGTTATCCTAATTATTTAATTTGTAGCGTTAAGGGAAAATTATTTTAAGAATGTTGTTGGGCTTAGAAGGGAGTGGTTTAAAAATCTCAATTATTTCTCTCAAAGAGAGCATGTGTGACCAATTTGTATTTGGTTGATCTAAATTTGACCATTTATTTTCTATGTGGTTGTTGTTATGGCCTAACATTCCTTTAGGTTCACCTTGTCAAAGGAATACATTCATGGATAATCCTTTGATTGCTTTGAGATGTGTTTTGTAGAGAAATTTTGATATTGGAGGTACCATGATTTGGAATAGTCCCCTTTTTAATGATAATACCATTTGTGGGAAGCACCATTAGTAAGATGTCTAACATGATGATGATGTGATCATGTCTCTAGCTAAGAGAGCTCGGTTATGCACCGTTACTGAATTTTAATTTGAGAACATTAATTGGATATGGTTTTTATATGTTATGTCTAATTTTCTCATGTAATTTTTGAGGGTACGTTGGGTAGTAAGGGACACATCAAAACCAATTTAATGATAATTCACAACCCATATAGTTAGGGTGATGTTTTTATTGTCCCCAATGGATTATTGAGATGAGAATTCTATGGTGGGGAGGTTATAACAACCCATGTTTCTGATCCAGATGTGAATCCAATGGAATTTAAAATTATGTGTTTACATGATGGACCATTTTACAAACTAATCTTATAAATTTAATTAAGATAGTTTGAATAAATCAATGTGCTATTTCTGTACTTTGATGAAGGAATAAAAGATCCCTCATGTGTTTTTGAGTTTCGGGAGAATAGATTCTAAAAATCAGAATTTCTAATACTCTAAACATTGTTCACGGAATGTATATTTTTTATAGCCCTAAGCATAAAACGATGCAGCTGTAGAGGGGGAACAGAAGTTCCTCACACATGCTAAACATGGTTTCCCCATACCATGCACCGATACCACACTGGGAGTTCCATTTATGTAGTACATCATCACTATTTACCACACTATTGGTGCATGGGTAGAGAAACCATGCAGTAGAAATCATGCAACATGGGATCCTTAAGCAGTGGCCACAACACATTTTGGAAAAACATTGCGGCCAAACAGCATTCCCATGTATTGTTTGGGTGAAAAGTCTAATATTCAATCCACTGAAACATATTTACTCATTTTAATTTTTCTTATTCTCCCTCAAGTGTCCATCCTAGGTTATTCCTTCCCTTTTGAGATAAAAATCTCCATAATCAATGAATTATGTTAGATCTCTCATATAGTGTCCAATATTCAGTCCTTCAGAAGAAATGGTTTTGTATCACTATGTTCCCTTATTCTGTTACCTCTAATATATGTTTTCATTCCGATTAATTGCGCTATTTCAGTGAAGGTTCTCTTTAACTATTTTCTGGTAAATGGAATGTTTTCTCAAATAACGTCCAACCTAATTCTTATCATTGTCTAATTTTGAGTGATGAGTTGTCTAGGATCATAAAGTAGGTGGTCACATAATTTTCTTGTTGAGTTTCGATGCTTCGTAATTAATTAATTTGTACATATGAAATACGTTTCAAATAATCCCCTTATTTTTGTTTTCTTCATAAAAATTTGACCCTTATTCGTTAAAACATTAACATTGATACATTTTTGGAGGTTTATACATTGTATTCATTTTATATGGTAACCCCATTTGTGTGTTATGTGAAATTTTCCCTTTTTGGTCAGTAGAAAAATATGCCCAGAATAACTTAGTATCCATTGGATTAGAATTTAAATGGTTTTACCTTGAGTCTTGGGTACAAAATGAATCCCAAAGCTCCCATTCAGTGATTCCCCCCTTATAGAAGAAAATTTCATCTTTTGAAATTTTCTTTATTTTAATATGGACCATTTAATTGAAAAATGATCCATATGACTTGAAATACCATTGTGATGTGAATGGTAAATTGAATCAAGGGTACCTTCATTGATGTTGTCCATCCTAGAGTTGGAATTTCCCACGCAGGAAACACCCTTAATGACTATGCCACTTTCCAATTGACCCTTAGAGCCTTATTAATATAATTTCATTATTGTACATAATTGAGTGGATTGAATTTAATTGGATAACTTGTGCATGATATAGGTCATTCATTAAATTTATTTAGTAGGGTAATATAGAGTGGTGTAGATATAATGATTTCCTTACTTCAGTTGAACATAACTGGGTAAATCTATGGAATAGATCTTCATGGTAGGTTTCTTTCCATTATTAAATAAAATGGAACATTTGGAATGTTTCCCAAAGGGTGTTATGACCCCACATATAATTGTTCTTATTATGTTCTTATGATAAATTGAATTTCCTTGAATGGGTTTGAACTTCACTAACAGATCATATGATACGTATTTCCTCATATTTTATGTTTTAAACATGAATATGCCTCATCTATATTTAAAGGATTAGTTTTATTGGAACTAAAAATTAATGCCTCATGTATTTAATTGTATATATGTTTTATTTCTCACATATATGAATTCACATTGATAATGGAAATTCATAAATTACAATTGATTTTGGATAATGAGAATCCTTATAGGTTATTAATTATGTATTTCATTATAAATGATTATTCCTTGATTAATTATATATGGGATTAATAATAAGTTTCATGAGAGGTGTTTTCTCATAAAATATACAATAAATTATTAAATCTTTATTTAAGATATGTATTATGGTATGGGTTGTTGGGAATGGAAGATAGTCACATTCCATTACATCAGGTTTTGTGTTCATTTATTCATACAGCAATGATATTTTATGGGAGTTAGGCTAATGCACCACGTTCAATAATTATAGTCTTTATATGATATATCCAACACCACCCTAAGTGTTTTTTCATTAAATATTACTCTATTATATGAATTTAAGGTATGTACCATTTGGATTGAGCTTATAGTCTCCTTAGACTGGTAGTGGATATATGAGTTATGCCTCGGTCCAACCTAAACTAGTAGTCCAGTTTTATTGACATTTGGTGTTTGCACACTCTTGGTTTATATAGGAGAATGAAATATATATTTCAACAATTTAGATAACATTACTATATATATATAGTGACTTGCTCAGACACTCATTTAGAGATAAACTGAAGCAGGAAGACCCACCATGTTTCATTTATGAACCCGATCGAGCAATTGTTAATTTATTTATTTATGCATTGTTTTACGATTTTTCATAGGCCAACATGATATTCAATTATGATGTCTACTCAGATTACACTTAGACACCATTGGTGGTGACTAATGATATTTTTATCTCATACCCCACTCGGGCCACCATTAGCACATGAGAAGATAGTTTTACTGAAGATATTATTAAGCGCTAGAGATATGCTTTTGGCCATGGACATAAATACCTATAGTTGAATCCTAGGAGAAATGGATAAGAAATTGGCTCGATATTCATGGGGATTTTTTTTATGTTTTTATTTTGTATTATTGTGTGTCATGCTTGTATCTGCTTGTTTTCAATCAATATGTTAATATGCCATGCATCTATGTATCAGACACTACCTTAGGGGAATTAGATAATATTATCAGTTGTTTAGTCTATTATTCCTCCATTGCATAATTATTATATCTGAATATTTACATATACACAAGTGATATATTATATCTATTTACATTTTCATCCATTGTTGTTTATTATTGTTTGTGTCCGTTGTTCCATTTTGATAAGAGGGTATAGTCCCCCTTGTACTACCATTACACCCACACTACTAGTCGGAATCCTTTTGAATACAGAAATGTGTGAATAGGGACTTGTTAGCCACTAGCTCAGGGCATGAGTTATATGGGCTCCGAGTTGGTATGATATAATATTGACCATCAATTAGTTAAAATCCTTGTTGTCACAATAATTTTAAAAATGATTAATGATTGGTTAAAAAAAATAAGGGTAACAATGTGACCTAATATTTTTTATTATCGTATTATTTCAAACCATACATATATTATATTAAAAATAAATTTTTTTGACTCCATTTAAAATTAATAGTTACTTTATGTTAATTTAATATCTGGGTAAATTCTAACAGTTCTTTTTTCATATCTTTTAAAGGGTGCCTATTATTATCAATCATTCATGAAAAAAATCAAGTTATCATCACAAAAAACATAAGAAAATAAATTTATAAAATCCATAAATTGATTTTAGAGGTATTTATATGGTATATTACTATTCATGTATGTATAATTGTGTTATGAAAAGGAGGGTTTCCAATGAAGAAGTATTGTTATCAAATACATGGTTTTCTTTTTTTTCTTATTCCAACTCATTAAAATATTCTTCATCCATTATAAAAAACAACATCATTATAAAAATCATATATATTTGTTATTGTGTTAATATAATAACCTATATTCATCTCCTTTACTATCCATTAGGAAATGAAATGATCATTCTAGTGTACAATAGACGACCACATTACGAGCTGATGAAATTCATTTTCCATCACTGTATCTCAATAAAGGATTATAATGATGCAATAACATTTATATATTATATTAATGAAATATTTATAATATTTAAATTATAATATACTATTTACCTTGCTACGTTTCCATGTACATGAAAATGTTACTTCATTATTGCAAATGTGTAGACAACACGTCCACAAATTGATGCACTTCATTTTTCATCGCAACATCACAAGGATTTTATATATATGTATATTTAAATTAATAATATTATATTATGAGAATTGTGGAAATATAAAAAAATAATTACCTTATTTAAATAATGTTCACTGCAATATGGAATCATTACTCAAGTGTACATAAGACCTGCTATCTCCAAGTGTGTAACATAGTTTATTTTTCATAACCATATTTTGTCATTGTTTTTTAAAAATTATAAATGATATATAAATATGAATATTATGCCTTTAATACTACACTCCTAATTATGTAACAACATCCTCTTTGACCGTAACATAACCTATTGATGTCATATTCAACTTATGAATTGAATATCTTCCAAATATACGATGTGAACTTTAATGATTGTGTAATTGTAACTAACATGATGTTAAATTAAATAAAAGAATACTAAAAATGTAAAGGGTTCTGAAGAATTTATAAAATTAACCGAATTTTATTATTCAATATGATAAATAATTCGCTTGATGAGTCATACGTTATAAAATTGAAACTTTATTGTAAAGAATTATTTTAATGTTTTAGATATTTATTTTCTAAATATTTGTCTTCTATATTTGTAATTAAAAAAATTAAATAATAATTATTATAATATATTATGACTTTTTTAAATACATTTTACATATGTTGGACAATCAAAAAATTGTTATAAATGAATTTTTTTTCACTTTTAAAACATGGAAATTTGTGACTTTTTCAACGAAAATACAGATTGATTGATTTTTTTAATTAAAAACATTAGTGGTTTTTTCAGATATCATGACCAATCAATATTTTTAATTTTCATTTATATGTTTATTTTTTATTTTCAATGAATATGGTTTAATTATTATATACATAGTTTATAGATTTTAAAAGTGATTTTCACGAAAAAATAGTATTTTGATATCCAAAAACTTCTCAAAAATTCCCTTTGAAATTTTTTTCAAGAATTTTATTAATGATATAGTCCTTGAAAATTATTTAGTATGGTTTAATCCCCATATTTATAACCATTATGTTTATTATATATGTATGACCATAATTATTACTTTGTGAATATTATTTCTTGTAATATTATGATATTTAATGAGATGTTCATGATCATATAGTGATCGACTGAAAATAAATTTTTTTATTATCAAACACTTCTATAGAGAAGTTGATAAAACATAGTGTTTTAGGAGATGATTAAAATTGTGAATATTTATCCTAAAAAATAAATCATATTTTATTTAAATGATTATAGTTTTATAGAATAAATGAAAAATGGGAAGAAGTATCCACTTTTAATTTATTGGTTTATTATGTAAGAGTTTTTAATGCTCTAAAACTCTAATCCTAAAATATATTCTGGAAAAAATATGTGAAATTAATTTTATAATCCCTAGAATGTGTAATATCTATGTCTAGGTCTTAAATTTTTTAAAGTAGGTAATAAGAAAAATATTAGTATGTTTTTAAAATTGGTAATGTGAAGTGTTCTGAATATAATCATGAGTTTACAAGTTTTAGGATGATCTTATGTTCAATGAATTTTAAAATGCTTTTGATATTTTAAGAGGATTATGAATAGGTTTATTAATAGTATTTTTTGATAAATATATGGAAACACATATTTTATGTTTCTTATATGTATTATTAAAAATTTTCACTACTATAAAATGGGTCTATACTCAATACTTTTCTAAAAAAATATTGGAGTAGACTCAACTATACCCACTGTGTTCATGGTAAATGGGAATAAGTGACATTTTTTATCCCATACCATCAATGTTTTCTAATATATCAGTATATATAATCGATATAAGTGAGGTATTAAAAAATATTCAATAGAATTCCAGTGGAAAACCTATACACACGGTACACATTGAGCGGTGGGTATAAGTGGCATATATACTCATGATTTTCATAAACTGTGGTTATATCCTTTAGTATATAAGCTATTATCCATGGTTTATCCATTCAATGTGTATAGGGTCCCTTAATGTTTAAGTGAAAAAATACATAATACATTTTATATGTATATTTAATCAAAATAGCAATTGGTATAGTGGTAAGGGGGAGTTTCGTAGAGAAACAGAGGTTAGTTTTCAAATCACTCATGGGGAATATTATTTATACCAAATTTTATAAGTAATGATTAATATATCATTAATATCATATATAATATTTAAATTACGCATCATGAACATTGATGATTGGTGATGATGAAAATATGAATTACACATGCCTATGTGGTGGTAGTTTCCAACACACTTTAAGGATTGTTTCATTTCCCAATTGTTGGAAGAGTAGATGGATGTATTTTTTTGTTAAATTAACATAAAAAACCATTCTATATTTGATATAACAAGGATTTTATATCAAAAATATTTTTTAATTCTTTCAGTAGGAGTATAAAGAAATAAAACATTGATGCTTAGTTAAGAATTATGCCTCTTATTTTGGCCACCTCTTTAGGATTATACCAAATCCTTCTTAAATCGAACTTATTATAAAAACAAGGAATATAGAACATGGTTAGATATTTAAATAAGGTATATAGATTTGTATTGTTTTATCCACAAAAAATTTGACTTGTGGAATAATGAGGAGATGATGTGACTTTATATAATTTCCGGGGAATGACATTTTTAAAAAATACCCAAAACTATTCAATAATGGGAACTCACTCTCATGAAAAGTGCCTCCAATATTTATAATTCAAGGAGTGTATGGGTAATATATTTTATTAAAACCTCAAAACATAATTAATAAACATTTTATTTTCATGTTATTCCATTTATCTCTAGGGTTACTCACTTTTTCCATTTTAGTCTTCACCATGACAACTAGTTTTTTTACTATTTATAAAATGAATTATGAATAAAAATAAGACGAACATTTTAAATAATATTAATTAAAATTACTAATAATATATATTCCATTTTATTAAATTTTATTCACAGTTCTACTAAAATTTATGGGAAAAGGTTACAGTGAATTTTTTTTCCAAAAAAAAGTTTTCAAGAAATTCATTTTTCAAGAGGAAGTGATCATAAATTCAATATATGAATAAAAAAATCATTATATGAACATGAGTTAATATAAATAGAAATATAAATTATTTTTTTAATTCATTAATTAATTGGTGTTATATAAATAAAATAAAATTTAGAGACAATATATATTTAAAAATATTTTGTAGAACACTCTATTTTATGTATAAAACCACTATTTTACCAATGTAATGAAAATTTATTATTGAAATAGAATTAATTAGAAAATTGTAAATAAAATGGTTAAAATTTATCTTTAATAATTTTGGTAATAAGACTCCCTCAATACATCATCGTGGTGTTTTGGGGTGATTCAGTTTTATGACAAATCTATATGATAGTGTTTCAAAATGGTTGGTGTTTCCGATGTAGATTCATTTAAGGTGGAATAGTTTTCCATGTTTACCAAATTTTTTGGCCTAAAAATTGGTAGTTTTTTTTATAAAAAATCAATATTTCTAAATATCATCTATTATTTTTAATCCACATATGATTCTTCATACTTTAATAGAGTTTCATAAAAAACAGAAGAGATGAACGTTTTGGGGATAAAGGTGGTGAATGAATCTTACCAGAAATGGATTTTCACAATGAGAACTGAAAATTGCACTATAAAAATAGCATAAAAAATTAGTTTTCAAGAGTCTCATCATTTATGAGAGGATTATGATTTTAGGATAGCGGTGGTTATTTGATGTTTCCAAATATGGTTATCTACGCTGCAAACTCTTTAGTAAGAAAAATTTGTGGTAGGCATGTTTTTGAGAAAGGAAGTTGTTTAGGGTGTGAAAATAATTGTTAAGTGAATTAGATATTCATTATATCATGTTTTTATTGAACGTTAAACTATTTTTTTAAAAAAAGTTTGAATTGCTGGTTAGGTAAAGTTATTAAACTATAAAAATTAATCTAATCACATCATTATGTAGAGTAAATTTTGATATAAAGTATCATCATTGAATGATTTATGGTGATGTAATTTATATGGGAGGATTCCATGAAGGTAAGTAATCAGCGAAGTAGAGGTGGACTACCCAGAATTAGAGGTTTTTGAGGAATCAACTATCTGTGAGTTAAAGAGAATTCGTGAAGTGTAACAAGTTCATGAGGAAACATCATTACATGATTTAGAGGTGGTATGTGAAGCATTAGAGGTAATGAAGGTATCCATAGTCCATGATGAATAGGTGGTATATGAATAAAAGGTTATTTTTGAAGCACTCACACCATTTAGAGTAGGGTAGTTCATGAATGATTCATGATAGATCACAGAGCATTTAAGTATGTCCATGAATGGACTGAAATAATTTTTTAATGAAATTTTAGAAAATGAAAAATATGCAAAAACTGGATTTCACCTACTCAGTGAAAACTAAACTTCATGGAAAACTAATATATGAGTGATATAATTATGAGGTGATTCTAGAAAAATATATATATTATTTTAAAGGATTTGTGAGAAAACTTCAGTTGAGAGATAAACGAGCTCTCAAATTGCAGTTGGTTGTAAATTAGGAGGGATAATTAGTCCACTATAAAAATTGTAACAATTTGGTGCATATATATAGAAATAATATATCATGAAGCTTATTTTGGTAGTGAACCATAGTGGATTTTTTATATCAACAAATTACCATTTTATTCTCCATCAACATAGCCCAGTGAGAGTACGCCAAGTAAAATTGGCATGTCTCATGCATTCTTTCATTTCAATTAATACATTACTATGGGAAATGAGGAGAATAATTTTTTATTTAATGATTAAAAAATAATTTATTGGAATATATTTCCATATATTATACCATAATTTAACTCATATTATATTATTTAATGTAGTTATGATTATAATTGGTATTAGAGCCAAAGGTTAATTTCAGAGTTTTACTCAAAGGGCATTCAATGGAGGATTCCAATAATAAAGGTATTATGATCTTTGATGGAAGATATTTTCAATTATGGAAGTATAGGATTAATCACTTCTTTCATTAATTATGCGTGTCTGTGTTTATAGATTAAATGTATATTATTTTAGTCAGTGTTGGAAATGGAGGTTTATAAGAATTTCGATATAGAGAATTTTTTGTTGATAATAAAGGATTCAATTCTTTAGAGGTAGGAGGGTCCATCTATTATAATAGATCTTAAGGTGATATCATGTAAAACATCACATTCTATGTTTTAATAGAAAAAATATTTACTAATGTGATTCAAAAGTTAGAGAATTAAATATATAGGATCTATGGGACATGTATGAGGACCTTAGAATGCACCCTAATGAGTCTACAGATGCATTTTTTTACCAAGTGAATGTGGTTGTAAATGACATGCCTGGACTCAGTGAAATTATTTATCATATTATGATTATTAATAATATCTTGAATATTATTCCACCATGGTTTAATCTAAATGTATCTTTTTTGGATGATAATGATCCATAGGAACTGGAATTGGATAGCATGCTTAGTAATTTTGTTTCATATGAGATGAGAAATGATGATAATGAGTTAGTGGAAAAAGGGAAGTATGAAGATGAGTAATTCAAGTTCCCTACGTTGACCAAAATTTGATATGTTCATGAATAAGAAGAGATAGATAATTTCATTTCATCTCTTTCATTAATTTTACAAAGATGAAAATGAATGTTCATTGGGAAACTTTAACTTGCATGATTTTGATGTATAAAGATTGTAAATCCTGGAGAATGGTGACCCAATACGATTCAAGAAGATGAGGAGGTTTATTTTAATTTTCCAATGAAGAATTCATTTGAAAATGTGAATAGTATGAAAATGTTCCCGAGAAATTTCATCAAAAATAGGAATATTCCTTCATATGAAAATGATAGTTCAGAAGAATAGGATGAATAGACAGTAAACTACAATGATCAGGGGGATAATTATATGATGTCTATTATATTTATCTCCCAACATAGGGAAGAAATCCACAATGATGAAATATAATTTAAAGGAAGAGTTGATCTGAAGTTTGAATTAGAAGCCTATCTTGAGAAGATAAGTTTTTAGAGATCCATAATAAAGAAAGCTAATAATGTGGTTCGAGATGAAAAATATTATATCCAGAATCATGATGAATATATTTTTTAGATTGAAGAAAAAATTAAAAAGTTATGTTTTTAATGCCAGCAAACTTATATGTTGTGGGTTATTACAATATCAAAGATGAAAAATTGAAAAGAATATTCGATGGAATTTGTAGATACCCAAGCGTGAAGTACATATGACATTACATTAATTTTTATGAATAATTAATACATAACCAAAACAGACACCCAAGGGCATTAATAGTTTTGTGTATTTGGAAACTCGGAACATAATCTTCTAATCATGGTAAAAGATCATCAACATCTCCCATAAAGATCATCCCATTTTGTATTCTTACCTAAACCTTTCTTAATATCCTGGGGAAAAGAAAAAATAAAATGGGTGAGCTCAAATGCTCAGTAAGGGTATGCATGGAGAAAATAAAACATACCATTTTCATTTTAACTTAAAAACATGAACATAATTTTTAAACATTAAAATATTGAGTTGTGAAATAAATATTGGTAGTACGTAAGGAATAGATCATAAAGGAACATAAATAAAGATAAAATAGCATGGGATAAAACATGTAATTCTGTAAAACCATTAAGCACATGGCATGATATCTATTGTAGGCAAGTCATTGCTGCCAAAACCATCATAGTGGACAAAGTCCATTACTAAACCAGGTTTACATTCTGTTCTAGCCATGAATTACTAAACCAGATTCACTTGTTTTTCCATCAATATCTATATCAAGAGATATAAATATTTACCCAATGCATTGGAGGGAGATATAGGTCCCACCCATGTCATATTGAAATCATTTTTATGTGTTCCACAAAACAAACATAAATCATTAATCATAACCCAAAGAATAAAATGGGGTTCATAAACATCATCCCATTATAACATAATCCATATAAAAAAATGGATTTCATTTCATCATCAGAAAAAATAAAACAATTTAAATAATAGAGACATTATACATGAAACATAATCATTCTAAATAATGGCATCTTAGATGCGAAATAGTTTTGATAAAACACATGAAATGAATTCTTGAGGAAAATATCCTTTCTTCTTCAAAATCATTTCCTTTCTCAAAATATCATGAAATTTTAAAAGAAAAATATTTTATTAAAAATAATAATGAAATATTGTAGAATATTATTCATGGAAATAAGGTGTTATGAATCCATAAAAATCTGTTCATGCCGTATAATTTAAAAAGACATTTTTTCTCGTACATTGGACAGAAAATTCAAAAAGTATCTACTACTGAAAATGACAAATGATTCCATTCATATCTTTTACTAAAAATTCACCAATAGGTAAAACTAGATTTAAAATTTTTTTGGCGGATATAAATAATATTACATATTGAGGAATCATGGATGTGGATGATAAATATGCCTCAGTAAATTCTGAAGTATAAACAATCTCAGATAAAAATGAGATTGCGAGATTTTCCATTACATAAGGTCCAATTTATTCCATACGTGTTTGAAACTCTTTTATATTGGGTTTAAACATTTTATTAACTTGTAATATAACCATAATAATATTTATTTTATCATATATGATTCACTTATGACTTTATATTACCCAATCTTTTGTCAATTCCTTGTTAAAGCAGCGTTTTGGTGAAAATCGTTTCATTTATCGTACGTGTTTGGACTTTTCATTCTTGATATTATTAATTTTATGCTAATTTATATAATTCAAAAATTTAAAACATAACTTATATATAATATATATTCAGTATATAAATATATATGATAGATTGATAAATGGAATGAAATACACCGTTCATGGAGACGGTTGGCCGTACGTACGCATGCATGCTATTTTCGTTTCCTTATTGAATTGAATTGAATTAAGCAAATGAATCATATATTTACATAAATACAATATCATTATTATGTCATATATTTCATTATTATTTATTATTTATACTTTATAATCTTTCTTGAATGGTTAACAAGGAGAATGAATCTAATCGTGTCGTGAAAATGGTAATCTGTGTGTACGCAAGAGCGACGATATCGTTCCCTTAATTGTTGAATGGCATTGGAGTGGATTATATAATATCTAATAATTATTATGATGTTATAATAATCTAATATAGTTATTGTTTTCACCATTATACCCATCGAAGTAAGGCGGTGGTGGAAAAGCAAATTAAACCATGGCATGGAGACAATATTCAGTACGTACGCACATGCAGTGATTTCATTTTCCGTAGGATGGATATAAGGTGAAATATGGTTGTTTAATATTATAAATAATGTATCATAATATGAGTGATACTGATTTTATTACACTATAATTAATCAAATGAATAATAGGAAGTAGAAGAATAAATAAATTTGAAAGATTCGGTAAAGGATATTACATCTTCTTCGACACGCCTCCTCTAAGCCTCCTCTTACAGAACTAAAGATGGTCTTTAAATAAGAGCGGGACCTCTAGTATGTTTCTAGGGAAGTGTAGAAGAGAAATTGTTATGGTTTGGTCGATAATGAAGGCTAATTGTGGTTTGAGGAGGATAGGGAGGAGGTGCCCTTTTATAAGAGTGAAGAGGGGCACTTTTGGAAACCTCTAAAATATTAATTTATAATAAACCCAAACCCCACATAAAAACCACGAAAAATGAATCAAATATGATTATTATATGAAATTGGTTTGTTATATCATAAACCAATAATATTTAGATGTGTTGGTAATTTATTTTAAACCTTATCAACTTGATTTATCATTATTTAATCTATTTAATTTTATTTGGGGTATTAAAATTATAAATTATAAATTATTTTAAATAAGTACTGATGTGTTGTGAATTTTCCATAATTGGATAATTTATGACATTTTAGACCATATAAATTTTAATTTATATTTTTTTAATATTTTTGTGATTTTTAAACAATTTTGTAATATGTTATTTTTATAAAATAACAATAGTGTCAATTTTGACACTATTTATTTTATTTGAATTTAAATAAAATTCATACTGAGGATATATTCAAACAAAAATATTTAATAAACTCTGAAAAATTCATATTTATTTGGAAAACCTGTTGAGAATATTAATTAGTTCATATAATATTTATTTTAATATTTTTAAAACCATTTATTTGATGTTTCTATCAATAAAATAATTTCTACACCACTATTGTGTCATCGGTTATGATAATTATTTAATCCCTAAATATTCTAAATAAATTCTCATGATGTAGATAATTTTATCAGATTTCTGGAGACTACTTATATTCTATGTTTAATGAGGTTTGTCACTAAATTAAAATTATTCCAATTATAAGATATAAGAGAGTGACATGTTGTCACTCACTTTGGTTAATAATAATTATATCATTTTCATTGTAAAATGTCCATGAAATGAATCTATTCCAACCCTTATGTGATATGGGTCGACTTTTATACATAAAATATGATTTTGGCAGGTCTGAGGGTGATTTTATAATCTTATTTTTACCCTTAATTACCCAATTTACCTTTAAATGTAGTAAATAAAAATTACCGTAATTACTATTCCTAATATCAATAAAAAGTATCCTATTAACATAATTTGGACCCACTGAATCGAAATATGGAATCCATTTTTCAAAATTCAAAACACAGAAGTTGTAGTAATTAATTTAAAAATAATCTAGTTGTTAAGAAAACCTGTTTTAAAAGTGAAAACATTGTATAAGATTGAAATGTTTTAACCTATGAATTCAATGTTAAATTAATGATGATGACATAAATTATATTAAATAGTGAAAATATATTATATTTATACTTTAAAAAAATTACTATTATAATTTAACCATATAAATTATTTTGATGAAAAAAGTTGTTTTTAAGTAAACTTTAGCGAGTTTTTACTATTCATCAAAATAAGAACATTGTCAGAAAAATATCAAAACATTATCCAATGTAAATTTTTATATCCTAATTCAAAAAGAAAAGTTTATTTTGTAATATTTAATTTGTAAAATTATCAAAATTTTGATTTAAAAGGGTGCGCCATCAAAAGGTGGAAGAACAACATTTTTAAAAAATACTTCTTATATCCGTTAAATTGATGTTGTTCAAATACGTCATTCCAGAAAATATGTAAGATGAATTATAATGTTATAAAATTAAAAATGTAGTAAATACTATTCATACCGGCTAGTTCATTATAATATTATAACAATATACCATTATTTAGTAAAACTCAGTATTGCGTACAATATACGCTATTGAGGAAGGTCACTCTTGTGTGTAATGCAAGCCAAGTCAGGGTGGCATGTACGGAAAGCTTCATTTGATGTTGCATATAAAAAACTCCAAATATAGTTCAGTTAAAAATTGATCAAAATCAATATTTGCTGTTGTGTAAAATTAATTTTATTAGAAAGAACATGAAATTGTGTGCATCACAAGCCAAGAATAGTTTTACGTATACTACAAGATAGTACAATAATGCATATAGCACAAACTAATCTAGGTGAGATGTACTAAAAAAGACTTCAATGAAATTAAAATGAATAATTATCATAAAATATCAGGGTGTTACATTCTTCCCCCTTAAAATGAATTTTTCTCTCGAAATTTTTCAGGGTTGTAAATGGTTTTCTTCTTGAAAGTTTCATTCATAGAAACCCACATCATAAAAAAGGAATAATAAACATAATTTTAAAAATAAATGTTACAAACATAATCGATACCCAAAGTAACTCATCACTAGGTTTCCACATAAGATAATATTTGTGAAAATATGGATATGGAAGAGAAATCTAACCATCAACTTCTAATTAAGAGTGGTTGAGTACATGGCTATGAAAAATCCAACAATCTCAAAGCCATAAATTTGTGATGATATAAGTTACCATATGATTAATCAGATATGAGGGTAGTAGGACAACATTTTTAGTATTAACGATTATTTGCCTAATGTTGAAGAATTTTTGAATTAAAAGAAATACTTACATGATTTTGGTAAAATCTAACTGCTATTTGTGTGTTGAACAATTTCCACTTCATCTCTTAAATAAATGAAGTTGAATTTGTCTTCCATGAAGTGTTAGCAGATCATGCGATAGAATGATAGATCATTCCATCTATCTCAAACATATGGTTAGCAAAATTTATTTTCATAAGTCCATCTTATGGTGATATTATGCGTATATGGTTCGAAAAATGGACTTATACATCATCTATCACACCACATAATAGAATAAAACTAGTTTCTACTAGTAAGGGACTTCCTGTATCCAATGGTAGGTGATAAAGGCCTATTTTACTTTGGTTCTGGGTTTGATTCTTACTACCCTGTCCGACGTGACAGGTTGTCGCCCGTCCTATAGGTTTTCCTTTTTCTAAAACTACAAAAATATAACATTCTTCAAATAATATAGAAAAAAGGTTCTATCCTTAAACAATATTAACTTATGTACAACATTATCCATTTCCAATCTTTAGACATATCCAAAATACATGTATCCATGCTCATTGTATAAAGAAAATGATTACTAGAAATTTTATCTACTAAGCATGTGAATACCATCATTTATACCCCATATATCATAAGATATATCTAGTTGTTGGTAATATTCCAAACAAGTGAATACCTTAATCATGTATTCCCTTGAAAAATGAATACCCAATGAACCTTTGTGAAAACATGAATGCTGTCAAAAGTTCACTCGTTCCAAATACCAAAATCCCAAAATTTCTATATAGTCAAACCATGATACCACATTGTCCTTATATTAGCTCATTAATAATATCAAACATTTCATTTTCTTCTTACCCCTTCATTATGAACATATCATCGACTTTCCAAAAATATCTGAACAACGTTTCATGGTTACCAATACCATTCAACATATACATTCAAAAACATAAGTGAAAACAATAGTGTAACAATCCTGAGATGTTTCATTATTCCATAGTACGATGAAATTACTTATACAACATTAGTCTTGATAAACATGCAATCATTCCACAACCTAATTAAACCATTGAACGAGCTTCATCATTTTATTCCTCAACACTTCTTTCATCTCATATATCATTTGTAGTCTCTTCATCATCATCAACATAAATTATACCCATACAACCATGATTATTCTCTTTATGAGATTTTCACATAGGGAAATGGTTTTAATAATGCCTATAAGTTCCACATTTAAAAAATTTAACAGTTGTTGATGTCTTAGAAATACCATTATCCTTGTGAAATGTGTTAACTGAACGTTTTCATTTGCATTTACTGGATTTGTGTCCTTCTTTTCAACACCAAAATCATCTTTCAGTTCCTTTGAAACATTCTCCTAGATTCCTCTTCCAATATGATTTACATGAGGGGAATTTAACTTTCTTTCCTCTATGATAATCATGAAACTCCATCTTTCGCTTATTAGCTGATTCAGGAAACTTACCAAAGTTGAGATTATTGATCATATTATGAGATTACTGATTAGGAATAATAACGATATATAGACTTTTATATCAAATATCATTTGGTTTCTCATGAATAATATCATTCCACTCTCCATTATATTCTCCATTATCATGAATCATTATGTTTCAAGCCATTTTTCTAAAATCCAAAAAAATAGTGTGAGAGGAAAAAATACTTCTAGGAAAAGAACGTAATAAAGGGGGATTACCTTCAATATATGACATGTTATATTAATTCTATGATAGTTACCATAATTCAAGGACTATAACCTATACATATAAATAACCTTAGAGACATCCCTAGACATACCTTAGAAATATCTCTAGGGATTTCACTAAAGTTTTAACATCCATGTTTCAAAGGTTAACAAAACCTTCACTATGATACCAACTATAGAGACCCAAGATTGAAGTACATGGAAAATTACATTAATTTTGTGGAATAATTAATACATAACAAAAAAAATACACCCAAAGGACTGTAATAGTTTAGTGTCTTTGGAAACTCAGAACATAATCATCTAATCATGGTAAAAGATCTTCAACATCTCCCATAAAGATCATCCCCTTTTGTTTTCTTACCTAAAACCTTTAGTTATATCATAGGAAAAAACAGAAAAAGGGTGATCCCAAATGGTCATTAAGGGTAGGAATGGAGAAAATAAAACAGACCATATATATTTGAACTTAAAAACATGAAAATAATTTTTAAACATCATAATCATGAGTCGTGAAATAAATCATGGTAGTGAATAAGGAATAGATCATAAAGGAACATCAATCCTGATAAAATAGAATGGGGAATAAACATGTAATTGTGAAAAAACCATTAATAAAATGTTATGATTTTTATAGTAGCCAAGGAATCTCTTCCAAGACCATTATAGTGGACAAATTCCATTACTGAACCAGGTTTACATGTTATTCCAGCCCGGTATTACTGAACCAGATTCACTTACCATTCAAGCCATGTCTATCTCATGAGATAGAAATCTTTACCCAATGAGTTTTATGGAGATATAGGTCCCACCCATCTCATATTGAAATAATTCTTAAGTGTGCCAAAAAATAATCATAAATCATTCATCATAAAATAATGAGTAAAATGGGTTTCATAAACATCATCCCATCATAACATAATCCATATAAAACAAATGTATTCAATTTTATCATAAGAAAAAATAAAACCATTTAAATAAAAGATACATTATACTCGAAACATAATCATAATAAATAATGTCATCTTATATGGGAAACAGTTTTGATAAAACACTTAAAATGAATTTTTGAGGAAAATATCCTTTATTCTTCAAAATAATCTTCTTTTCTCAAAATATTGTGAAATTTTAAAAGAAAAGGGTTTCGTTGAAAATAATAATGAAATCCTGTAGATTCAGAATCATGGAAATAAGGTGTTATGAAACCGTAAAAATCTATTCATGTTATATAAGTTAAAAACATTCATCTCGTACTTTGGCTAGAAATGTCAAAAAGTATCTCGTACTGAAAACGACAAAAGATTTCTATAAAATCATTTACTAAAAATTCACCAATAAGAAATATATGATTTAAAATTTTTTATGTGTATAGAAATAATATTACATATTAAGGAATCATGGATGTTGATGATAAATATTCCCTAGTAAATTCTGAAGTATAAACAATCTTGGAAAAAAATGAGATGGCGAGATTTTCCCTTACCTTAGGTCCAATTTCTTCCATATGTGTCCGAAACTCCGGTATAGTGGGTGTAAAAAATTATTAACTTCTATAAAGATCATAATAATATTTATTATATCATATATGATTCAATTATGACATTATATTAGCCGTTTTTTGTCAATTTCCTGTTAGAGTAGCGTTTTGGGTAAAATCGTTTCATTTATCATACGTGTTTGAACTTGTTGTTCTTGATATTATTTCTTATATCCTGATTTACATAATTAATGAATGTAAAAATTAATTATATATAATATATATTCATCATATAAATGTATATGATAGATCTATAAATGGAATTAAATACACTGTTCTTGGAGACAGTAGGTCGTACGTATGTATGAACCTTGTGTTGGTTTCCTTATTGAATTGAATAGAATTAGGTAAATGAAACATATATTTACATTAATAAAATATAATTATTATGTCTTATATTTCATTATTATTTAGTATATATAACTTATAATCATTCTTGAATTGTTAACATGGAGAATGAATCTAATCGCGTCGTGGAGATGGTAATCTGTACGTACGCACGAGCGAGGATATCATTTCCATAATTGTTGAATAGTATTGGAGTGGATTAAATAATATATAAGAATTATAATGATTTTATAAAAATTATATATAGTTATTACATTCACCATTATACCCATCCATGTAATGTGGGGGTGGAAAAGCAAATTACACCACGGCGTGGAGACGATATTCCGTACGTACGCACACACAGTGATTTCATTCTCCATAGGATGGATAGAAGGTGAAATAGGGTTGTTTAACATTTATAATAACAAATAATTATATTTTTTATACTTATGTTATTACTTTATAATGAAACAAATAAATAAGAGTAAGTATAAGAAGAAATAAATTTGAAAGAATCGGTAAAAGATATTACCTCTTCTTCGACGCGCCTCTTCTAAACCTCATCTTACGGCTCGAAAGATGGACATTGAAGAAGACCTAGACATCTTGTATGTTTCTAGATAAGTGGAGAAGAGAAATTGGTAGAGGATTTCTGAGCTTGAATTCTCAAAGTGTTGTGAGGAGGAGAGGGAGGAGGTTCCCTTTTATAAGAGAGAAGAGGGGCACTTTTGGAAACCTCTAAAATATTAATTTATAATAAACTCAAACAACCCTTAAAAACCTAAAAAAATGACACAAATCCAAATATTAGATGAGATAGGGTTGTAATATCATTAAAAAAATAAGATTTAGACATGTTTGTAATTTATTATAAACCTTATCAACGTGATTTATCATTATTTAATCTATTTCATTTTATTAGAGGTAATAAAATTCAAAATTTTAAATTGTTATAAATAATTACTTATGTGTTGTGAATTGTCCATAATTTTATACCTTATGATATTTTAGACCATATAAATTTCAATTTATAATTTTTAAACAATTTTTTGATTTTTAAACAGTTTTATAATATGTTATTTTTATAAAATAATAGTAGTGTCAATTTTGACACTATTCATTTATTTGAATTTAAATAAAATCCACAAAAAGGATATATTAAAAACAAAATATTTAATAGACTCCTAACATGTCATATTCATCTAGAGAATTTTGGATAACATTAATTAGTTAATATAATATTTATTTTAACATTTTTAAAAGTAGATATTTGATATTTGAATCAATAAAATAATTTCTACATCACTATTGTGTCATTATTAATGATAATTATTTAATACCTAAAAATTATAAATAAATTTTTATTATGTATATAATTTTATTATATTTCTGGATACTATTTATATTCTATGTTTATGAGGTTCATCAATAAATTAAAATTATTACACTAATAAGATATAAGAGTAGCATGTTGTCACTTTCATTGGTTTTAATAATTATTATATAATTTTAATGGTCAAAAGTCCATGAAATTATTCTATTCAGACCCTAAGGTTATATGGGTCGACTTTCATTAATACAATATAATTTTGGCAGGTCTTTGTGTATTTTATAATCTTATTTTTACCCTTAATTACCCGATTGACCTTTAAATGTAGTAAATAAAAATTTCCATAGTTATTATTCATAATATCAAGAAAAAGTAACATATTAACATAATTTGGACCCACTGAATCCAAATAAGGAATCCATTTTTTATCATTCAAAACATAGAAGTTGCGGTAATTAATTTAATATTAAACCCGTTGTTAAGAAAATGTGTTTTAAAAGAAAAAACATTCTCAATGATTGAAATGTTTTTACCTATGAATTCAATGTTAAATTAATGATAATGACATAAATTATATTAAATGTTAAAAATATATTCTATTTATACGTTAAAAAAAATTAATATTATAATTCAAACATATAAATTATCTTGATGAAAACAGTTGTTTTAATGTAAAATTTAGCGTGTTTTTACTATTCATCAAAATAAGAACGTTGTCCGAAAAATATCAAAACATTATCCAATATAAATTTTTATATCCTGATTCAAAAGAAGAAGTTTATTTTTTAAAATTGAACTTATAAACAAGTAAAAAATTATTTTTAAAATGGTTACGCCAACAAAAGGTGGAAAAACTGCATTTTTTGAAAAATACTTCTTTTATCAGTAAAATTGATTTTTTTCTCATTCCTCATCTCAGAAAATGTGTAAGATGAATTATAATGTCATAAAATTAAAATTTTGTTTAATACTATTCATAACAGCTAGTCCATAATAATATTATTACAAATATATAGTTGTTTAGTGAAACTTGGTATTGCGCACAACACACGCTGTTGAGGAAGGTCACTCTTGCGTGTAATGCAAGCGAAGTCAGGGTTGCGTGTAGGGAAAGCTTCCATTGGTGTTACGTAAAAAAAATTCAAAATATAGTTCATTGATACATAGATCAAAATCTATACTTGGTGTTGTGTAAAATTAATTTCATTTGAAAGAACATGAAATTATGTCCATCACAAGCCAAGAATTGTGTTGCGTACACTACAAGCTAATACGGTGTTGTGTATAGTGTAAGATAATCTCGGTGAAGCGTCAAAAAAATACATACAAGTAATTAAAATGAGTAATTCACATAAAATATCGGGGTGTTTCAACATTAATAACCCTACAAAAGATAAAACAAGACATAATGAAGAAACTGAAGAGGATGTCATCAACATGTGATAAAAAATTGAGGATTATGAAAACTACTGACTTTATGAATGACAATGGGAATGCAGATCACTCAGGATAAAAATATGGAAGTGAAGCATGTAGTCCTTATCGTACATAAGAAATTTTCATATCCACATAATTTTGTTGAATGGTGCATGATAAAAAATCACACACATATATATACTGATTGATAGTAGATCACATGCACCCACTTCATGGATTAAAGTTGATTTTGGTAAAAATAAGATTCATAATACCCAAGGTGGTACTAGTCATACAATTCATTAAAACAATATACCTTGTATTAGGTTAAATTATTGTGCAATGATAGGACATTCTCAAAATGCATGTATGATAAAAAATGGTATTAAAGGGAACAATACAGTGATGTCCCGAACCGTTTATATGGGTAATAAGAATAATTTTATGTTTTAATTATCCTACCCACATGTATGGTCTTCAAAATAAATATTATTTCACTTTGTTTAAATATTATTTAAAAAATAAATTTTTATAGAATTTTTCCTTATCATATTATTATTTAATAGTATATTTTAAATAACAAAACTAATATCAAAATATTGCTAATTTGTTGTTTGGTTCCAAAATATGATATGTATATATATATACATATTTATACTAGATTTGAATTATAATTATGATATAAAAATAATACTATTATAATTTCATATTGAGGTTATACATGACATTAAAAATATTTATTTTAAATTATTTTAATGACTTTATTTTTTGCACTATTTTAAAAATGTGGATACATATTAAATCTATTATATGAATAATAATATCAGTTTTATATATTTTTGAAAATATGATGTATAAATATATAAATATATATATATATATATAAGTTAATAATTATTAGTGTTTAAATTATTGTATTAATTGAAATTTTATAACATTATTAACATTTTTACTATTTCAAAAATTCAAATCGTTTGTAAAAAAAATTATAATTATTATATTTAATTTCAATTTAATACATATTCAAATAATTAATTTAATTCAGTACATTATAAGTATATAATATGAAATATATAAATATATGTTTTAGAAATTAATTTAATAATAATAAATTTTACATTTTAAAAACTATTGATAAAATAATTATAATAAATTATTAGTTATAGTAATATTTTGACTTTTTTAATGTCATTAATAATATAATACATGACTAGATAATAAATTTCAAAGGTATTATAATAATAAAATTTAATATAAATAACAAAAAAAACGAGAAGATCTGGGAGGGGTAAGGGATTTGTCGCGTCGTATAGTGGGTTCCCTATTTCTGGAATCAGAGCAGGGTGCATCACATTTGTGTGTGGCTTCCAGTGGGTTCATTGTCCGTGGGCCATCGACGTAAGGGTTTTTGATGGAGTATTGGTGTAGGGTATCACGTCGTGAGGCATGGGAGTCAATTTTGAGTGACATAATCAAGTGGGATAGGCTGTGTTAGGGTTTTGTCCATAGAGACATTGCGGTCCGGGTCGAGAAGGCCACTGGTCGATGTGTTCACGGCATGCAGTTACTGTTTATCCCATATTTTGTTACAGTCCGTGTCTCTGTAGATCCAGGTGAGGGATTAGAATTACTATGAGTTAGGTTCTCTGTTCGTGGAATTCGAATCTTTGAGAGGTAAGTGTCTGATTTGATCTAACTCAAATGTTTGTCATTAATTGTGAATTAAGTCCAACCCACATGTCACATTCTCTAATTTCCATCAATCTTTGGTATCTACATGTTATTTTTTCTATATATTTTTTTCATGTTTAGGGTTTATTAATTAGCCTTACTATGTTACTTCTATCAAATACCTTCTATTTTTAGTCCGATTGTGAAATATACATATGTTTCTTTTGTTAATTTGGAATATTTCATTTTTTGTATGAATCTAATCTCTCATGGTATTTGTTTTATTTCTAAAATCACCAATGTTTCCACAAACATTTTCAAGTAAGCATCATTGAGTGTATATTTTTATACACACCAGCAAACTCATTTTCCTCTATCAACCTATTATTAAATTCTGCACTGCCTTCTGGTGTATTTATTTTTACCCTTTTAATTTTGTTAAACTTGTTGCTGAGGGCATCACATACCCATATTTTGTTTCCTTTCGTAGTGTATCCAAGCATCAGAATCAAAGTAAGGTACATAGTTGTCTTGATTTTTTACGGTTTGTATATATGTATATAATTATACATAGAAGAATACACACACACACACACACACACACATATATATATATATATACATGGTTATGTAAAAGATGTATTGGTTCTGTCTATGATAGTGGATTCTTTATCCCAAACTAAGTTATGAATTATTTAACATACAAGTAAATGTGATGAATTGTGATTATATGTATTGAAATATACATAAGCATATATTTATATATATGTACTTCATAAATAAAACCTTTTATATTTAATGAAATGTTTTGAAATTAATAAACCCTTTTTACTAATTTTCCTAATTTGTTTAAAACATGCATCTTTCATTAAATCTTAGTGTAAGACCCTTATATATACAATGTATATTCGATTATACATATAAAGAAAAATATAAATAAATATATATATACTTATTTCTATGTTTACATATGCATATATATATATATAAGCTTGTTTAATAAATAAACCTTTTGAAATTAATATCATGATTTAAAATTTATGAACCTTTGTTAGACGATTTGAAACACATAAGTGTCCTAGAATATTTGTTGAAAAACCCCATTATACTTTATTTATTTTATATTATGTGTATATAAATATTTATATGCATATTAACATTGATCCTAAATATTATTTAGGGTTTCTAAGGATTGTTAAGAATAAATAACACATGTTTTTTTTAAATATGAATGGCATATAAGGAACTATTCAATGAAACAATCCTTTATGTACATCCTTAATTATAAACAAATTTTACGATACTCAATCCTAGAAAATTTTGGATTTTAAATTAATTTTTTATTTAATTTTATTTGTGTATGAATATATACATATGTATATGACTCACTTATTTTCACAAGTATTTTAAATGTTTTCAGTAAGTGGTGTGGTTGATTTCCATTCTTTTCATTTCTTAATATTTTGTGTGAATAATTATGATTACCCTTTTATACATAAGAAATGCAAGAAGTGAACATTATGACAACTATGTGTTTAGTACCCCACATAAATTTTTTTTACCCATAAATTATTTCTATATCCAATCCATAATGAATTTACATAATGAATTTTGTTTAGTTTTGTAATAAGGTTTTTGGATCTAAAGGGTCATCATTTTATGTGAACAAACCGGTATTTATTTTTGTTCATTAGTTATGTTCACATGTTTTATTATCTTCCAACTACACAAGTCACTTATTTTCATAGCCATGTAGTAGATATTATTGTTATTAACACTTATATGCATGATTCAATTTGTATATGTAAATGATAAATAATTTAATCAAATACAATTGTCCTCTATAGAATAAAGAATTAAATTATTCTAAGTGGTAAGAGGCACTTTGAATTAAATGAAATGAGGAATTAAATTATTCAATGTGGTATGAGACACATTGAATAATTTGAAATGAGAAACCAAGTAATATTTGACACTTGGAATGATAAGTGATTAAATAATTCAATGTGGTTTGATGAAATTTTATTTAAAGAAATTAGTAATGCATTTGAAGTATTATCTGACAGGTGGGGCTAGCTATAGCCCCTCGATGCATCAGTAGGTCTCATGAGACAAACTAGAAATGGAATTAGGAAAGGCCTTTCCCAAATTTATTTATGGCCTTGGCACGAGGCCTTAACACATAGATTATTGTCTTTGAATGAGGCCTTGACACCATCCGACATATGCACTTCCCTCATTATGAATGTGAAATGTAATTAACGATGTGAATATTCAACTAATAAAATATTCACAGTTTGAGAGATAGTACTTATGAGAATCAAAAGAAGTAAATGCATATGGAATAATGTGTATTCATCACTCAGAGATTTATTCGAAAATTAATGGATTACAATCATTAATTAAAAAAAATAAGTTATTATTTTATGCGCAACTCAGTTCAGGTATTACTATATGTTGTAAATTTAGTACATACACCCTTACATGAAACACTTATTAATGTTATAATGAATCTTACTTTATATGATGCACACCCTTCAATTTGTTTGAGAATGATTATGTATGGAATAGGTTTTATTGTAACCTTATTAGTATTCACTGAAATGTTCACTTATAATAATTGGATAAATGTTATGTTATGATTCATATATTGAATTTTTTACTTTCGAAAATGTTATATGATTAATTTTAAAAGAATGTTTTCAAAGAGTTTAAGTTGAAACATTATTTTATTTTAAAATCCCTTACTGGACATTCATATGGTCACCCTACATTTTACGTTAAATTTTACAGGTTTAGTATATTTGAGTGGCACTGTTTGGTGGAAGCATTGTAGAGACTCTTGATCTTTCAGTTTTTTAAGATTTTTAACAGTTGTATCTAATTATCTAAGATCTAATACAAAAAGGCCATCTTTAGTGAAACATAATGTGTAATAATCAGCATTATTTTTATAAAAAAAATTACACACCACATCTTTGTGAAACTACAATGGCTCTGGGAAGTATGGGGCTAGGGCATGAAATTTGGTATCAGAGGATTGGTTTAGACAACCCTGGATTATTAGAAAAAATTTAGAAACTTTATTATGTTTTAGTAAGTATATTTCTTCTTAAATTTTTAGATGGCTAATGAAACAAGTCTTTTTTCTCTCCCCACCGAATTACTAGTACATATAAATGTCAAGTCATGTTGAGAGACAAACCAACCATTTATGAACTCACGTCTGGCCTATAAATGCCTTTATTAAGTGTCTAACAACCCAAATATCCTTTGACATTATCAAGGATCGACTCATGATTACTGCCACATTTCATAAAATAATAATGTTTTTTATGAACACAAAGGAAGGTAATACAAAGGTCACTTATGTTGTTTCACCATATCTATTTTTTATCTGGCCCTAGAGAAGTTCTGGGAAGCTGTAGAGATGGGAGACCCCCGCAAAGCCTATATGTTCAATGTATTAAGTTAAAGTAGGTATCAGAGGATTTATAAAATTTGGTTTTTATAAAACCAATTAATCTTATTGTTTTATCAGAACCACGTTCATTCCAATATCTCCAAACTCTATACCTCTCGTGCCACCCTTTCAAGGTCCTATTGTTGTCCAATAGAGTTTGACTCGAGCTATGAGAGGAGTATCTAGGCGAAAAAAATTGAGGAGTTTAAGATTTTTTTGGGGATAAATATAACTGAAATAACCTACCAAGAATGTCTCTGATGATGGTGGACCTAGTAAAGGGGGGCCATAGGGGTGAAGTCTGTCTGTTTTTCTAGTGTTGAGTATGAGTATTTTAAAATTTTGAGGATTCAATTCATTGAAGGGGGAATAATATGAGGCCCTTAACCATTTTTATATATAATGTTAGTAATTTACAGTTTAAATATCATATTAGAAAGTACGGGTTTCTATGTAAATATTATCTCAATTTTTTTATATATTATTTAAAAAAACTATTTTTATAGAATTTGTCCTTATCAAATTCTGATTTAATAGAATATTTTAAATAATAATACTAATATATAAATATAGATAACTTGTTGTTTGGATCATAAATATGATATGTATATATATACAGATGTATACTTGATTTTATTTATAATTATTATATAAAAATATTATTATTATAATTTTATATTGAGGGGTATACAAGACATTAAAAATTATTATTTTAAATTATTTTAATGACTTTATTTTTTAAACTATTTTAATTATGCCAATAACTATTTCGATTAGTATATGAATAATTATATGGATTTTATATATTTTTGAAAATATTTTGTGTACATATATATATATATAAGTTAATAATTATTAGTCTATAAATTTTTTATTAGATTAAAATTTTATAACATTATTAACATTTTTAAAGTTTCACAATTTTAAATATTTTTAACAAAATATGGTAATTATTATCATTATTTTCATGTTAATATATATTCAAATTATTAATTTTAATTTATAACAATATAATTATATAATATAAAATATATAAATGTATTTTTTATAAATGAATTTAACAATAATAACTTTTACTTTTTTAAAATTAATGAGAAAATAATTTTAATAGAATATCAGTTTTACTAAAATTTTGACTTTTTTAAAGTTATTAATAATATAATATATTATTAGATAAATAATGATAAATGTATTATAATAATAAAATTGATTTTTAATGATAAAAAGAGAAGATCTGTGAGGGTAAGGGATTTTTCGTGCCACATTGAGAGGTCCTGATTTCTGGAATCATATCTGAGTGTGTCATGATTGTGGATGGTGTGAATCAAGTTTGTCATCTAGGGAGCTTCGACATAAGGGTTTTAGCTGGATGATCATCATTGGGTGTTGCATCGCGAGTAAAGGTAGTTGAGGTTGATCGACATCATCATGTGGGATAGGCCACATTTGGGCTTCAGCCTTAAAGGTATGATGGTCTGGGTCGAGCAGGACATTGGTCGACATGTTTGAGGCATGCTGTTAGAGTTCATCTTTGTTTTTTTGTAGTTTGGGTCTTTTGAGATATAGGTAATGGTTTGGACTTGTGAGGAGTTTGGTTCTCTATTCTTGGTGTTTGAATCTTTGATAGCTAGGTGTTCGATCTGATCGAACTCAGAGGTTTTTGATTAATCTCGAATTTAGTCTGACCAACATGTTAGATTCTTTGTTTTCTGTCAATGGTTGGTGTCGGCGTCTTGTTTTAATCCATTTTTTTCTTTTTTTATCTTGTTTATGGCCTATTAATTTTCTTTACTATGTTACTTTTTTCAAATACCAGTTGTTTTCCGTCTGATTGTGAAATATTCATATGTTTCTTTTGTTAATTTCCCATATTCCATTTTTTAGTACGAATCTGATCTGTCATGGTATTTGTTTTATTTTTTTAATCTCCACTATTTCCACAATTATTCTCAGATAGGAATAATTATGTTTATATATTTATACACACTAACTAACCCATTTTCCTCGGTCAACCTATGGGTGAATTCTTCACTACCTTGTGATTTTTTATTTTTCTTTTTTCACCGTTATAATTTCATTATACGTGTTGTTTAGGGTATCACATACCCTACTTCTGCTTCCTTTCGTAGGGTATCAAAAAATTAATATCAAGGTAAGATACCTAGTTGTATTTATTTTTTTCCATTTTGATATATTTTTATAATTATTCATAGGTGAATATACATATATATATATATACATAGTTAAGTGTATGACCTATTAGTTCCTTTTAAGATGGTGGATTCTTGATCCTAAACGATGTTCTAAATTCTTTATCATGCAAGGAAATGTGGTGGGTTGTGATTCTATGTATTTAAATATATATATGAATATATATGTATGTATTTTATAAATAAAACTTTTTATATTCCATGGATCTTTTTGAAATTAATGAACCCTTTTAACTAATGTTCCTAATATATTTAAAACATGTATGTTTCATTAAATCTTGGTGCAAGATCCTTATACTATAAAGGTTAGGTCATAGCCCTATTAATAAGAAAAATAAAATACATAAAGTATATGTTTATATTAACATATATATATATATAATTTTTTTAATAAAAAATACTTTTAAATTTTATATCATGATTTAAAATTTTGGAACCTTTGTTAATCAATTTAAGACACATAATTGTCGTAGATGTTTTGGTGGAAAACCCCTTTATACTTTTTTTATTTTCTGTAATGTGTATATAAATTTTTATAAAAATAATTTTTGATCATAAATAGTATTTATATTTTCCATGGACTGTTAATAATGAATAACACATGTTTTTTTAATAAAATATGGAAGGCTTATAAGGAACTATTTATAGATACAATTCTTTATGTACAAACTTCGGTATAAATGGATTTTACAGTAAAAAATCCTAGATAATTTTTTATTTTTCAATTAATATTTAGTTGAAAAATTTGTGTTTATGAATATATACTTATGTTTATGACTGAATTATTTTCATAAGTATTTTAAATGGTATTAGTATGTTCTGCGGTTGATTTCCATGTTTTCAATTCTTAACATTGTGTGTAAATAATTAAGTGTACCCTTTTATACATTAGTAATGCAAGAGGTGAACATTGAGACAACTATGTGTTCAATACCCCACATAAAAATATTTGTTTACTCGTAAATTAGTTTTGTATCCAATCCATGATGAATTTTTTAATTTTTGTAATAAGGTTTTGGTATCTAAAGGGTCTTCATTTTATGTGACAAAACCTATATTTATTTTTGTGCATTAGTTATCATCACATGTCCTATAATATGCCTATAATACTTGTCACTTATTTTCATAGCCATGCTTCTGATATTATTTCAATTAACACTTATATAAATGACTCAATTTGTATATATAATTGCTAAAGAATTTAATCAAACTCAAATGTCATTTTATGGAATAAAGAATTAAATCATTCAATTGGTATTGGACAATTTGAATAATATGAAATGAGAAATTTAATTATTCAAAGTGGTACGAGACACTTTAAATAATATGAAATGAGAAACCAAGTAATATGTGACACTTAGAAAGATAAGTTATTTAATAAATAAAAGTTAGTTGATAAACATTGATTTAAATAAATGATGAATGCATTGGACTTATTATGTAATGGGTGAGGCCCTCTATATCCCCTCGATGCATCAGTATATATCATGTGACAAACTAAACATGGAATTGACCGATAAATTTCCAAAATTGATTTATGGTATTGGAACAAGGCCTTGACACATAGTTTATTGTCCTGACACGAGGCCTTGATACGGTCCAGCATATGCACTTCCCTCATTATGACTATGAAATTCAATTAACCAAATAAATATTTGACGAGTAGAATATTCGTGGTTTAAGAGTTAGTACTTATGAGAATCAGAAGAAGTTAATGCTTATGGAATAATGTGTATTCAACAATCAGGGATTTATTTTATAGTTTATGGATTTCTGTTAGTAATTACAGAAATTGAAGTTATTATTTTACGCACCACTCTGATAAAGTATTACTCTCAATTTTAAATTTAGTACTTACAGACATTAAGGTCACACTTATTAAAGTTAGAATGAATTTTATATTTTATGATTCACACCCAACATTTTTTACAATCACGGTTATGTTTGGAATAGGTTTCATTGTAAACATGTTAGTATTCCTTGAAATGTTCACATATAATTCTTGAAAAATGTTATGTTATGATTCATTTGTAATATATTTCCTTACAAAATCTTTTTATGAATAATTTTATAGGAATGTTCTCAAGAGGTTATAATTGAATAATTATTTTATTTTAAAACCACTTACTAGGAATTCATATGATCACCCAATGTTTTAACTTAAATCTTTCAAGTTTACTAGATTTGTGTTACACTATATGGCTGAAAAATTGTGGAGACTCATTCTCTTTTAGTTTTTTATGATTTTCAATAGTTTTATCTGATTTTCTAGGACCTAAACCAATAATATAAATTTTTAGTGCAATATAATGTGTAATAATTATATTTCATTTTAAAAATAAATTATACTCCATGTTTTTGTGAAACCGCACTAGATTTGGGGCAGTCCAGGGCCAAGGCATGACAAAGACAAATAGAGGAAACCATACATAGATAAATATTCTTGGGTTTCATTTGATTGTAAATAATTTTGGTGTGGAGGATTTGACACAAATCAAAACATTTTTCATCAACAATCTAGAGAAATGTTCCAAAAGATACATAATTTTGCCATAAGTTGCAACTCAATGTATTGTCAAAGGATATGAAAACAAAAAATAGATTTTCAGCCCTCTAAGATGAAGAGGGTACATCTTACTCTAAGGAAAATATATATTATCAATCCATACTAGGTATGAAGCTAAAATCATGGATAAAAAATAAAATAATTGACTAGGGGGTGGTTGTTGAGATTTCTCATAAAGCATCGAATTTTTTGCATATAGATCCCTGATTGTGGATGCACTTCCCATATGATAGGTATTAAGGGTTTTTTATAGGAATAAAATATAACAGTGTATGTGTTTTCCAATTTAAAAATGATGACGGCTTGAAGATTATTGTCTTGATAATTTCCAAATTTTGGGGAGGGGGGAATAAATGAGATGTGTTGATATCTTAGTTGTTGAAGGTCTTAGTCATAACTTTTATAGTTTCAATCAACTATGACACTTGGGGAATGTTATAAACTTAACTTAGAAATTTGTGTCATCAATGAAAGAGATGGTGTAATTTTCTTATGGTGGAAATGAATGGTATAGAAATATACCCTATAATTGGTGAAGGACATATATGTTTTTTTTCATAGAGGAAGAAAACAAGTTATCGAATAAACAACATGGACTTCTATGCCAACATTCCCTTGAGGAACTGGTCAAATGTTATTCATATAGATATCTCCTAAAGAAATCATGTCATCATACTCATATGAGTGATTCTTTAAAATGATGGAAGATTATAAGAAACACATACAAGAAAAAAGTTAAAATAATCTACCAAAGTACTTTAACTGTTGCATGAATATGTATGTGGACCTATCTTACAATTTTCCGTGTATGGGATGAGGTATTACTTTTATTGATTAATGATTTTAACAGGATGGAATGTATATTTTTTATTTCCTACATGTCTAATTTGTTATGTTTCAAAAAACAATATCAATGGTAATCTCAAATGATTATTAGATAGAAGATTATAATGTTTCAAACTAATAATGGTAAAACATTATAAAATAGTCTTATAGAAACCCAGACCTAACATACATGGATATTAAATCACTTTTTATGAATATTATTCATATTTTAAAAGTTTTATTGTGGACTATAATTGTTTAGTGTATTTAGAAACATAAAATAAAATCATATATCATAGTGAATGATCTTCAATGTATCTAATAAAAATGTTCCTCTCCTATTCTTCTACCTAAAAAATTATTTCATAACCTGGGGAAAGCAATTATTGAAAATGGTGAGCTCAAATAATCAATAAGGGTAAATATGGGAAATGAGGGAGCATAACAAGAACATAGGGGTTTGAGAATGTGAGAAAAATATTTTAAGATCATTCCCTACATATAAAAGATCATAGTCACGATACATGGAACATATATTGGCATTTTATTAGACATGAATCCTATACAAATCAAGAGCATAATCCATGGAAGCGTAACATATGAATAATATGATGAATTATGAAACACACATCAAAGTATAACATCAGAAACATATATAAGTAAAAAAATATTCAAATATAAAGTAAAGGACATGAAATCAAGCCCTCTCATAGACTTATGGACATGAATCCTGGTCCATGTATAATATTGTTAACAAGAAATCAGGTTTACACAAAACATTATGAACAAGTAATTAGGTTCATGCATAAACTTATGGACATGAAACCAAATCTATGAATAACTTTTTTAAAAGTTAATCTGTTTCAAACATACAAATATAAATACATAAAAATATTCACTCATAATATAGTGAACATGTAATCCGTTTCACATATAAACTTATGGACATGAAACCAGGTCCAAGATTAACATTGTTAACATGTAATTAGGTTCATTAATAAGGTTTATAATCATGAAACATCTATCATTTCCAAATGAATTGGAGGGATATATTTTTCCCACTTATAACATAATAACATCATTAATACATTTTCCACAAAATAAAACATTGATCATATAATGACCATTAAATAAATATTCTATTTAAGAACAAAAAATCATTACAAATGTAATGAAATGGGTATCATTAACATTTCATCGCATCATAATCTATGAAAATAGATAGGTTTCATAATAACTTCTTGAAATCATATACCCAAAAAAGAAGTGGGTTTGAAAAGAAGAAAAATAATTGAAATGGAATGATTTGGAAAATAATATAACTTTTTAAATTATCATGGGTTTATTACACATTACTCAATAAAAATTATTCCATTTAGAGAAATAATGTGGCCGGAAAATTTGTACAGTGCCCTAGAAAGGAATGAGTAACATCAAAGGATGTCATTTTAGATAGAAACATACTTGGAAATTTATTTTGAAAATATTTCTAGAGGAAATATCATTTTTTCATTAAAATGGATTTTTGAAAACAGAAAACCTTCAGATACCCATTTTCTTTTGAAATTTGTTGAAGATATTCACATAAGGCTTAAAAACATTTTGAAATTCCATTTCCATGAAAATTTATATAATAATCCTATAAATATTTAAAATAATCATTGAAAACGTATGAATAATTCTTGAAAATGTTTTGAACCCCATTTCTCTACAAAAATATATTAAATAAATATAACAAAATCTTTCCAAATAAAAAAAATAAAAAAAAATTACAAATTTTGTTTTATTGAAAACAACATTAAATCAGAAAATTTCCTCAATCTTTGGAAATAAATCATTTAAAATAAATATGCTTTTAATCATCCAACATAATCTTCATGGGAATGATGGTCATTATAGTGGGTAATTTTATACATGCCAAACATTCATTTTCCCCTTAAAATGCATAGAAAAGTGAATTTATCAGAAAACAACAAGATGGTTCTTTTTTAATAACCCCTTTTTAAATGAAAAAACATGGGTAAAATGACTTTTATTGTTAATTGTAGAATAGTATTTTTTGGAATCTTTTTTTGAAAACATGGTCTTATAAGAGAACATGTTTTTGACCGAAGAGAGGGTAACATCAGGATTTATTAAAAAACTGTTTTTAACTATATTATATACCAATGAGGGGTAAAATGGTAAAAATTAATTTATATATCATGAATAAATAGAAGATAACAAAATTAAAGAGTGTTCTTGAGTGACAGATCATATGATATCATTAAAGGAATCATAATCCTAAAAAATATTGAAAAGAGATGAGATTTTTTCCAGAAACTCTTACAACATAGTAAATTTGAACCATACTCCCCATTTAATATAATTTAGCATATAATATCCTGAAAATATTTAGATTCCTGATATAATATTTCAATTTCAGTATATACATCTCTTGGAATGATATTGGTACAAAACATGGTATGTGTCTCAAAGAAAGAAAATTGAGACAAGATTACTTCATCGATTTAAAAACATTTGAAACATAAACCCCATGAAATAAATAGCATAAAATGGATATTTAAATAAACATAAAAAATTATATAATAACAATATAATTCATCCAAGTTCATTATACACCACACACAAAAGTAATGGTTGGTGAATAAATCTTGTATCTCATAGAAAAAAATGTGTGGTGAAATCCCCAATCCTTTTATATCTACTCTCTTCATACTGATAAAAGCATTATATATATTAAAATTATGTTTATTAAAAATATTTTATTAAAAAAATATTCTTATATTAAATACCTTACATGGTTTTTTGTAAACTTATATTACCCTCCTGTACACAATTCTATGTTAGGGTTTCACTTCAGATAATATCCTTATTTTTTTCACATGTGCCTTAAATTGCAGTATCTTTAGTCCTTACACTTATATCATGCATTAAAAAAATATAAAATTTCATATAAATATCATATATATTCATTATATTTATATTATATTAATTTAGATAATATAAATATATAAAATAGAATACATCATTCATGGAGATGGTAAGTTGTATGAATGATTGAATGTTATTTCACTTTATATTATTGTATTGAAAAAAATAAGTAAAATAACACACACACACAAATATATATATATATATAATAAAATGATAATTATCATGTTATATATATTTTATATGTTCTCTAAACCTATACATAATATATTCCATATACCGTGTGAAATAATCGCATCGCTTTGAGAGGGTGGTGGTCCACACTTCTTCCAAAGAAATTATCATAGTTTCATCAAATAGAATTTTAAAAAAGAAATGTTCTGAAAAAAAAGAAGATTAAATAAATAATAAATACAATATATGACATTTAAAAATATTTTCCATCCTAATTCCCACTACGAAAGGTGGTAAAGAAAAAAATTAACAATCATTATTTAGTGAGGCGGTAGTTCAACGTACACATAAGAAATATGTTTTTTACCCATTATATGGATGTGTGTGTAAGTGTCGGTAGAAACATTACAATTAAAAAATGCTAGTATATTTAAGGCACTGGTGTTGTTATAAAATTAGGTAATTTGAAGAGTTTGTTGAGTGGAGAAAGAAAATAAATGAAAGGATATTGACAGAAGACATTGTCTCTTAATCAGGTAACTCCATTGGGTTTGTTACAAAAGGAATCTTAAGATTTAATTCAACCATAATTGATGCCTCAAGGATGAATTACTGATTTTGGAAAGTTTATTGTACATATCATGGGAAAACCAAATTTGTTTTATAGGTTTGAATTAGATGGATATGTGGTAGACATTTATAGATTGGGAATGAACGAACATGGAATTTTGGAAAAGAGGTTAGTTTTACCCATGTTTTTATCAAGAAAATATATATAACCCAAAAAATATTATAATAAAATCTTAATGGACGAATAATTTACACCAAATGGGTGTTCAAAAAGTGACTAGGTTGTTTGAGGTCTTACATTTATGGTATAATACATTATTGACCAATCTTTTCTCTTCACCATTATAATTTATTTTCACCAATTTCAATAATTATTTTGTTAAAAAACTAATTTGAATTTATTATAATTTATAAATTACTCATATTAAAAATAAGGAATCTATTTTTCTAAATCATAATAACATAAGTGGAGAATATTAATTTAAAATTAAACCCGCTGACCGGATGACACTGTGGGGTTTTAAAGTAAATATGATCAAATGTTTGCAAGGTTTTTATATTAAATTTAAATATAAAATTGGTTAAAATTACGTAAATTAGATTAATTGACAAAAATATTATGTAATTAAAAGGTCAATTAATTTTATAGTATAATTTATCTATATAAATTACTTCGATGAAAAATAAGTTTTTAAGTACAATTCAGTTTTTTTACAATTTATTAAAAATGAATTCTTAAAAAAAATATAAGTAATTTATACCAACCTAATTTGTAGGTTTCAATTCCGAACATAATTTTTTTCTAAATATTCTATATAAAAAATTCCATGAAATAGTATTTAAAATAGGTTTCTATTAAAAGGTTGTAAAACTACCATTACAAAAATATATGTTTTATGCAGAAAAATGGGTTTGTTCTTATATTATATCTATTAATTATAGTGGAAGAATATTAAGAATAATTTATTTAATATAAAATAAACATACTACATTAATATCACTCATAATTATAAATAATTTAATTAATTATTGTAAATCAACTTATGTGACCATAATAATATTTTCCATTATATTCAATCGGTTTTCATATTCGTTTATAGTAATTTGATAACATATGAATACATATTATATCTATTTAAAAAATATATTTTCATAAACTATTTAATAATATTTATACCATATAATTTAATATTTAGGATACATCTTATTTTGTTAAATAATAACATTTTAATAATAGTTTGGCATTCGGTAAAACTCGGTCTTGCGTGTTAAACAAGCTATTGAGGAAAGCCAATATTTCTTGTTATAATCTCTACCCTAGATTTTATGTATATAAAATTATTAACTCTATGTTGCGTGTAGTGTATGATAAATTTTTATGGAATATAACTCAATCTAATCAGATTTCATTAATATAAAAAACTTTTTTCAGTGCTGTGTGAAATAAAAAATATAAAAAATTAAAAATAAATTTCAAAAAAATAATTAAAAAATATATAGGTGTTACATTCCACCACCACCCCCCTTAAAATGAATTTTCCCCAAAGATTCATTTAGGTTATCAAAAGTTTAATAACTTCAATTTACGTTAATAGAAACAGACATCGTAAACATGGTCACTAAAACTTACTTTAGAAAGGAAATATGTATCCATAATGGTTACCTAGAGGAACACATAGGTGGGTTTCCATGTAAGAGATCATATGTGGATAGTGAATACATAGACATGGAATATAATTCTAACCATTAGGTTATGATGAAGAGTGATATGGATTAAGGTTATAATGATGTTAAAAATCATAATGCCATAAAACTGCAACGACCTAAGGGACCATCTCATCCATAAAAAATAATTGTACAGGGATACTATTTTTTTGTCTCATGATTATTTTTCCTAATTTTGATGAATTTTCATGACAATATATACTTTCATGATTTTGATAAAATATCACCCTCAGTTTTTCCTTGACCCACTTTTGCTCTTTCTCTAAAAAGGAAGGTGAAGTTCTCTATTATGGATTATAAAAAGATCATGAGATCCATGATATTGCATCACATTTTAATAAGTTATCATAAAAATAATGTTTCTAGAATAGGTTATATAGTATTCATTAATCCTAATGTGGTGATATAATTCATTAATCTCACAATCAACACTCAAATTTTAACATAATTTCACAATAAATGGTTATCCTTATAACCCTTATGAATGATTAAAATCCAAAACTTTTGAAATAAGTCACAGAATCTGCATAACATTGACCCTCATATATCACAAAGCATATCTAGGTTGTGTCATTCCAAACATGTTAATACTATCATCATATACTATCGTAAAACATGTTAATAACCTAAATTACCATAATACATTTGGAAAAAATGCGTGCTTTAATATTTCAACGGATAGAAGATATATTACTTAAATATTTGAATATGAAAAAATCATCCATGATGAAAAGAGAAGATTTTTAAATAATCACTTCAAGGATAATCAGTATCATCCAATTTAATTATTCATATCCATCATATCTTTCTCCAAACACAAATACCTCAAAATTTTGATTTTATTAAGGTTTATCTTCCCTTAGCCAAAATATTACCTTTCCCTGAAATCAAATGTCTACATCTTCATCACCAATAATCATGTACTTCTCAATCCTTAATGAATACTTATAATGAAAATACTTATATATTTCATAATTCATATGACATATCACTAAATTCAAAAATATAAATTCTTCATTCAACCATCATTATTCTTAAACCATAACTCAAGTATCATTATCTTTTTCCTTGTAAGTGATTTCTTATAATATAAAATATGAATCATGTCGCAAGTTTTCTGATCCTCAATCCATTCACCCTTCTTGAGATTAATGAAAAAAATAATAGAATAACAACACAGACCTTTCACTTGTCATTTTTAGTATATTTTTTTCAGATTATAACCAATACATATTCCACCATCCAGATACTCATTTTTATATTTCCACATCAGAAAATTATTCACAATAATATAATACTTTCCACATATAAAAAATTAAATGTTAACAATGTTCCTTCTTGTTCTTACTATTTACTAAAACTATAAATCTTATTGTGGGAAACATTTATCCTATCATGATATCATATAATCTGGGAATATTACTTATAAGGTTCCTAAATCATGAATCCTACATCTTTAATGTATGACACCGTAGGTTTATCCAAATTTATTTATTTTAATCATCTATTTAAATCTTTTATGATGGTTTTTAAATAATTTTTCAATAATCAAAGCATATCCTGTTGGAGTACAAAACAAGGTGTGCATCAATGACCATTGTCATGTACTATATTACCCTAAGTCAAGCCCAAAAAATCTTGTCATAGTTTTTACACATAAGAATATATTTACCAGAGACACATACATTACAATATCCAACACGAGATGTATTTTTATGAAACCACTCATTCTATTTTTACAAAAATTTGAGGACATTTTCCTAAATGTTAACTCAACCTTATACATAATCTTAGAGACATGGCTAAAAATCCTTATAAATATCCATAGGGATATCACTAATATATTCTCATCCTTGATTCAAAAGGTATAGTAATCCATTCCATTAATACCCATAATAGCGACAATGGATTAACATAAATGGATATTACAACATTTTTATGAATATTTTGGATATTACAAAAGTACATGTAAAAGGACTGTAATAGTTTACTATCCTTGGAATCATGGAACAAAATCTTCTATCTAGGCGAATGATCTTCAAATTTTCAAGTAATGATCATCCAATCTTTTACTTCTACCAAAACATTTCCTTAATTACCTTTGGAAAGGAAGTATAAGAAAGGGGTGACCACGAATGCTGAGTAAGGAAAAATAATAGACATGAGTAAAAATAACATGAACATAAATTAATGAGAATGTGATAATAATATTTTAAGATCATACAATACATATTAATGATAATAATACCGAGACAAGGAATAAATATTGGTTGTTTATAAGACATGAATAATAAATAAATCAAGACCATATGCCATGGTAGCATAAGATATGAATAAGGCTAGGAATTCTCTCACTCACAATAATGTCTAACATCATGAACATATATAAGAAGAAATATTTTCACACATTATGTTTGGGACATAATATCAGGCCCTCTCATAAGTGTAGGAACAGGAAACTAGGTCCACATATAATATTGTGAACATGAAATTCCATTTAGGCATACCATTATGAACGAGTCATCGGGTCTACGCATAAACCTATGGATATGAAAAAAAGTCTTTGCACAACATTGTGAACATGTAATAAATTTCTAATATAAAATTATGAACACATAATAAGAATACCACATAAAATTTTGAACATGTAATCAGGTACACTCTTAAACATATGAACATAACACTAGGTCAATGTATTATATTGTAAATAAGTAATCAGGTTCACTCCAAACAATTTACTCATGATTCATCCATAATTACCTAATGTATTAGAGGGATATATATTCCCCAAACATCCCATATTAACATCATTTATACATGGGACACAAAATAAAACATTCATCTTATCATTACCAATACAAAGATATAGGTTTTATAATCATTAAATCATAAACCATGTAATGGAATGTATATAATTAACATTTAATCACATTAGAACCAATGAAAATGGATTGGTTTTTTAATTACATCATGAAATAATAACCAATGAAAAGTTATAGGGTTAAAAAGAATAAATCCCATAGAATAAGATCATTTTAAGGAAGCATATAACCCATGAATGTGGAACTAGTTTCATATACATCATTCAATCAAAATATATAACATTTAGAGATTAATATGAATGAAATATTTCGACCATATCCTATAAGGGAATGTGTAACATCAATGGATTACATCATAAATAGAAAAAACTTACAAAGAGATTTTTAATTCATTTCATGATGATGATATATGGTATTCATTAAAATGATTGTAAAAACATAAAAACTCTATAGAGCCATATTCTTTTAAAATGCATTGATAACATAGAAAGAAGGATTTAAATCATTTTGAAAATAATTTTTCTTGAAAAAATATAAAAAAAAATTAACAAAAAATTGAGATTCCATTTTTTTTAAAACAATTTTAAAACCAATAAATAATTCTTGAAAACATTTTGAAAACCATTTCATTGAAAATAATTATAAAAATTATAAATGAATATATGAAAATCATTTAAAACAAAAAAATGAATTTTTTTTCATTGAATAGAACATAAAGAATAATTTATATATTATTAGGAAAAAATTTATTTTTATATAAATAACTTTATAACATTGTAAAGGAATCTGCATGTGAATAACGGTCATGATGGTGGGTAAATCTGTACAGGTCAAACATTTCTTTTGCACTATAACATGTTTAGAAATGTTCCTCAGATAGAACAGGATAAGATGTATCATATTTTAAGAATCATGTTGTTTATAAATGTAATACATGGGTATATACCTTATTTTAACGATAATTGGAAAATAGTATAGTATTTCTTGAAACATTTTTTATAATACATGGTTTGTAAAAAACATTTATTTCAAACTGAAGAGAGTGTAATTTCATGATTTCTTAAAATACACTTTATTAACTATCTTATCTACCAAAGAGTGGAAGAATGGAACCGATACATGAATATATAAGGAATAAAAATGGGATAATAAAATTCATAAACGTTCTTAAAATATGGATCAATATATTTATTCAACTAAATCATAATCATAAAAAATCTCGAAAAGAGATGAGACTGTTTCAATAATCTCTTGCCACTAGGTAAATTTAGACCATACTCCCCATTTAGGAAATTTATTCTTAAAATATTATTGAATGAAGGATATTCATGTTATAAAATTTCAATTTTATTTATACAACTCATGGAATGATATAAGTGTATAATAGGGCATGTGTCTCCAAGAAGAGAAATAGATATAAAATCACTTTATCAATTTGGTATATTTTGAAACATAAAACCCAAGAAATAAGGATCATAAAATGTATATTTAAATACCCATAAATTTAAGTTTCATAATATTATGACCCATACACTGTAATTATATACACCACACAAAAGGAAAGGAGGACAAATAAATCATGTATATCGTTGAAATAAAAATTCAGATAAAATCCCATTACCTTGTGTCTTGATTATTTGTACTCATTAAAGATATATGTATACCGAATTTATGATTATTATAAATATTTATCATAATAATATTCAGATATCAAATTCCGTTAATGTTTTTAATATTACCTTATATTTCCCTCTTGTTAAAAATTCTATGTTAGGGTTTCACTTCAGAAAATATGTACTTTGATTTTCGCATATTTTTGTTTTAACTTTTCTCCTTATAATTATATCATGATTTCAAGAATGAAAAAATGGTAAAAATGTAATGTATATTAATGGTATTTATATTATAATAATATCAATAATATAGATTTAGAAAATGTAATACATTGTTCATGGTGGCATTAATTTGTATGTATGCAGAAATGTTGTTTCAATTATTACCATCGTATAGAATGAAAGAAAAAAAATGATATATATATATATATATAATTTCATTTTAGTATTATTATAATTTCATATATATTATATATTTTCAGTAAAAAAATCCATGATAAATCCCATTTAGTGTGTGAACGAATCACAACCCTTGGAGGGGGCAAGAGTCCACACTTCCTCACATAAAATTATCATATTTTCCCCAAATCTTTTGTTATAAAATATATGTGTTGAAAATGGAATAAAAATGAATATATATAAAATATATTAAATATATTAAATATATAAATATTATTTCCATAATAATTTCCACCATGAGAGGTTTTAAATGAAATATGAACAATCATTGTTTAGTGAGGTGGTAGTTCGCTGCATAGATAAATAATATTTCCATTACCCATTAGATTGGTGTGTATTAATGTGTAGGTAGTACCATTATCATTAAAAATCCTAGAATAATGAATAATCGGGTGTTTTTATACAAAAATGGAAGAACAATTATTGGGTGAGTGGATAAATAAAATAAAAGAAATGATCTTGAGAGAAGACATTACATCTTAATTGGGTAACTCCTTTTGGTAAGGGAAAAACGGTTTTCATAGACTAGTTTCATCCTAAATGAAAAATTAAAAGGGGGTGGTAGGGATTTTGGGAATTGTATGAGGGAAATATTAAATGAATCTAAGTGGTTTTAAGGGCTTGAAGAAGAGGGATATGTGGTGGCCATTTAGAGGGAAAGGAAATTAACCATTTGTCATTTTCGAAACCAAGATATGTGTACACAAGATTGTTTCATACTAAACCCATAAAAAAGAACAAAATCTAAATAATATAATCTGTATGGATGAATAATTTCAATATAATGGTTTTTGAGAAGTTAATATGTTGTTTTTCTTCTTAAATTTAATTTTTAGTTCTTTATTATAATAATTTTCTCTTAAGTTTTGTAATACATTTTCATCACATTCACTAATATTTTTGGTAAAATCCTAATTTTAACTTATCACACATTAATAATCATTCTAATTACAAATATGTACTTCATTTCTCAAAATTATAATTATATAAGTGGTATAAATTAATTTAAAATCAATCTCGTTGATGAGATGACACTACGAGGTTTTAAAGTTTAAGTGATCAAATGTTTTCTATGTTTTTAAATCCAGTTTCATTATGAAATTTGTTATAATGACTGAAATTGGATTAATTGTTATAAAATTATCTAATTATACTTTTAAACCATTTTAAAATATAATTTTAATTTATAAATGATTTAGTTGAAAAGTAAGTTTTGAGTTAAAATTTAGTATTTTTAAGTATTCGATAAAAATTGAATCCTTATTAAAAAATACAAAAAATTTATCACAAAATAATTTTTATGATTTTAATAAAAATATAGTGTTCATTTTTACTTATTAAATCTCTAAATGATCCAAAAAATTATTTAAAATTTGATTTCCACTAAAATGTAGTAAAAATGCCTATATAAAAATTATATGATTTTGGGCATAAACTTGGTTTAGATTTTAGCCAATGTCTATCAAATATATTGTATGAATATAAAAAATTTGATTTAATATATAACTTATATATTATTACAATATTAATCACTAATTTAAATATATTTAATTAATTAGGATAAAAGAGTTTGTGACCATAGAAATATTTTCCTTCATATTCAATTAGTTCTTATATTCATTTATAATCATTTGGTAACCAATGAATTTATATTATATGTTTTTAAAAAATATATATTCAATAATTATTTAATACAATTAATAATATCAAATTTAATATTTGATTTATTTCTTATTATATTAAATAATAAATTTTTAATAATATATTATTTTTTGGTAAAATGTGGTCTTATGTGTTACATAAGCCATGAAGGAATGTAAATCTTACATGTAATGATCTCCAACACCAGTGTTCAGTGTACGGAATATAAAAATTTATGTTATTTTTAGTGAATTATAACTTGGTGTTGAATATATGTCAATCAAATCATATTAATTTAATATAAGAAACTATTTTTAGTGTTTCGTGAAATGTAAAATATAAAAAAGATAAAATCAATTCAAAAAAAATATTTCATAAAATCCCAATGTGTTACAAAACTGGAATATTATATCAGGAAATTGGGGATATGGTATCAGGCTTCACCAGTGATTACTCCTCAACAAAATGGATTGGTTGAAAGTATAAATCTGATCATAAAAAATATGGTAAGTACAATTCTTATTTAAAATCACCTACTATCCATATTCTAAAAGAAAGGATTCTTAGGATCATTCAACATATCCAATATTCTCTATTATTTATGAAACAAGAAATTACTCCATATGAGTTCTGGTATGGGAAGAATACAACATTGAAATATGTTCTAATCTTTGGAAGTAAATGTTTTATTCTAAATAAAGAGAAACAAAAAAAATATCATTATGAGATGAAGTGATATTTCCTAGATATTAAGGAAAGATACAATCATATAAATGTTTCAAAAAGAGAATTTGGAAGTTAAGAAAAAAATGAATGATGTGACTATAGAATATAATAAATTTATTATTCCAAAACATTGTGATGAGTTTCTTGATTAAATTTATTATTGGGTAAGAACCTCAGAGGGAGTTGAAGTGGAAAATAGTAATTTAAAAGATGATACTAAAGATAAATATGAGGAATCTAAATTCATATATGAAAAAATGATGAATATTTGAGATAACATTGATGTATATAACCTCATTGGTGTCAGATAGTTCCCATTCAAACAAATAGAATGATGTTTTATAGAAATAATCATTCCTATATTATGTAGAATTTCATTCGGACTAAATGATACATTCAAAACATGATGAATAAATATGGAACTATTATTCAAAACAAATAACAGTTAGTTTGAAAAGGGTGTTCCTTGATATTGGGTATTGATGTGGATGAGAAATTTACACTTGTTTCAAGGCTAGAGAAAAAAAATATTATTCTTGGTCGTAGTAGTTCAATAAAGGTTCAATGTTTTTTAGGTAGACATCAAGTCATCATTTATGATTGGGGTTTTGGAATAATAATTTTATATTGATATGTAGTATGGTTTTCCCACTCATTAAGATGAGAATAATGTTTATCTAATAATGATTTTGTTATATGGGTTAAAGAAACAACCAATATGCTAGTATTAAAGAATTGATCATTTATTGAAGAAGCTCAGTTTTCAACATGGTTGAGCGGATTGTAATGTATATGTCAAAAATGAAAATAATCAAAATATGTTGGTGATGGTGTTATTTTGATGACATTATCAATGGTGGATATGACGAATAATAGTGAAAATAGTTTTCCAAATTCAATAAAAGTGAATTTAAAATGCCAATGATTGATGAACTAAAATTTGGCTTGGGTTTATAGGTGAAATAAAGATTGAATGTAAAAATAATTTATCACAATAAACATACCAAAGATGTTTTCAGAAGGTATAAAACTGATAATTGTAACTAAATGATGACTATAGTGAATACTCGGATAAAACAATCATGAGATAATGAAGGGAATGTGGTTAATGTTTTTTTAAAATATAAAATTCCTTGGATATCTATTATACCTAACAAAAAGAAAACCTCATATATTTTTTGAAATATTCAAAGTACAATGGTATCAATGTAATACCAATGACAGAATCCTACTTATGTTAAAAATAATATTTCAGTATAATAAGGGGATGGAGGATTTCATTTTTCAATTGAATGATAAATCTCAGTAAGAGTTATTTGGATACAGATTCATATTCGGTCTATTCAGGAGATAATATAAAACCAACATTAAGTGGTGCATTATATCTTGTTTGATTCATTATTCCCTTTTTATGATTGAAATAATTGTTCCTTTCATTGGGAATCATAGGAGCTGAATATATAGTGGCCACTCAAGCTTACATGTAGTTATTGTGGATGAATAAACAACATGATGATATTAGGGATGAAGTGATGTATATGATTTGAATCCATTTCAATAATTAAAGTGATATCAAACATTAATAAAATGAATTATTTCTATCATGGATGAAGGGCATTTAAATTAAGTATCATATTATAATGAAGAATTTGGAAATAGCGCTTGAAAATTTAGAGTATGTGCCTATAGAAATACAGGGTTAAAAAAATCTAAAAAGGCCTTACCCAAAAAAGAATTTAAAAGTCATCGATTATATCTTATAGTTCAGTAGAATCCCCATAGAAAAATGTTTCCATGTGAGACACTTTATCCCTAAGGCATTATTTGTTTCTTCTGTAATGTCATGATATATGTTCTTCACCCTGTAGTAGATATCAAAGGAGTAACCATTAAGTTCACTGACCAAGAGGGTATGCAGTAGATAAATGATGAAGAAAATGTCTTAACCAAGATAGTGGGATATGATGATATAGGGAGAAGAAAAGTATGAGGGGTTTCAAATCAGATGATAGTAATAATGATCGATCAATGGTTATATATCATAATAAATGTGGACTGTGATGAAATTAGTCGATTGGTTTTTGAATTAAATGATTAATTGATGAAAATTACATGATATTATTGTTCTTCATGTTGATCATGAATAATATTGTATAATAGTCTATGTTGTGTAAATCTTGGATCTCTAGTCAATGTATTTATGTGTTTTCAGCAAACACAATGGGGGAGAATCTCGAGAAAGAATCCATCAGGAACTCATCTTGTTGTTTTTAGGGTGAAAATGTTTGTTGAAAAAGATATATAAATTGGTTTTAGTATGGTTAGTGTTTCCAATGTAGATGTGATTAAGATAGATATTTTTCCTAATGTTTTTCGAAAACAATGACCAAAAAATTGGTAGTTTGTTTTATATAAAATTCAAGATTTCCACATAGGAGCTACAGTATATGGACAACAAAGGATTTTGAAGACCGTAATGGAATTTGACATACAACAATGTAGTAAATGTTTTGTGGATGAAGTTGATGAAATAATCTATCCACATCGGGCTCTGCGCAATGCGAATCTAAAAGTGAACTATGTAAACTATAGTGAAATACTAGTTCACCGAGTCTATTCATTCACGAGAGGCTCAGAGTTCATGGGAGGCTTGTCATTTCTGTCTATAGGTGGTAATTTGTTTCCACCACATAGGGTTACGCTCTGTGTGATCTACGTAGTACTTTCAGTTGATGAGAATCATTTAATTTTTTTTTTTGAATATGTTGATTTAATGTGATTTATTAATGATTAATTTCACTTTGTAGACCAAATCACATGTTCAGAGTGAAGCATATACAACAATAGATTTTGTGTTAATTTTTATTATTGGTTTTTACGGATCTCTATTCTTCTCTATGAACCTATAATAATTACAAAATGTGGAATAAATTATATTAGAAAATAAAATCAATAGTATAATTTCAATGAAGTAGTTTCTAAGGGTTGATTCAATGAAGGGAAGTAATCTACAATGTAATGGTGGTCCATGAAGAATCATATGTTCACAAGCCATCAGTTATCAATGATGTTGTAGTGGTCCACGTAGAATATGGGGTTCATGGGGAATCAACATTCCATGATGTTGAGGTGGTCCCTAAAGCATTATAGTTCCATGAGAAATCAACATTCTCTAAGGTAGAGTCAGTCATGGAAGAAATGGTTTTATATGATGAAATCATACCATGTTGTGCAAGGTAGTTTGCAATTAATTAAAAACATTTCATGAGGTTGAAATAAAGTTCTCAAAGAGACTAAAAAAGTGTATGGAATGAATTTTGGTTAACTAACAGTACATGATAATTTTGATTTAATCTACTAGGTTAATATATGAATTTAGAGCACACATATATATGTGCGAAATGATTATGAGGTGATCCCTAAATATAGGGTATTCTTTTTAAGGATAAGTGATCAAACCTTAGTTTAGAGAGCAATGAGATATCAAATTGTGAACTATTATAAACTATGAGGTAAATTGTGTTCTCTCTATACATTGCAAGGAAAGTTACCCTGGGAATAGAAGTGGTCTAGAATGAAACATATTTTTTAATTGAGCCTTAGTATATTTAATATAATAGAACATTGTTTTTTTATTCTCCTAGTACATATCCTAGTGATGGTGAACAATGATAAATTTATGTGTCTTTGGATGATTTAATTCACATGAATACATTGTTATAGGAATGAGATAGATTTTTTTTTAAAAAAAAATTAAAGATCCGATGTGGTAGTTGTTTTAAAATTTTATACCATGATTCACACCATATGTTAAGGTATTTACCCTTGTTTGGATGAAAAATATAAAAAATAATAAATAATGTAACTTTTAAATTAACTGATTTAATAAAAAACAATAGAGTATATGAAAAATCAATCGTTTTCAATATTTAGTAAATTTTTTGACAATTTAATGGAATCCCAAAATATATACTTAAGTTAATATTGATACACTATTTTCAATTATTATATAAATTTTATAATATATTTTTTCTGAATGTTATAAATAATAATAATAATATTTTCCCAAAAAACAAAAAAATTGAATGGAATATATTTTTCAAAGAATAAAATATAAAAATTGATTGATTATTTCTGATTAATATATCATTAAATATATATATATATATAATTATATATATTTCTGTAATTATTTAATATTATTCATACATGTAAATGTAAGGGCAATATTATAAAAACCACATTTAAATAAAAATATTTTAATAGTATATCAAGGTTTGTTTCAACATAGTGTTGCATTATTTATAATCTATCAAAATTATTTTTCTTTTAAAATATTGGGGTTTTATATTATACCCCCTTAATATCTTGTTTATGCACAATTTTAACTTGTGCTCAGTAATCCAGGGTTTGACATTCCAATTTTTTGTCTGGAAAACCCACATCATAAAAATTGTTAATAAAAAATCAATTTAAAAAGTGAGAAAGGGAATCATGATGATCATTAAATAACTAGGTTTCTATATCCCGGAACATTGGTTGGTTGTGAAAAAATAGATTTGAAGAGAAGATCCATTTAATAGATATCATTATACCCTTTTTGAAGAGATAAGAGACCGTATATTTTCCTAAAATTATAAAAATATTTATTTGAAGATCCTTTTCATAATGTTAAGGGATCCTTTTACCATCATGAATAAGGATATATATATATATATACATTTAAATTATTATTTTATACTTTAAACTTTTTTTATCACAATCTCATCCCCTACTCTAAATAATGACTAATAAAGAGTAAATCATTTATGATTGAATCAGAAAAAATAACTTCTAATAGATCACAAGATGAAAAAAAATTATATAAAGATATTTCTCTTATCAATGTTCATTTAAAAATACCAGAAGTGGTTAGTATAAGGTAAGACTACTGCCAAAATTAATAATCCTTCATGTTAATCACCAAATCCAAAGTTCAACTCAAATCGATCCAAGACTAAATAACTCTACATACCAAATAGCATCAATATTAAATAAAATTGTTGTTTTCTTATAAAATAATATATCATGTAAAATCATACACTAGTGTTACGGGGTTTATATACCTCAACCGGATGAATCATTTACCAAACAATTATTATTATACTCAAAACACTTAAAACTCAAAAAAATTGATCAAAAAATGTGCTTCCAAAAACTAATTAAATATTTATTGACTGAATCCTTTATGTAAATAAATTTCATACTATTCATTAAATCACATATCCCAATGTTAGAAACTACACCCTTTTTACCATTGGTTATGGGGTTCAAGCCCTGTATCCTAGATGTATGTAATGTGTTTTCACCCAACCTCTTGGTTATCAGTTTCTGAAAACTATGGAAAACAATTATGATAATACTATTAATAATTTACCATGAGTGTATAAAATTATAAATAATATTAAGAACATATTGTAAAATAACATTTTTCATCAAATGATTTTTTAATCCATAATAGTTTTTCATCCAGCTCATTTTTCCATAAAATCATATACTTCTATCTAAGTACAGTAACTGTAACACCAATCCTATATCAACAATTTACTATTAATAAATCATGTTTCTAGGAAAAAATATAACTGTAACCTTATATCACCATTAATTTTCATTAAAACCATTCAAAAAATTTATTTAAATACCTATATAAAAAATAATGTAGAAAAATTCTTCGAATTTTAATAATTCTTATAACCAAAATTCTATTTATAAAAATATATCAACACAATATTGTTGAGTTCCAAATCCAAAACATGATAATTATTCCACTTTATAGATATTCATGAAATATTACCTATGGGATTAATCCTTATATTTTAGGATTTATGTAGATAATGTTTAAGTTCCTCATACCAAAGACATTGATCTATTTGTTGTTCCTTAAGTATAAATTTATTTCTCGGTGTCTTTTAAACAAAACTATACATTTCTCATCTAACATTATCTCATTTTACAAATCATTTCCCATTAATAAGGAAACATCCACAAACATTTTTATATTTATCATGGTTTTTCTTCCTATATGTTTTATTTGAAATAAAATTCATATTGATTTCTTTATCTTCATTAACACATGAATGTTCAGAAGACATCATCATTATCTTCATTGATGTGTTTGCAAACCCAAAAATGTTCCTTTTTTTCAAAATCCAAGATATAATATTACTTTTTGATCCCATGATGTCTAAATTTTATTACCATTATTAGGATAGGCATCTTTAAAGTGGAAAATGTATATTACCCATGACATTGTTGGTTGTAGAAATTTTTCTTATTTCATACCATTAAAAAAATTAAAATAAATAAGGTGATAATGAATTAATATAAAAATGGGAAAAAATTAATAAAGAATAAATATACTATGAATTTATTTTATATCATGACATATGAGTCTCTAGGATTCATTCTAGCTTATCATTGGTAACATTTCATATTATGTTATCTTTTATAACTATAAGATCGGGTATTTTTTGGTATATCTCTTTATGATTATTTCATTAAAATTATTTCTTTTGAGTTTGAAATCATAATTAAACATTTTTTGGTATTTTCCTATCAAGGATATCTATTTTTTAGAATAAATGTCATATTAGGATGTGAAGAAATGTGAGAAAAATGGAGAGGATCCATGTTTGGAGCCTTTGTTAAGGAAAATGACCTAATTCTTAGGGATGTATGTTTTTTTTGAATTAGTAGATTTCATTTAGAAATGATTCTATTGATCCCATTGTTTATTGATAATTTTATAGGAATTGAAACGTTTTTTAGTTGTTTTTATATTGAAAATGGGCTGAAAACCCATCAATAGGACATTCACATGTCAGGAAATATGTGGGAGAATTTATATAACGAATATTCTCTTTAATAAACGGTAATACATTTTTTATTACTTAAAATTCCACTTGATTCATCCAGAATGATTGATATTTTTAGTGTATTTTGTAATTAGGTACATTACAAAACAAAAAAAAACAAAAAAAAAACATATTTATAGAAATATTTATTAACAAGATGTCACATAAAACGACATGGGAAAAACTAAAGAAATATATAAGAATGTTATGATCTATAAATTCCAGTAATTGAATAAACATGTCATAAGATAAAAAAAAGTTAAAAAATAGGACTTTCAAGGGGTATAAAAGGAGTATAAATCATACACAAGAATGATATGATATTATATAGCATGATAATATAAAGGAAACATGGGAATGTGGAAAAAACATAAAACACTACATCATTATTAAAGGATAACTTCCAAAAAATAATAATGGACAAATACCCGAAAAAGGAAATTAGTTTTTTTACCTATAAAAACATGATGTGTGATGATACTAAACGTTACACAATTAATCAGAGTGCTATATAATTCTGGGAGCGCACATTAGTTCATTTTATTTTCTTTGTAACGTGTGCCACATAGATCATACAACATGGATTCTTTCATCAGCATATAGGTAATGACAAAAACTTTCATTAATGGAAATCCATTATGATCTAATTAAATTAATCCTTATGTAAAATATTTATAGAAAATTTCAAATTTTTTGGTTTTATTTTAAGAATTATGATCGTTGCTAATATAGACATTAATAAATGATCACATGATTTATATAAATATAGGGTTTTAACAAATCCAAATTTACTCAGGAAAAGGAATCTATGGCCTCGCCTAGTAGAATTTCACCAAACGAAGCCCATTTGTTGGAACTCAGAAAAGAGGTGGTGGCTTTGGGTTCTCTCTTGACCAAGCCCAAGACGAGCTTCATCATGTCAATCTTGAATGGAATCGTCTATTAGAGAAGTGGAAGTTGATAAAGATCACCATGCGTGCAATGTTATCTGAGCCCCCACCCCCCCTAAGAGTCTACCACCATCACACACCATACCCTTAGGTCGTATGCGGATGATTTAAGGGCTTATATAACAAATCCCTAGTACAATGGTGATTTGCATTATTTTTGAATATAATAATGAATATATTTTTATTTTCTTATTGTTACCTTGTAAATAGTTTTTAAAGCACAAATAGTATTTGTAGTTAGTGTTCAAATCAGAAATATATTTTGATGAATTAATGGATTTTTGAATTAAATGATATTTTAATAAAATTTTATTAATATTATTAAATTAATTTTCATAAAATACAAATGATCGTATAATTTTATGAATGCAATAGTAATTTTTATTAATGTTTGAAATCCATTTTTGTCAAAACCCATGAATTTTCGATAAATGTCAGTTTTGTATTTTAAAAGTGAAAATTAACATATTTAGAAAATTATTTAGATAAAATGAATATTATTTTTGTAATCATGATGTCAAAATTATCCAACGATTAATTTTTCATTATTTTCTAAGAGAATCAAATTTTTTGGGTAAAAATTAAATTCCGTTTAAATATATAAAGTGTTTTATGTCATCATAATGACCCAATAGTGATGTAATAAAATTATATAACCCTCATGTTCAACCAATAAATGTTTTACCATTAAAATAATGTTATTTTAGGGTTTATTGTTTTATTTTACATTGCTTTAGTGGACCCTTTAAGACTTATTAAACATTTTGCATTTTTAAATTATTTTCCATGGGAGTGTGACTCACCTCCACATAAGCAACCCCATTATTTTAAGATGTTCCGAATTTGGCCTTATAAAATATTGTTTTAAACTTACCTTTTCCAAAAACCATGGTCTGGTTTATGGTTTGGATTAGTTTAATGTGAGGGTCCCAAACCTAAATAATAAAGAATTCCTCACATTCCCTATATAAACCCACCCAAGCTCCAACTTCCTCCACACTCAAAGCCTTTGGAGTTCATACAACCTCTTCCATTCACTCTCTAGAATCGTCCCAAGGTGCCCATGCTCCCAAGAATCCTCTCTCAAGCCTTTGAAATCACACTTCCATGTAAGGGTTTTCATCCTTTCTCTTTTTGTACAATTTTTTTTAATGATGTTATTCCCTTTAAATTTAAATTATAAATGTCAGAGTATAGTTTCTCACCTCCCCCATACTGACCTCTTAATGTTTGAATAATGGGAGACCCCTTTTTCTCTCATTAAATTCCTCTCATGTACACTCATTACTATGCCCAAATTCCGAACGAAATTTCTCTCTCCTCATTTACATTCATGTAATTCTTTTGTATCATGAATATAATTTCCATTACATTTGTTGGGACATGTATCTATATTACCCCCTTACTGTCCATGTTATTTAAATATGATGATACACCCTATTATCTCTCATCAAGCATTTTCATGAATTCTTACGTCACATCGTTACGCTTTTAAAATTGCATAGATTTTACAAGACAATGCCATTGTGTAGTGAATACCATTCTCATTTCTATATCAAGTGTATTCACCTTTATGAACATTTACTTATTGATTATAATGTTTAATTTATTAATTCCACATTAGATTATCATGGAATAAATTATGATGTTTTATTAATCCATGTTATATGATCTATGTGGCACACTTATGTATGAAATGAAAGGTTTAAGAAGGTTGCGACCTTATAGGGCTATGAAGCATTAGGTAAAATATAGTATCATGATACATCATGTGAAAGTGGTTTTGACTCATGATAATTCAAGTGAAACTACTTTTTACCCATGATTCATGTGCAATGAGTATTTACTCATGCTCCATGTGCAATGATTTTTGGCTCATGATAATTCTATGATAAGTGTTGTTACCACATTTCCATGTTATGGATATCCTGATTTATCATGCCTTTATGTTTATGCTTCTATTGTGATCTATTGATATGCCTAATCTTTAACATTTATTGTATCCCCCATGTTATTGCATGATTATTCCCTTACTGGAATTTATAGCTCACCCAATTCTTATGCATGTCCCTAGGTTATCACATGCAATGCTATGTACGAGGGAATGTAGTGGTCATGTAATGGAAGTTTTCAAAAAAGATGTTGTATTTCATGTTTTATATTTTAATGAAATGATTGTAAGCCCCAAAGACACTAGACCTATCGATATTCCATCTTGAATCAAGTGAGGATTATGTAATAAATTATCTTTAATTGTTTAATAAAAAGCAGGGTTTTTATAGTTGGTATCAGATGATAGGTTTAGTTATTTTTGGGATTAGGATTAGAAAACCCTATTAAAGAGTTAGATACAAGACTATGTGTAATAAAAACATCCCTATGTTTTGGTGAGTATTGAATAAGTGGTTTGTCATTCAAATACATCAATGTATGGATACGGTCAGGTAGAGGTGGATCTAGCACAAATGTATCCTAGGTGTAAAACTCGAAAGCACCATGTTGAGCTAGACTCGAACGAGAACTGGTGCACGACAACAGGCCTTACTGAACTCTTGGATACTACACTCCTAGGGGATATGCTTTGGTAAACTTACAATATTAGCATGAACCATTATTAAGGGGAAAAATGCCCTAAGAATATATTATAGAAAGTAGATCATGGATAACATAGAGTAAAGCCAATAGATACATATGTTAAATAAATAAAAGTTATTTATAAGTCCCTAGTTTTTCCCTTATATTCCCCTTTTTGTGTTACCCTAACTTTCCTTTTATTCCATCCAATGGTCCTTAATAGTAGTACTTGGTCTAACAACCGATATGAAGATCAATGTGATGACTATACTAATGAGATTCCCAATCCAATGGGAGCAGAAATCATAAACGATGTCATGCTTCTCTCTTAGAAAACTCAATATTTCAATAGAAACATGGGTCAAGAGGAATGTTCACCCCCCCCCCATGAAAGAACAAGTTGCTGTTGATATCTTCATGAGACAAATGCCTCCTTATTTTAATGGATCATCTGATCCCTCAATCTCCGAACAATGGATCAAATCCTTTGAGAAGATCTTCTCCATCCATTAATTTTTTGAACAAGAGAAGGTTCTCCTGGATGCTTTTCGTATTGATGGTGAAGTTGATCAATGGTGGACGTTGATAAAAAATATGAATCCTGAGGAAGATATCAAGGCATTGGAATCAAATTATTTTCGGAAGATGTTTTTTGATAAATATTTTTCACTCACACTCTGGCATAAGATGGAAAGGGACTTCCTTGCCCTCATGAAAAAAGAAGATGAATCTATTTGAGTATACACGGAAAACTTCACTAGTCATTCATGATACGCCTTCGGCTTTGACGTTACCCCTGAATGCAAGGTTGAAGCTTCTTTTGTGGGATGAATCCTAGCCTGTAGAAAGTGCTAGCGATCCGTGACTTTGATATCATTGAGGAAATTCTTTGATGTTCCCTCAATGTTGAAATAGAGATCAGAGAATATCAAGGGTATCATGGGGATAATAAGTGTAAGGTGGACTTCAATGCTGGTGGTCCGATGGATAAATCCAATGGTGCTAAGATAATCTGGCACCCGACTTGCCAAATGTGTGGAAATAAGAACCCTATAAATTTCTTGCACGGGACAAGGAAATGATTTAGGTGTAGAAGATAAGGGATCCTAGATGTTTACTATCAGCAAGAAAGACCCATAGCTGTGAGATAGGAGAGGAATGCTTCATTATAACCTCAATGCGTGGTTCATTACTACAACTCAATGAACTAGGGAATCTTTCAATTCAAGGCCCTAATCCAAGGGTTTTCAAAGGAAACCAACAACCTCCAAGATAGAAATTTCGAGATTTTTCCATCACTAGTGCCGATGAGAACCCTGACAACGAAGTGGTGACAGGTACACTTGTTATTCATTCAAGAATAGAGAACGTAATTTTTGATTTGGGTTCTATGCATTTTTTATATATTATGAGATTAGTAGAACAATCCCTGCACCACCCCAAATCATGGAAGTGATGATGTCAGTGAGTACGACAAAAGAAGAAATCATTGCATCCCATAAATATAACTCCTCCCCAGTCATAATTTGTGGATTGAACTTCCCAGTGAACCTCTTCATACACCCTCTTGTGGAATTTGATGTAATTCTTGGAATGTATTGGGTTTCCTAATATAGATCCAACATACATTTCCATGGGAGGGAAATCACTATCCATGTGGAGAATTTACCCCTGATTCATTACAAGTTCAAGGAGGAAGATGAACCTTCATTAGCTCCATCATCTCAAGAGTGGATATTACTAGCCTATGAGAACGTGTATCTGGATTAGATGATTGAGTCTAAGGATTCAACCATCCTATAAGACATGCCTATTGTGAGTGAATTCGGTGAAGTAGTTCTTGAGGAATTACCTGGTCTTCCTCCTAGAAGATATGATGAATTATCAATTGATCTTATACATGGGGGATTTACAATATCCAAGACTCCTAATAGAATGGCTATTGAGGAGATTGAGGAGATGAAAAAACAACTACAAAATAATCTGGAGAAAGGGTTTATATACCCAAGCGCTTCACCATGGGGTGAACCAGTCCTCTTTGTCAAGAAGAAGGATGGGTTAATGCGCATTCGCATTGATTATCATGAGCATAACAAAATCACGATAAAGAAAAATTATCCTCTCCCTAAAATTTATGACATGTTCAATCAGATGCAAAGATCAAAATACTTCACGAAGGTGAATTTGTAGTATGGATATTACAAGTAAGGGTGATGAAGTAAGATATCCCCAAGACTACTTTTCGTACAAGATATGGGCACTATGAATTCATAGTAATGCCTTTCAGACTCACTAATGATCCAGAAATCATCATAGACATGATGAATATAGTAATTAGATATTACCTCTTCAAATTTTTGGTATTATTTATTAATGATATTCTGATATACTCCAAAACCAAGGAGGATCATGAAGAGCATCTAAGAACTCTACTAGAGACCTTGTGGAAGGAGAAGCTCTATGAAAAGTACAATAGGAGTGAGTTCTACTTGAAGGAGGTCTCATTATTGGGCTATATCATCACAAGAAATGAGATATATGTGGATCCCTAAAAAACAGAATCAATTTAGGGATGGCCAAGGCCAACATCAGTAACAAATATTTTTAGCTTCTTGCGGTTAGCTGCATATTGTCGACGATTTATGAGAAATTTCTCACAATTGTCCAAAAATCGTACCAAGATAACTCAGAATGGAGTAATGTTTTCTTGGGGTGATGAATGTAAAGAAATATTCAAGGAGTTTAAAAAGAGTCTTATCACTGCACCCGTTTTCACTTTACCCACAAGTGTAGTACTTTTTATTGTATTCATTGATTCTTCAAAAAAGGGATTGGGATGTTTGTTGATGAAAAATAAAAAATTCATTGCCTATTCTTCAAGGAATTGAATGTTCATGAACAGAAATATCCAACGCATGACATCGAGTCGGATTTAGTGATCTACACTTTGAAAATTTGGCAACATTATCTCTTTGGGGAGAAGTGTGAAATATATAAGGATCACAAAAGCCTCAAGTATACATTCAAATAGACAGAGTTGAACCTGCACTAATGAAGATAGTTAGAGCTGATCAAAGACAATGACTTCTCAATCCATTACCATCTCGGGAAAGAGAACAAGGTGGAAAATGTCATAATTAGAAAGGACCCATTGATTATATCATTGATCAGAATTGAAAAGGATCCAATATTCATTGACATGATGAAGATAGACATGGGAATCATAATGATGGGAACATCATAAATCATTTCACAATTGATTGCTCAACAGTCACTTTTGGAATGATTATAGGATGATCAAAAGGATGATGTCGGAATTTAGGAAAAAGTGGAAGGTATCAAAAAAGGGAAATCTTTATAGTTTAATGTTAATGAAGGGGGAATTGTGAGATTTGGGAAAAGAATATGTGTTCCATCAATTCCGTAGCTGATGAAGGAACTTTTCGATGATGTTTATAGTTCAAATTTCTCTATTAACCCAGGAAACACAAAGATGTATTGAGATATCCAAGAGAATTATTGGTGGGAAAATATGAAGAAGGAGATCGCTGAATATACCTCAAAGTGTCTGGAGTGTTACCAAGTGAAGGCAGAGAGGCAGTAGTCTAAGGGGATGATGAAACCATTGCCCATATTGAAATGGAAATGGGAGAAAAACACCATGGACATTGTCAATGGACTTCTGAAGACAACCAAAGGCAACATTGCAATCTGGGTTGTTGTGGATTGTCTTATCAAGACTGCACACTTCATTGCTATTCGGGAGGATTTCTCTAAGGATCAACTGGCATAGGTATATATCAGGGAAGTGATAAGGCAGTATGGAGTACCACTATCTATTGTGTCCGATCGAGATCCAAGGTTCACCTCTCTGTTTCAAAAGAGTCTTCAACATGTTCTAAATACTAAAATGAACATCAGTACGACCTATCATCCTCAAACTGATTTCCAATACAAGCGGACTATCCAAACAGTTGAAGAACAGTTAAGATCATGATTAATGAACATTAAAGGTGGATGGGATCAACATATTTCTCTGGTTGAGTTCTCTTATAATAACATTTTCCACTCGAGCATCCAAATGGCTCCATATGAAGCCCTTTGTGGGAAAAGGTGCATAACATCGACATGTTGGGATGAGTTCGGTGAGAATAAGTTTCATGGACCAGAAATGGTTGAAGAAATACAGGTGAAGGTGAAAACCATTCAGCAACATATCAAGGCAGCCTAGAGTCGATAGAAGAGTTATGAAGATAACCATCGACGACACCTTGAGTATAAAGTTTGAGACATGGTTTTTCTACACATATCTCCATGGAAGAAGGTCATGAGGTTTGGAAATAAAGGTAAGTTAAGTCCATGGTACATCGGCCCCTTCAAGATTCTTGATCGTGTTAGGGATGTGGCCTATCGACTACCACTTCCACCTACCATGGCCAAATGTACATGATTTCCTTCATGTATCCCTATTAAGGAATTACATACTAGACCCTTCACATGTAATCTCTTAAAAGGTGGTACAGTGAGAGGATGATCGTTCTTATAAGGAGAAACCCGTGAAGATCTTGGATTGTAGATAAAAAGTTCTATGAAAAAAGAAAATTCCCTTCGTCAAGGTGTTGTGGGGAAACCAAATGTTTTAAAAAGTGATGTGGGAATTATAGAAAATGATGAAGCGGAGTTACCCACATCTGTTCTAGTGTGGGAAAAGTAAATTTTGAGGGAGAAATTTCATAAGGGGAAGATTATAATGACCAAAACATTCATTAATTGAAATCCACCTTGATGTAATTAAATTTATCTGTATGTAAAATGTTTATATAAAATGTCAACTAATTTGGTTTTATATTAAGAATTGTGATCGTTGCTAATATATTTGTTTAACATTGATCACATGATTATTATAAACACAGGGTTTTAACAAATAAAAATTTATTCTAACAAAGGAAGTGATGGCTTTATCTAGTAGAATTGCTCCATATGAAGCCCATTTGATGGATATCGGAAAAGAGGTGGCATCATTGGTCTTTAGTCTTGACCAATACACAGATGATCTTCATCATGTCAATCTCAAATGGAACCTTCTACAAGAGAATTGGAATTTGGTAGAGATCACCAAACATGCAATGTTATCCAAGCCACACTAAGAGTCTGTCACCATTGTGCACAATACCCTTAGGTCTTATGCGGCTGTTTTAAGGGTTTATGTAACAAATCCATAGTACTATGGTTATGTACATTATTTTTGTATATAATAATGAATATAATTTCATTTTATTATTGTTACCATTTTAATAGTTTTTAAAGAACAAATAGTAAACTTTGTTGGTGTTCAATTAATAAATCTATTTTGATGAATTAATGGATTTTTGAATAAAATAATATTTTAAAAAATATTATTATTATTAAAATAATTTTTATTAAATATAAACGATCGTAGAATTTTATGAATGGAATTGTAATTTTTATTAAGGTTTGAAATCCATTTTTGTCAAAACCCATTAATTTTAGACAAATATCGGTTTTTATTTTAAATGTAAAAATTAACATATTTTGAAAATTATTTAGATAAAATGAATATTATTTCTAGAATCTGGACATCGAAATTATCGAATGATGGATTTTTCATAATTTTCTGAGACAGTCAAATTTTTGGGTACAAATTAAATTCCGTTTAAATATATAATGTGTTTCATGAAATAATAATGACCCAATAGTGATGTAATAAAATTATATAAACCACATGTTCAGCCAATATATGTTTAACTATTAAAATAATGTGTTTTGGGTTTGTTTTTTATTTTACAATGCTTTAGTGGAACCTTCAAGACTTATTAAACAATTTATCTTTTTAAATTGTTTTCCTTGGGGGTGTGTGACTCACCTCCACATAAAAAACCACATTATTTTTAGATGCTAGGACTTTGTAATTATAAAAAATTGTCTTACACATCACTTTTACAAAAAACATGGGCAAAAACCATGGGTTGGTTTGTGGTTTGGATTAGTTTAATGTGAGGGTCCCAAACCAAAATAATAAATAATCCCTTCAACTTTCTTATATAAACCCACCCAAGATCACACTTACACCTCACTCAAATCCTTTTTAGTTCATAAAACATTTTCCCTACTCTCCCTAGAATCCTCCCATGGTGCCCCAAGATCCCTGGAATCCTCTCGCAGGCCTCTCTCAAGTCTACGGAATCACATTTCCATGTAAGGGTTTTTCTTCCACTCTCTTTTTTGTCCAATTTTTTTAATAATTTTATGCCCTTTTAATTTCCACTATAAATGTTGGGGTATGGTTTATCACCTCCCACATAATTCCATTTTTATGTTTGAATTATTGGATACCCCTTTCTCACTCATTAAATGCCTCCCATGTTCACCCGTTACTATGCCAAAATTACGAGAGGAATTTCTCTCCCCTCATTTACATTCCATCAATTCTTCTGTATCATGAATCTAATTTCCATTACATTTTTTGGGACATGTATAAATTTAAACCCCTTACTGTCCATGTTATATAAATTCAATGATACACCACTTTCTCTCCCATCAACAATTTTTATGAATTCTTACATCACGCCGTTACGCTGCCGAAATTACACTGATTTTACAAGCAATTTCCATTGTGTAGTGAATACCATGCCCATTTCTCTATAAAGGGTATTCACCTTTATGGACATTTACTTTGATTATAAAGTTTCATTTATGAATTCCACATTCCTTTATCAAGGAATAAATGATGATGTTATATGATCTATGGGGCAGACTTATGCATGAAATGAAAGGTTTAAGAAGCGTGTTCCCTTATAGCGCTCCAATGTATTGGGTAAAGTATAGAATCATGATTTGTCATGTGAAATGGGTGTTTAATCATGATAACTCAAGTGAAACTAGGTTTTACTCATGCTTCATGTGCAATGAGTATTTACTCATTCTCCATGTGTAACGAGCCTTGGCTCATGCTAATTCCATGTTAAGTGTTGTTGCCACATTTCCATGTTATGGTTATAATGCTTTATCATGAACTTATGTTTATGATTCTATTATTCTATATTGATATGCCTAATCACTAACATGTATTTTATTCTTCATGTTATTGCAATATTATTCCCTTATTGGGATTTATAGCTCACCCTAATCTTATGCATGTCATTAGTTTATCACATGCAATGCTATGTACGGGGGAAAGTAGTGGTCATGTAAAAGAAGTTTTCAATAAAGATGTTGTATTTCATGTTTTATGTTGTTATGAAATGATCATAAGCCCCAAATACACTAGACCTCTCAATATTCTATGTTTTATCAAGTGAGGTTTATGTAATAAATTATCTTTAATTGTTTAATAAAAATCAGGGTTTTTAAAATATATTATTCCAAGAACATGTATTGTGGAATAAATGTAACACCCCAAGCTTCCAAGGTATGCTTTTATTTGAATAATATAGTAGCATGTGTTGTACGCATGTTTGAGCTCTAACGTACCACAACCAATCAAACTAGCCGTTATGAATAGTAATACCCACTTTTTTAAATTTTATAAATTTTATCATTCAAAATGGACTTCTATTTTGGATTCAGAATATCGAAATTAGCTTAGGTTGATTTTTTTGGTATTTTTCTGAAAACTTTCAATTTTACGTTAATAGTGAAAAAATTTGAGTTATAGTATAAAACCAAATTTTTCTTAAAATAATTATTTATTTTATTTAAATTTATTTTAGTTAAAAATCGATACATAATACCAATATAAGTTCAATGTGAATTATTAGAGATAGTTTATAATAATTTTAGATATATAAAAACTTTATTTAACTTTTTACCGTCCTTTACCCAACTCCTAGGAGAATTTGAAAATTCATATAAAACATAATTTTACCACTTCTATGAGTGGAATGTCAAAAATATGAGAGAAAAAGTTTATATCAGTAAAAAAAATTTGTTTCAATAAGATGAAAATAATATTTGGTGAATAGTAACTTTTTACTTCTATTTACCATAGTTAAAATTAAATAGGGTAATTAAGTGTAAAAATGATATTTTTATTACCCTAACACATGTCCTAATTCTATTGGAAAAGTGTAACTAGACCAAAAAAACTATAGGAACAAAATATGAACCTTTTTGGCCCACATGGTTTAGATTAGGACATTTATTATTATTTAATTCAATGAATAGTTAAAAGAGTTAAAATCAATGTTAATAACTGAATAATTTTTAATATAGGGTTATAAATAAGATAAATTCGAGTATAAATATTCCTTAGAGACATAAAAATATTCCTACATAATTTTAAATTTTTTATATTTTTGGACATTAAATAATTTATTTTATTTATGACACAATTATGATACAATAATTACTTAATTAATGAAATATTAAAATAATTGATATTATAAATATCAAAATAAATTTAATTGGAGACTTTTTATGAATTCCAATAATTTTATAGGTTAATATGACTTGTTTGGGTTGTTTAGATGAATTTATTTCTGAAGTAATAATTATGTTAAGAATTTATCAAAAACGAAATACCAAATAGTGTCAAAATTGACAAAAAGAGTTTTTAATACAAATATTACATTATTAATTGATATTATATTCCTAAAAATCTAAGGTTCGGCCAAAAAACTATATAATGATAGGATAATCAATAATAAATAACTTGGGGTTTTCTAAGAAGTATATAGTATGTTTATTAACAATTTAATAAAAAATAGAATGAGACACTGTAGATGTCAAACTATTTAACTAATAGTTAAATCTAAAACATAAAGTAAATATATGATAAAAACCTATAAATAATCTATTGGTTGAGTGGTTTTTGGCCCATTCCAAAATTATCCTTTAAATAATATATTTTGGAGCCATTACAAACAAAATATGAGTTTATTATAAAATAATAATTCTAGCTTTTCCTAAGGTTCCCCTCACCCCTCTTATAAAAGGGCACTCCCCCTTCGCTCTAATTCACATATTCAAAGCCATTTGGCTCGGCCAAACCCTGCCCAAATACCCTCTAAACTATCCTACCTTCATCCTCGAGGCCATGCTTTAGTCATAAATCCATCCTAATGATCCCCTTTGATCAAATCAATGGGAATAACCCGAAGAAGAGTTATATATTTCATTAACTCTATAATGTTATTTTCTTCTTCCACTTACTTTTTCTTTGTTGTTAACATTATAAAATAATAAATCTAGACTCTTATATATATTTTGATGTTATTATAAATATAGTACAACCAAATTAATTATTCTATCCATCCTTTGAATGACATGTCACCATACGTGCGTACGTACGGCCTACCCTCTCCATGACGTTTTGTAATTGTTATTCAATACAATATTATTTATATGGGTATAATAATGATGTGTAATTTATGCAAATAGTAAATATAACATGATAATGATTCTTTATATAAGATATAACATATAATTTTATATTATTTTAATATAAAAAGAATGATATTGTCGCTCGTGCATACGTACAGATTACTCTCTCCACGAACGCGATGAGATTCATTCCCCATCATATCCATTCAAGACTAATTTTCATTAGATGATTAAAAATAATGTTTAAAGTGTTGATATAATTCTGGATATGTATAATATACATCCCATCCATAATAAATATGACTCACATAAAAAATAATATAAAGGAACACGAATTTGTTAACACCCTAAACAACAATAATACTAAGATATTATTAACAAAGAAATGTTAAAAGATCATATATGATATCATATTAATGTATATGATTCTTGTATAATGTAATAAAAATTATTACACCATTATATAGGAAGTGAACCTACCATTGACCAAGGAAAAGAAGAAGGTAAGGGTTAAATCTACAATCTCTTCATTATCCGAGGTTATTTATACGTAATTATCTATTGGGACCTCTTTATCATCCACATCTATGCTTCTTAAAAATGTATTCCAAAATATTTTTACTATTTACAAGATTATGGGTTAATGTCATTTATACCCTTGTTTTAATTTTTATAAAATGGTATTAAAGGAATCTTTCTATCATTTTCGAAACAAGGTACTTTTAAACATTTTCGACAAAATTAAGGTATGAATGTCTATTTTTAACTTATACAGTAGGTGTGGCTATTTTTACCAATTATAACATCATCAAAGATAACCTTATAATATTATATAAATATTTTGAAAATAAAATTTTTCATTATAAATTATGTTATTCTTAAATGATTTCAAAATAGAAGGAGATATTTCTCTGAAAAAAGGATTTGATTTCATCTATGTCAACATCCTTTGATGTATTTTATGCTTATATGAAGTTGATTTATTGTGATTCAAATATTCCATATTGTATTTATGGTTTGGTGATATGTTTGATTGTGGAAGTGTTATTTTTATACCATTAATGGATTAGGGATAAATTATTGACATTTTCTATGCTAGTTTTAATACGAATGTTTATGTTATGTTTAAACCATTTCGTATGAGGAATGCATTGGACATAGTAGGTGACTGGTAGAGCCCGATATAGCTCCTTGATGCATCAGTAGGTCTCATGAGACAAACTATTGTCTTGGCACAAGGCCTTGACCAAATCTTATTTGTAGTCTTGGCACAAAGCCTCGATAATGTGGTTATGAAAGTCTGGCATTATGCATTCCATCATTATGAAAGATGCTATTGATATTTCATTTGATTATTATACTACTAGAATATCCATGTGAATAAGTTAATGGAATTATTTTTATTTTTTTCATTTACATGTTATGTTGATGTTCATGTTTAAAAAGATTTTGTTTTAGTCTTATACATTTCCTTAAATTTTTATGCTTATTTATGAAAATTTCTGATATATTGTTATCTTTACTGAGCATCTGATCTCACCCCTTTATATGTTTTATTTTTCCCAGGAGGCGAAGAAGTATATTATGACTGAATGGTAGAGATAGTCTATGGGATCTCAGTGTTTTCTATGGAAACAATGTGGTTGTAGTTTTCCATTTGTAAATGTAATGAAATCCTTATTAATGTATCTAGTACTTCCAAGGCTACTAAACTAATCGGTCTTTCGAGATTTTTTTTTATCATGTAAATGATACGTAATAATGCACTGACTCTAGGATTCTGGGTTCGGGGTGTTATAGTTGGTATCAGAGGAGGTTTATTACAAACCATGGAATCTACATTTAGATAAATTTTGATTAGATCCCATTAACCTAAGATAGACATTGAGTATTAGTATAGAAGAACTTCCTAAAAATTTGGCATTATAGTGGTTTTGTTATTTTTCCAAGGAATAAATCCCTATTTGTATATGATCTGATAGAGGTTGCTCTAGCACATATGTACCTAGGGGTAAAACCTAGAAACACTGCTTTGAGCTAGAATCGAACAGGAACTGGGGCACGACAATGGGCCTTTCTGCACTCCGGGTTATGAAACTCTCAAAGGATATGCTTATGATAATTATCGATTTCCTTAGAAACCACTATGAAGGTATTATGTGTATATACTTCCTCAAAGAAAACATTTTTTTATTATTATGGGATATATCAATAAACTATTCAGTTTATGTCAACTGTTTTACATGTTCGAAATTATGTATTTTGATTCATAAACTAATCTAGTTTATGCCATTGTTTAGAAATGGTGCCTAGTGGAAGGAATGGAAACCGTATCAATGCACACACTACATGTAGGGATTGACCTCTTGTTCAAGATAATTAAAGTAGAGTTGAGGATAGAACTGTTGCTAATCAGCTTATCACTATAATGGTACAACTTACTCAGGTTATGAATAATAACCTTACTTTTATGGAGAACCCTGATCCACAATGCGGAGGATCAATGTTAGACCGCTTCATGAGGCAACAACCACCAACATTAAATGGGTGTAAAAATCCATTAGTAGTTGACCAATGGATAAATTCCTTAGAGAAAATATAACACACCTTAGGGAGTAACGAAAGGGAAAATATTGTCATTGAAGTTTACCGCCTCACTGGAGATTTTGATCAATGATGGTCATTGATTCAAAACAAAAATGTAGATGATTAAGTATCAAATCTGGAATGGAGGGAGTTTAAATAGATTTTATTATAATAATATATTCCTCATGACCATGAAGCAGACATGGAAAGGAAATTTCTGAGTCTAAGGCAAAAGGAGGATAATAATGTCGCGAAGTATGAAGTTTACATTACAAGGTTAGAGAGGCTTACAAAAAATTATATACGTAACACAAGAAGTAATATTGATCGTTTCTTTTATGGGTTAAAACCATTTCTATGTTGATCATTAGTCTCTCAATCCTTCTCATTGTTCGATGATATTGTCTCATGTTCCATCAAGACAGAAAAATAATTCTCTAAGCCTTACGACTTTAAAGAAAAGCAAGAGAAGAATAGACTTTCTGAACTCTCTAGAAATGGAAATAAGTGGAAGAAGGGAAAATTTGAATATCCATCACACAGTAAATGTGGGAAGAAAGACCCCGGTACTTTCCTGAAGGGAATAAGAGTCTGTTACAAGTGTGGTGAAAAGGCCACCATGCTCAGGATTGCAAGGGGAAGAAAGAGGATGTCGATGTTGAATGCTATAATTATAGAGAAAGGGGGCATTATGAAAATGAATTTCCTAAGCGTCAAGGGAACTTAACTCCTAAAAGGACAAGGTATCAAGGCCAAGTTTATGCTATCACTACTATTGAGGAAGAAGCTCCAAAATACATGGTGGCAGGTAATTTAATGGTTTCATCATGTTTAGAAAATTCTTCATTTTATTCTGGAGCATCACATTGTTCCATATCATCCCAGTTTGCTATGAAAATTCGATATTTTTAATTTGATTTAAAAAGGGATTTTTTGGTCCATACTCCTAAGGGAATTATCATCAAAACAATGTTTTGTGAATCAGTACCAATTAGAGCATATAAATGTTATTTATCTACTGATCTAATCATCATACCCATGATTCAATTTGATATAATCCTTGGTATGGATTGGATTTCCCAACATGATGCAATAATTTATTGTAAGAAGAATGAGGTTAATATTTTTGATGATGATGATAAAGAACACCTTATCATTAGAGAAGAAATGTCGCCACCAGATTCTTATCTAGATCCCCCTTGTAGCTCAAATAAATTCAATTATTGGGGAGGAAGAGAATGAAATAACTATGGGTGAGGAAAGGAATTTTCAAATAGAGGATGTACCTATTTTGAATGAATATGTTGACGTGTTTCCAGAAGATTTACCTAGACATCCTCTAGAATGAGAAATGGAGTATTCCATTGATTTAATTCCTGGATCAAGGCCCATGTCGAAGACCCCTTATAGAATGGTCACTGTGCAATTAGTGGAACTAAAGAAACAACAAATGTAATTGAGTAATAAGGGATTTATTATCCCTAGTGTTTCTCCATGGGGAGCCCCTTTCCTTTTAGTTAATAAGAAAGATGGATCTATGAGGTTCTGCATTGAATACAGGGAGATCAATGCTATAACAATAAAGAACAAGTATCCCCTAACTCGCATTGATGATTTATTTGACCAAATGCATGGAGCTCAATACTTTTTAATGATTGACCTTCGATCTGGATACCATTAGTTGTGCATGAAGAAGGAATACATTCTGAAGACAACATTTCGAACCAGGTACGAGCATTATAAGTTTACAACAATGGATTTTGGATTGACTAATTCACCCTCTGTATTCATGGATCTAATGAATAGAGATTTCAAGGAATATCTCGATTATTTTGTAGTGGTATTAATTGATGATATCTTGGTATACTCCTAAAGCTATGAAGATCATGGAAATCAATTCCGCATTATCCGAAAGACTCTTAGAAGACATGAATTTTGTGGGATGTTTAGCAAGTGTGAATTCTAGGTTCAAGAGACTTCATTTCATGGCCATATCATCTCTAAGGATGGAATCTCTGTTGATCCTTCTAATACAAGAGCGATCCAATAATGTCTAGAACCGACAAGTATAACTGAGGTACATAGTATTATTGGTTTAGTAGGTTATTATCAACATTTCGTCTAGAATTTTTCCCAATTCCCTAACCCATTATCCATGATCACACGTAAAGTGGTTAATTTTTTTTTGGACAAAAGAATGCGAACAATGTTTTGAATAATTGAAGAGAAGATTAGTCAATGCTCATATATTGACTCTACCATCAGGGAAATATGGGTTTGTTATTTATAGTGATTCTTCAAATAAATTACTTGGTTTTGTCCTTATGCAGAATAATAGGGTTATTGCATATGCTTCAAGTTAGCTAAAAATTCATGATAAAAATTATCCTACTCAAGATCTTGAGTTAGAAGCTGTAATATTTGCATTGAAGATATGGAGACATTATCTCCATGGTGAAAATGTGAGATATATACCGATCACTAGAGTTTAATGTATATTTTCTCACAAATGGAACGCAACATGAGGCAAAGGCGATGGCTTGAACTACTCAAGGATTATGATTGCACTATACACTACCACTCGGGGAAGGAAAATAAGGTTACAAATGATTTGAGTAGAAAATATCATGGAGTTTTGAACAAGATGAGAGTTTCAAAGGATCTTATATACATGGATCTAGTAAATATGGATACGAGAAACTCCATGGAAGGTGAATCGTAAATAATTTTTCAAATTGTTTTCAAACCATCTTTACTAGAGAGGATTAAGAGATCTTAGACCAGTGATGATGAGTTTCAAAAGAAAATTAAAGCTGTGAATGAAGGAAGATTGAGTGACTTTGTGTATGAAGATTGAATTTTGAATTTTGGGAAGAGACTTTGTGTTCCCAATATACCTCATCTAAAACAATAATTTTTGGGTGATTCTCATAGATTTAATTTCTTTATACACCATAGGAGCACAAAAATGTATAAATATTTGAAGGAAAATTTTGTGTGGGACAACATGAAGAGAGAGATTTCTGATTTTTTGTTAAGATGAATGGTTTGTCAACAAGTGAAAGCTGTAAGGAAACATCCTCGAGGAGTCATGAAACCTCTTCCCATACCTGAGTGGAAATGGGATAATATTACAATGGACTTTATCATGGGAATAACAAAAACTCCTAGAAATGATGATGAAAAATGGGTCATTATTTATCATCTTACCAAGTCAGCACATTTTCTTTCAATAAGAGATGATTTACCACTTGAACGATTGCCTAGACTATTTGTTAATGAAGTTCTAAGACTTCATGTAGTACCACTATCGATTGTTTCGGATCGTTATCCACATTTTACATCAAGATTCATGAAAAGTCTTCAGAAAGCCCGGAATACTGAACTTCTTTTGACCACATCCTACCACCCTCAAACTAATGGAAAATTCGAACAGACTATTCAAACCTTAGAACACATGTTGAGATCATGCTCACATGAATTTCAAGGTATGTGGGATCAATATTTACCTCTGGTAGAATCTTCTAATAACAATAGCTTCCATTAAAGTATTCATATGGAACCATATGAAGAGTTATATAGAAAGAGATGTCACACACCAACCAGTTGGGATGATGTTGGTTAAAGAAAACTCATAGGCCTAGAACTGGGGAAGGAAACTATGGAAAAGGTGAAGGTAATCCAAAACGACATCAAAGAAGCTCAAATTAGGAAAAAGAGCTATGCTGATTACCGAAGGAAGGATTTCGAATTTTAGGTAGGAGATCATGTCTTCTTGATGGTATCTCCATGGAAGGAGGTTAACATTTCTGTAAAAAGGGAAAATTGACTCCCAAGTACATTAGAGCTTTCAAAATTTTAGAACGAATTGGGGCTCTATCTTAACATTTGGCAATGCCGCCAAGTCTCTCCAAAGTTCACGATGTGTTCTATGTATCAATATTGAGAAAATACATGTCTGACCCAATGCATGTACTCACCTATTAGGAATTAGAACTGGAACTCGATCTGTCTTATTGTGAAGAGTTTTTCAAGGTTCTCGATGTTGGAGAACAAGTGCTGAGAAACCAGATGACTCGTCTGGTAAAAATTCTATTGAGAAACCATAAGATGGAAGATGAAACATGGGAACCTGAGGAACATATGATAAATAACCACCTGAGTCTTTTAATGTAGTAATATTCTATAAATTTTGAGGATGAAATTATTTGAATGAGGGGATAATGTAACATACCAATCTTCCACAATATACTTCTCCTTGAATAATACAGTAGCGTGTGTTGTTCCCAACTTCAAGTTCAAACAAACCACAACCAATCAAACTAGTCGTTATGAATAGTAATACCCACTTTTTGAATTTTTATAAATTTTATCTTTCAAAATGGAATTCATTTTTGGATTTCGAATATCGAAATTATCTTAGGGTTAATTATGGGTATTTTTTCTGAAAACATTCAATTTTTGGTGAATAGTGAAAAACACTGAGTTTTAGTTTAAAACAGAATATTTATTTTAATAATTACTTATTTTATTTAAATATATTTTAGCTCAAAATAGATACATAATACCAATATAAGTTCAATTCAAGTCATTGGAGTCAGTTTATTATAATTTTAGATATATAAAAAATATATCAAACTTTTTACCGTCTTTTACCCACCTCTTAGTAGAATTTTCAAATTCACATAAAACATTATTTTACCACTTCTATGAGTGGAATTTAGAAAATCCAAGTGACACGATTGATATGAGTAAAAAAAATTTGGTTTAATAAGATGAAAATATATTTTTGGTGAATATTAATTTTTTACTTTTATTTACCACGCTTAAAAGTAAATATAATAATAATGGGTAAAAATGATATTATTCTTACCCTAAATCATGTCTTAATTCTATTGGAAATGTATAATTTGACCTAAAAATATTAGTAATAATTATGAACCTCTTTCGTCTACTTGTATTAGATTAGGACATTTATTATTATTTAATTCAAAGAATAGTTAAAAATGTTAAAATCAATGTTTAATAACTAAAATTTTTTAATATAAGGTTATACATAAGATAAATTTGACTATAAATATTCATTAGAAATCTAAAAATATTTCCTACATAATTTTATTTTATCTATATTTGTTAGACATCAAATAATTTAATTTATTTATGACACAATGATGATACAGTAATAACTTAATTAATGCAATATTAAAATAATTGATATTATAAATATCTAAATAAATGTAATTTGATAATTTTTTAGAATTACACTAATTTTATAGGTTAATATGAAATGTTAGGGTTGGTTATATGAATTTGTTTTCTAATTAATAGTTCTGTTATGAATTTAGAAAAAACAAATTCTAAATAGTGTCAAAATTGACATAAAAGAGTTTTTAAACCAAATACTATATTATTAATTGATAATATATTCCTAAAAATCTATGGTTCTTCCAAATAACTTATATAATGATATGTTAATCATTAATTAACCACATGGAGTTATATTATAAGTATATAGTATGTTTATTAACCATATAATAGAAAACAACTAAGAGACATGGTAAATCTAAAACTATTTAACTAATAGTTAAATCTAAAAGATAAAGTTAATATAGTGACCCAAAACTGTCTAAAACCTATTGTTTTAGTGTTTTTCAACCCATACCAACCTTATCCTTTAAATAAAACATTTTGGATCCATATGAAACCGAAAATAATGTTATTATAAAATAATATTTCTAGTTTTTTCCTATGGTTCCCCTCACCCCTCTTATAAAAGGGCACTACCCCTTCTATCTAATTCACACAATAAAAGCCATTTGTATCAGAAAAACCCTACCAAAATTCTTTATAAACTTTCCTTCCTTCTTCATAGAGGAATTTATTTTTTTATAAAGCCAACCTAAGGAGCCCTTTTGATCAAATCAATAGGAAGAACCCGACGAGGACGTAAATATTTCATCACATCTTTCAAGTTCCTTTCTTATTACACTTCCTTTTTATTTGTTTTTTTATTTCTAAAATAATAACGATATTATATTATATATACTATGATGTTATTATAAATATGGTAAATCAAAATTCATTATTATATCTATCCTTTTAATGACATGTCACCATATGTATGTACGTACGACATACCATCTCCACGACGTGGTGTAATTGTTATTCAATACATTATTATTTGGATGGGTTTAATAATGATGTGTAATTGATGTAAATATTAAATATAACATGATAATGATTCTTTATATATGATATAACATCCAATTATATATTATTTTAATATCAAAATAATGATATTGTCGCTCATGCGTATGTATGGATTACCGTCTCCACGAACCTGATGGGATTCATTCCTCATCGTATCTATTCAAGAATAAATTTCATTAGATGATTAAAAATAATGTTTAGAGACATGATATAATTCTGGATATGAATAATATACATCCCATCCATTAAAAATATGACTCAAATATCAAATAATATAAAGTAAAACGAATCTATTAACACCCGAAGCAACGATAATACTAAGATAGTATTAACAAAGCAATGATAAAAGATCATATATGATATCATATTAATGTATATGATTCTTGTATAATTTAATGAGAATTATTTCACCATTATACCAGAGGTCAACCTACCCTCGACCAAGTAAATGTATAAGGTAAGGGTTAATTTTACAATTTCTTCATTATCCGAGGTCGTTTATATGTAAATATCAATTGTGCCCTCTTTATCATCTACATCCATGTTTCTTAAAAATGTATTCCATTTTTTTTTAATATTTACTAAACTATGTTTTAAAGTCATTTATACCCTTTTTGTACTTTTTATAAAATGGTTTGAGAGGAATATTTCCATCATTTTCCAATCAAGGTACTTTTTTTACCCTTTCGTCAAAATTAAGGAAAGAATATCTTTTTTTAACTTATACGTCAAGTGTTGCTATTTTTCGCCATCATAAAATCGTTGAAGCTTCCATTACAATCTTATAAGAATATTTCAAAAATAAAAGTTTTATTTATAAATTATGTGACTCTTAAATTATTTCAAAATAAAAAGAGATATTTCTCTGAAAAAAGGTTTTGATTACATCTATATCAATATCCATTGAAGGATTTTAAGGTTCTTTGAAGTTGATTTATTATGATACAAAACTACCATATTGTATTGAAGGTCTTGTGATATGTTTGACTATGGATGTTTTATTTTTATACCATTCATAGTTTATGGATAAAGTATTGACATTTCGTATGCTAGTTTTATTACGAATGTTTATCTTATGTTTATACATTTTAGTATGATGAATGCATTAGACTTAGTAAGTGACGGGTGGAGCCCTCTACAGCTCCTCAATGCATGAGTATGTCTCATGAGACAATCTAGTGTCTTGGAACAAGGCCTTGACCAAATAATATTTGTAGTCTGGGCACAAGGCCTTGACTATGTGGTTATGAATGTCTGGAATTTTTCATTCTATCCTTATGAAAGTGGCTATTGATATTGCATTTGATTACTCGACTAGTAGAATATCCATGTGAATAACTAAATGTGATTATTTGATTTTTATCTTTTCTATATTATATTGAAGTTCAAGTTTAAAAGCCTATTGTTTTAGGCTTATACATTTCCTTAAATTTTTATGCTTATTTATGAAAGATTCCAATATATTGATATCCTTACTAGGCATCTGACCTCACCCCTTTCTATGTTTTATTTTAACCAGGATGCGAAAAAGTATATTATTACTGACCTATAGGGATAGTATATTGGATCTCAGTGTTGTCTATGGAAACAATGTTGTTTTAGTTTTCCATTTTTGAATTTAATGTAAACATTATTAATGTATCTAGTACATCCATGGCAACTAAACTAATCTGTCTTTCGAGATTTGATCTTTTGTGATCATGCCAATGATACGTAATAATGCACAGACTCTGGGATTTTGTGGTTAGGGTATTACAATAAATACATTTAAATTCCAAAAATAATGATTATAAGTTCATATATGTAAACACCCTTTATATAAATTGTATATGTATTTCACTACTCAATTTTTTAGCATTGATTCCCATGATGAAATTTCAGCAGCCTAACAGGGAATTATAAATATTCATGGAAGGAATTAAGAAGAGATTAATGGGTCAATAATTATTTAGAAATAGTATGGATAATATGGGGATTGATATAAAACATACCCCATCAGCAGAAATTTAAAATTTATGAGCATAAAATGTAGAAGATTCTTGAATAAAATGAGAAAGTGATGTTCACATAAAAAATTTATTCATCCTAATGGTGCAACATAAAAATTAATAAAAAGTGTTGATTAGAGAGAAAGGGGATTATAAACATTTATAATTAAATTGTTTAGTAATTGGAACAATTATATATATCCCACTTTAGGAAAGTGGAATAGAATGTATAACATAATAATGAAACACTAATAAAGAGGAGAAAGGAATGAACCATTACAAGAGTGTTAAGCTCCAAAAGATTGAAATGAGGATTATTTAGATATTAGGTAACCCCAGGAGGATTATAGAGAATGAATTTAAGTTTAATGACGTTCTAAAATTACTTTTAGTGAATATAAATAAGAGCATGGGTCGGATCTTATTTGATCAGGGAGGGATTTCTTTAATATTAAGGTTTTCGAGTCCACAAAATAAAATATTCGAAATTAAAATCATTTATAGGGTGTTTCCAATGGTTTTTACCAAAGTCGATTCTTTATCATTATTTTATTAGGAATGTATTAAATTATTGAAATATTAACCTTTATTATGTGGAGGTGAGTCACACTATTATGAAAATGAATTTAAAATAATTAAATATATTATATGTTTTTTAGGATCCATAAATACATTATAAAATGAATAAAAAATATAAAATAATCTTATTTTAAGAGGAAAAAATATAATAATATAATTTTACCCATTATAGAATTTATCACATTAATTTTGGGTCATTATGATTTCATAAAACACATCATATAATTATACTGTATTTAATTTTTCCCCTAAAATTCAACTATCTCAGAAAATTATGATAATTTAACAATGGGAAAATATGGATTTTATTATTAATGAAATAATATGAATTTTATATAAATAATTTTTTAAACATATCACTTTTTCACTTTTTAATATAATAATCAATTATTATTGAAAATGATATGTTTTTGGCTATATTTTTTGTGAACCCTAATAAAACATCATGTTTGAAATGATTAAATGTATATGATTATTTATGATTAATCAACATAATTTAATATTAAAATTTAATTAATATATTATTTATTTATAAAAAATTTATAAAAAAAAAATTATTTAAATTAACGGAATAATACCCAAAAATATAATTCGTGTTTTGTAGTACCATAAGAACTATATTCATTATTATTTAAAAATGAATTAACATAATCAATTTTCTAGGGTATTGAATCATATCTATTTAATACACCTGTGTAGTCCCTAAGAGTACGATTTCTGATGGTGGGAATTTCAAGTGGTTGTTAAACAAAATTTGTTTGGCCCATTATCTAGATGAGATTGAGATTATTGCATAAATGGTTCCACACATGCTTAAGTAGTTGGATATCATCATGGGCTTGGTCAAGGTAAAATCCCATTGCTGCTATATCCCTCAAGAGATACAATAAATGGGATTTATAAGGTATAATTATACTGAATTAGGAAATCTCTTCATTTGTCTGTATCAACTAGATTTGTTAATGCCCTATATTTATACCAATCATGGGATGACTATTTAATGACTATATTATAAATGGTAATGATTCCTACAGGTCGTTTAAATTTTTTTGGATATAATAAAAAATAAGTTCAAGTGTTTTCTATAAAAATATTACATAATAAAACATTAAATTATAATGGAATATTACTTATATCAGTTTGGGTAATTACAATCTTCCACCATTGATAAACTTCACTGTCAAAATTTTCATTTCACCCCCTTAAAAATGATGAGTGTAATTATGTCTCATCAATTCCCATATTTCCCACAATACTTATTTAAGATTTTAGTTTATCCACAATACTTTAACTGGGTGAATTTCTTTATTTCATATAAATTTTCTTATATGATATAAGATCTTCTCTAACTTCTCTTCATTTGAAATATCATTCTCAAATGGCACCACATATTGATAGAGTACATGTGAGGAGTCAGGTATTCACATTCTCGATTGTGATACATGGAATACACCATTAACACAATATAGGTTAGGTGGGAGTACAAGATGATAGACCATTGCTCTGATGCAATAATGGATATCAAAGGGGGTGATGCATCTCGGAATAAGAATTATATTATTCCCAAATATATCCACATTATTCCATGTATAAATGTATATGAATACCATGTCTCTAACATCAAAATCTAGTTATCATCGATGATTATCTGTATAGATATTTCATAGTCTCTTATCAAATGTGATGTGATGATGAATTGTATTAACCTTTCATCAATTTCCTAAACCATTTTAGGACCTAGTAGTTTTCATTCTGCAAATTCATCCCAACATATATGTGTCCTTCACGACATCCCATTAAATGATGCATTGGGATCCATTTGTATTCTCATGTAGAACAATATCATTAAGAGAAAACAACAAAAAGTAGATGTCGATCGCATCCTCCTTTGAAAATAATTTAGCATTATCTCAACATCTCTATTGGGGTTTGGATAGTCTAATATAATTGGCCAATTGTTTTGGGTGATAAATCAATGATGATGTGTAACATAGTGTTATAGCTTTCTAAATTCTTCTCCAGAACTTGGATGTGAATCATGGATCTTGATCATATATAATCTATAGTTGAACACCATGAAGCCTGACCACTTCCATGATTTATAACTACACATGTATATTAAATGATAATTCATCTCATATCTTAATGAAGTGTTCCATGTTTTTTAGATGATCAAACACAAACAATATATCATTATTCCATCTTGATGTCTTTGGAAAATCAGTAAGAAAGTCAATTTTGATAGTTTCCTCTTTCCACGTAGGTATGGGTAATGGTTTTATCATCCCCTTGTATTTTTTTCCTTTATGATTTAACTTATTGAAATACAAGACATCGTGATATATATTTTGAGATATCCTACTCTATAGTATCCCACAAATAGTGTTATTAAATATCTCAATATATATTTGTGCTTCGTGGGTGGATAGAGAAGGTTGAGATATCTATATCATTCAATAGATCATTCTTTAACTTAATATTTGACGGTGGAAATAGTTTTGACCCAAATATCACAACATCGTTATCCTTAAAATTGAACTCCAAGTATTTCCCTTCCCTTAAAGATTTCACTTTCTTCTGAATCCCCAAATAATCTATTTGAGCATCCATTAACATCACTAGAAGATATGGTTGAGTAGTTATTTGTGAAAGGATTTATGATGTTCCATCCATTATTATTCCCATACATCCATTCCAAATCAAATAAGTTCGCATCCATCTCAATTCATTTAAATGATATAATTTTCAGATTCTTTATCATTATATCATCATTCCCATTATTATTTTTCCCATGATTATAGTGGATTCATATTTAATAGTCTCTAATTAGCTTTAACCATCCTCATTGGAATATATTCTGTTATTTTTGTGTTCATATATAATTGAGGCTTTTGTGATCCAAAAATAATTAACTCCTCTGTGCCAAGAGATAATGTTGCCAAATTTTCAAAGAGAGGATCACTACAACCAACTCCATCTCCTATGTTGGGTAGTTTTTTTCATAAAAATTAAATATCCTTGAAGAATATACTTTCACTTTCTCATTATGAATTAAAACATATCCCAAGCCCTTATTCAATTTGATTCCAAAATCCATGAAAATTTATTCACATGATTATATTGTAAGCATAAGGGTAATGAGAAAACTCATTTTAAACACCTTGAATCTCTCTTTACATTCATCATTTGATGAAACAATTACTCCATTATATGTCATCATGGTATGAGGGTTTGAAAATAATGAAAAATTTCTCACAAACTATATATAATACATAACTAACCCTTGAAATATACTAATATCTATCATAGATATTGGCCTTAACAATCCTTTAATTTCGTATATTTTTCAATGGTCCAAGGATATACCATTTCTTGTTATGATATATCCTATGAAATAGTATTATTTCAACTAGAACTCACATTTTCTATACTTTTCATAAAGCTTATCCTTTCTCAAGGGTTTCCCACTATTCTCAGATTCTCTTCACAAGCCTACCTAATTTTAGAGTATATTAGAATATCATCTATATAGAGTACAAACCATTTGATGTGGTATTCCAAAAAGACTATATTCCTCAAGCACATGAATATTTCCATAGGATTACTGAGTCTTAAAGGCATCAATATTAACTCATAGTACCCATACCTTGTATAAAAAGTAGTCGCAGGGATATCCTCCTTCACCCTAACATGGTAATATACTGACCACAGATCCTCCATAGAGAAATATTTTCTCCATGTAGATGATATAATAAGTCATCAATTCAAGTTAATGAATACTTGTCCTTTATCATGATCTTTTTGAGATTATGATAATTGATGAAATGGTGCATTGACCTATCCTTATTCTTGATAATGTGGAATACTGTACCCCATGGTGAAGTACATGGGAATATATATCAATTATCTAGATTCTCATGAAGTTGTTTCTTCAATTCCTCATTTTCAATAACATCTATTCTATATGGAGTCTTGGATAATGGTAATACCTTAGGTATACGATTGATTTAAAATTAAATCACTCTAATAGGAGGAAGACCATGAAATTCTTTAGGAAACAGAGCAACATATTCTCTTATCATGGGAATATCATAAAAAATGATAATTTCCATAGACTCATTAATTTTACCTTGATAATATTTCATATATGGAACTAGTATCAATTCACGATATGATGGTCTTAAATAAGAATCATCCTTCTCCTTGCACTTGTATAGTATCATGGGTCAATTAGCCCTATAGAGAGTTATTGCATTCTCATGACAATTTCTATTGGATCTATACAAGGAAAGTCAATACATTCCTAGACATACCTAAAATTCCATAAATGTTTGTGTGAAAATGTTATATGGGAAATTCAGCTCATAAAATTTGACAGGGAAGGATTTATATACTTAAGATGCAATAATTTCCCCATTTTATGTTTTCACTGAAAACTATACTTCCATGCATTGTGTTGTTTTTTGGATAGTTCTAAAAAAAATTCTAGATATAAAGGAATGTATAGAACTAGAATAAAAAAGTACATTCATTATTCTTTAATAAATATCCATTGCACATATAACCACTTCATTTTCAATATTCACTTTTATGGTTATGATGGAAAAATCCCACCCATGTTGCCTTGAAGTTTGTTGGTTATCTCTGAAAACCCTTTTTATAGAGCATTGGTCTACAAAATTCATTGGTTCCATACAGTTGTTACAATGAAAAATGTTATGAGGGTTTACAATAGAATTTATTTCCTCCATTATATTAGTCAATTTTTCCTATCCGCAATCACTGTCTAGGTGCCCTTCGTTACCACACATTAAGCATTTCCTCACACCCATTTAGGAAATTTTTGATTTCCTTTTTCCCACAACATTGAAAAGTAGATTATTGGAATTTCATGGCATTATTAGATATTTATATTAGACCTATATAATTAATCCCTACATTCCACATCTTATCCCCATGATACCTCTGATATTTCAAAATATCCATTTCAAGTTTGAGGGAACAACAAACAATTTCTTCATTGATATCAATGTCACAAACGGTGAAAAATTTTAATAGACAAGGTTATATCTCACCAAATAAGTGGCCAACTATGAATTCAGGGGTAACGATAATGTAGGGTGTGTATCCTGAAAATCTTGTGAATTTTTCCTCATACAACTTGATAGATTCATTGTATTTTTATTAAGGAATAGAAAATCCCTCTCAATTTTAATACTCATAGTTCGAGGAAAATATATATAATTTTTTTGGAAATCCTTTCATGCCATTTCTTCCATCACACCTCATGCATAATATTTGTGATCAATATACACCACTGATTAGCTTCACCTTCCATATGATAAATAGATATCATAACATTCTCTTTTTTATAACATTTAAGGATGGTGAAGATCTTATCAATGGGGTTTATCCATGGTTCAATGATTAAGGAATCATAAGAACCATTTATAGCAGGAGGCATTTGATTCATGAATATCTCTATTACAGCTTGTTCTATCTTAGAGATGTTTGGAAATTACACTTGATCCATGATTCTAGTCAGAACCTAAGTTTGTTGATAGAGTATCATCATGAAGTGTGTGATTTCTCCTCCCACGAGTTTGGGAATCTCATTTAGGCAATCATAACATTGCACATAAAATTTATTGTTTACCCGATTCCTCAAATGTCTGTCCAATTTCTAGAATATAAGTAAAATTATGTATGGGTATATTTAACTGTTAAACAAAGAAATGAAAATTTAATGAAACTAAATGGATAAATTATAACATAATTGTATTTTTTAACTTATAGATTTCTAGGATTCAATCTTTGTTAACCATGATCTAATTCCTACAATATACTCTAATGGGAATTTTGTACCCCCTCAACAATGATTCATAATGACCATATGAATTAGTAAATAATATCCATTAAGAGTGTTAAATTAGCTTCATAGTAAGACTAGTTTTCATATACCATGTTTCCCATAAGATAGGCCCGAAATACATTGTCAGACTTATTACTCCAAGGTATATTTATTCTAGAACCGCACCTATATGTAGTATCTCGAAAGTGATGTATTTAATTCATAAAAGGCATACTCTATACTAAACAAAATTTGGGTATGTTTTAATAAGCTTATTATTTTTCCATGGTCTTTCCATATAGTTTTCAAATCATAATAAAATAAAACAAAAGTTTTCCTCTAATACCAACTATAAAAACTCATTCCTTTATTACACATTACACATTATTCATTACATTAATATTAAATTAATTAATCTCCAATGATATATATGTTTAGTATCATTTGGAATTAGTTAATTTACACACAATTTTAAAATATAAAAACAACATATTTATTAATATATTTCTAAACATAGTCGCACTTAAAACAAAACAAGATATCCTAAAGAAATTCAAAAAAAGAAATGAGATATAAAGCCCAGTAAGGGAATAAAATGGAGTAAGATAATAATTTTAGACAATATGAATGTCAAGAGATACAAAAAATTATTATTCATATACATGAATGATAATACTATATAAAACATGATATCATAAAGACAACATGAAAATGTGGAAACAACATAAAACACTACATCAGAGGTCAAAGATAACTTCCATGACATCCTAACATACAAAGTACCATAAAAATCAGGTTTACTCCATATAAAAACATGAATTATCATGATATGAAACATTACCCAATTCATCATAGCAATAAATAATTTTAGGTGTACCCATCACTTCATTTAATCCTTATGCCTAAGTGTTCCACATAAATCATATAACATGGATACATTAATCATCATATTTAATTCCAAATACATTGAGAGTGGAATTAATACATGTAAATACCGAATAATAATGAGTATAAGTGAATTAATGTGAACACCCTTTCATATAAATTGGTTAGGTTCTTCACTATACAATTGGTTTGGAATATATTCCCACAATGAAATTTTAGCACCATAATAGGTTTTGTAAATATTCATGGAAGGATTTAAAGAGAGATAAATGTATATTTAATCATAATTGAAATATAATGATAGTATTGGTAAGGTTATAAATGTAACACCCCGAGCTTCCACAATACGCTTGTCATTCAATAATGCAATAGCTTGCATTGTACGCAACTTCGAGTTCTAAAACACCGCGACTAATCAAAGTAGCCGTTATGAATAGTAATAACCACTTTTTAAAATTATAGAAATTTTTTATTTCAAAATAGACTTCATTTTTGGATTCAGAATATCGAAATTAGCCTATGTTGAATTTTTGATATTTTTCTGAGAACTTCTAATTTTTTATGAATAGTGAAAAATACTTAAAAACAACTTTTTTAATCAAAATAATTTATAGTGATAAATTATACTATTTAGTGGTTTTAAAGTATAATTAGAATAAATTTTTACCATTTTATCCAATGGTGGTCATTAGAATTTATTTAACATTGAAATAGGACATAAACAATTGCCAATCTTTTGATATAAATTGTTTCTTAAAAACACGCTATTTGTTGTGACAGCATGAATTAATTATAATATTAATTTATGTAACTTATATTTTTGGAATTTTGTAAAATAGACATAATTTTTGATTTCAGAATATCAATTATAGCTTAGGGTGAAATTTTGGCATTGTTCTGAAAAACTTCATTTTTTGATGAATAGTGAAACCACTAAGTGGTAGTTAAGTAACTGATTTTTCGTTTAAATGAAATATTACCACTTCTGTGTTTTGAATTTCAAAAATCCGACATACATGGTTGTCATTAGGATGTAAAATGTGGTTCAATGGGATTAAAATAATTTTTTGGTGAATATTAACTTTTAAGTTTAATTAATCGCGATTAAAGGTAATTAGTGAAATTTAAGGTAAAAATGATATTATAAAAATATGAAAATACCCTTACACTTGTCATACCCCTATTGGATGAGTAATGGCCGACCAAGACAATCCATGGGTCAACTTGGGGACCCCATGGAGCCACTTTAGTTGGAAAATGACATAAATACCTTTTAATTAATGTTAAAGTAAAAAATTACAACAACATGAAATGTTTTACTAAAACAATTTTTACATGGGGTTATACAAGTCATAATTTTTACTATAAATAGTCATTGGAAATCTAAAAAGATTTCCTACATCATAGTAGTTTTTTTATTATTTTAATACATTAAATAAATTAAATTATTTGTGACATCATTATGATGCAGTGATGACCTCATTATTTAACGATTTTAATAAAATGAAAATATAATGTAAAATCCAAGGATTACACTTGTCCAAAGACTATTGGATGGGTATATTTCGAACCCTTATCACCTTAGCAACGAATTATATAAGTGTGGGGCCTTTAGAACCCAATAATCATTGTATAATAATGTAACATTTCAATCTTTCCAAAAGAGCCCCTCCTCTCCTCTTATAAAAGGCCCCCACCTCTACCACCTTATTCACACTTTCAAGACTTTTTGTTTGGCCAAACTCTGCCCAAATACTCTCCCAACTTCTCTCCCTTCATCCTAGACGCTTTACTTTAGTCATAAATCCATCCTAAGGAGTTCTTTTGATCAAATCAAAAGGAAGAAACCGAAGAAGAGGTAACGTTTTCATCACCCTCTTTCAAGTTTCATTCTTCTTCCACTCCCTCTTTGTTTATTATTTCAATTCTAAAATTATAACTCCAATATCTTCTATATACTGTGATGTTATTATAAATATGGAACAACCATATTCAGTATTCTACCCATCATATGAATGACATGTCACCATACGTGCGTACGTACAGCTTACCGTCTCCACGTCGTGGTGTAATTGTTATTCAATATATTATTATTTAGACGGGTATAATAATGATATGTAATTCATGTAAATAATAAATATAACATGATAATTATTCTGTATATATGATATACTATCCAATTATATATTATTTTAATATCAAAATAATGATATTGTCGCTCGTGCGTACGTACGGACTATAATAATCATTTGATGATTTAAAAATAATGTTTAAGGACATGATATCATTCTGGATATGAATAAGATACAACCTATCCATGAAAAACACGACTTACGTAACAAAACATATAAATGGAAATGAGTAAGTTAACACCCGAAACAACGATAAATCTAAGATATTGTTAACAAAGCAATGTTAAAAGATCATATATGATATCATATGAATGTATATGATTCTTGTATAATTTAATAACAATTATTTCACCATTATATAGGAGGTGATGGAATTTCGTAACCCAACTTCCATTCCATGGGTTAATCTCCTACTTTCAAATTATGTAATGATATTATTATGTCATATCTTGTAATTGTACTTTATTTATGTGTACTTATAGTGAATACACATAATAGATCTATTTTATTTAAAAATAATAATGATCATTGTAAGGACTTTGTCTCAATCTCCTTTCATTGAGTCATATTTCGTTTTATACCCAACATTCTTTTATACGGTGTATAAACCCCTTTGACTTTTACGTTTATTTAAAAGGTTTTATTTTATAATTATGTGATTTTCAAATGATTTCAAAAAAGAGATATTTCCCTCCAATATATGAAAATCCAGTGAAAATGTATACGTATTTAACGCATGCTTAAAAATGTTTTCAGAAAACCAGACTCTTGAGTGTGGTAGACAGGAAGGGATTGGGCGTGGACGCATCATGTCCTGTAATTAGTCGACCAGTCTCAGAATTAGTTATTTTGTTTTCATAAGCTTGCATAATGTTTTTAGAAAAACACTGGAGTATATTTGAGCAATTTTAAATGTAAGTATCTTCTAAAAAGAATTGCATCTGTAGGTCTCATGAGACAACTAGACGTGGAATTGGCCGAAGCCCTTTCCCAATTTGATTTATTGTTTTGGCAGAGGCCTTAATAATTTTAGACGTATTGGCCGAGGCCTTGACAAAATGTTTCAGAATGTCTGGAATTATACATTCCCTCATTATGAAAATGGTTATTGATATTTCATGTGATTATTCGTCTAGAAGAATATCCATGTGAGTAACTAATGGCATTATTTTATTTTACTTTTTCTATATTATGTTGAAGTTCAAGTTCAATAAGGATTTTTTTTAGTTATACATTACTATAAATGCTTATGTTTTCTTATGAAAGTTTCTGCTATATTGTTATCCTTACGGAGTATTTGAGCTCACCCCTTTCAATGTTTTATTTTTCCCAGGATGTGAAGAAGTGTATTATGACTGACTTGCAAGAATAGTCAGTGAGGATATGAGTGTGGACTATGGAGACCGTGTTATTGTAGTTTTCATTTTTATGATGTAATGTAATGTTTACGAATGTATCTAGTGTTTCCAAGGCTACTAAACTAATCGATCTTTCGAGACTTGATCTTTTGTGATCATGCCAATGTTATGTAATAATGCACCGACTCTAGGTAACTAGGGTCGGGGCGTTACAGTTGGTATCAGAGGCAGTTTAGTATTAACCTTGGAAGCTAGATTTATATAAACTCTGATTAGAGCACATAGCCCGAAGATAGACTTTAAGGATTAGTATAAAAGAACTTCCTAGAATTTTGGTATTATTGAGATATTGTGAGTTTTCCGTGTAATACATTCCTGTCTGGATACAAGCAGGTAGAGGTGGCTCTGGCACAGATGTACCTAGGGGTAAAACCCGAAAACACCGCTTTGAGCTAGACTCGAATGGGAAATGGTGCATGACAACGGGCCTTGCTGCACTCTTGGTTACGACACTCCCGGGGGATATGCTTAGGATAATTCACATTTTCATTACAAACCACTATGAAGGGTTATGAGTATATAATTTCTCAAAGAAAACATTTTTTATGATTATAGATTATATTCATAAATAGTTCAATTTATTATAAGTGTTTTCAAGTTTGTTATTATGTATTTTGATTCATAAACTAACCAAGTTTATGGAATTGTATAGAAATGGCGCCCAGTAGAAGGAATGTGAACTCCATCAATACGTATGATCCAAAGAGGAAGAAGGATCATATATTTCATGGTATTAAGCCAACATTTAGAAGGGAAATATTCTCCCATGTGTTATCAACATATGAAGAAATAGTATCATGTGTTAATAAGATAAGTAGAGAATTATCTGAGTCTTATGGATTTGAAGGGATGAAAGAGAAGAAAATGATGGAAGAGAGAATGATGGATAAAGGGACGAGGGAAAAGAAGAATTTTCCAATATGTGATAACTGTGGGAAGAAACAACTTGGAATTTTCCTGAAGGGAATGGGAGTTTGTTATAAGTGTGGAGAAAAAGGACACCAAGTGCATGCCTGCAAGGGTAAGAAAAAGGTTTCAAATGTACAATGCTTCATCTGCAAGGAGTGGGGACACTACTCGAACCAATGTTCAAATCATCAGAGTATGCCCCAAATGATGTTATTGGATAATAATCAAGTTATGATACTACCACATATGAGGAGGAATGATTAGAGTTCATATGTTGTTATTAAATTATTTTGTAATTTGAGTGTTGTATTAATGATGTACTGGTTATAATAATCATGGAGTATATAAGGATTGTACTGCAGTACTATTTCATCTAGGACTTCAGATTGTGTGGAACCAAGAAAAGTGACTCCACAGTAGGTTAAATTTTTGGAAAATATATGGTTGAGAGAAATATACACCATAATACGGTTCTGATACCGAGATAGTGATTTTGGAATAAGACATGATTGATTTGGATAAATTATGTTGGATATTCTTAACATCCTTGAAACTGATTAATGATTTGTATACATTTTTGGATAGAAGGAGTATATCTAGTTTTCTATAAGGAAAAAAGGGATCATGAGTTTAATCAATAAGGATTTATGGTAATTCAGTATGTTGCAGTGTTTTATAAGAATACATGATGAAGGTGTTCACATGTTGGTACGCAGAAAAAAAAGGAGCTTCATTATGTTTACCTTCGACATAAAATATGGACTGTGAGTTGGACAGAAGTATTTTGGATAACTATAAAGGTTGTAATGGATTATATATTACATTGGATACTAATTTTATGGTTATATTTGGATATTTATAAAAAGGACAACACGCAGACCGAGTGAAAACCCATCGCGTCGGACAAAGCTGTGGGAATTGAACCCACAACCATAGTGCGATTGGGATTAATCGCCTACCACTGGACTACGTGAAGTCCCTAGTTATTACAAAATAGTTTTTCTAATCTAAATGGTATGTGTTAATATTTGGAACCTTATACAATTAGGATAAATAGAATATTTTTGAGTTTTATTACCTTTTATAGTAAAAGATGGGTTTTTGGTAAAAATTTATTAAAGAATGAAAGTCTACATGACAGGTATGTATATTCCCTTACGTTCTTAGTAAATCTCCTAAATAAATTCTATAACATTATAAAAGGTAACTTAAAACAAAAACATTGCTGGTTAACATTTCCAACTGGGGATTCAATGACCGTTTAACCAATCACAATTTTGTGATTTTCTTATTGTTAACTTTCTCCTAATCCAGTTTTCTACAACTCTCCATCAGACCTTGATGGTTTGTTTTTCTTCCATATCAATATTTTCATAGAATCCTAGTATGGGCTATCTCGGGTGACCTTTGTACTTATCTATATTTCTTTTAAAGTTATATTTTTATTAACCTTATTTCCGATGTGGGTTTTCTACAAAGGTATTTTCTATTTTCAACCTTTTATTTTCGAAGAAAAATTTCAAATTGGGAGGATTCAATTTATTGAAGGAGGGGAGAATGTAACACCCCAATCTTCCACAATACACTTCTCATTCAATAATGCAATAGCTTTCATTGTACGCAACATCGAGTTCTACAAAACCGCGACTAATCAAAGTAGCCGTTATGAATAGTAATAACAACTTTTTAAAATTATAGAAATTTTATATTTCAAAATGGACTTAATTTTTGGATTCGGAATATCGAAATTAGCCTATGTTGAATTTTTGATATTTTACTAAGAACTTCTAATTTTTTATGAATAGTGAAAAATACTTAAAAACTACTTTTTTAATAAAAATAATTTATAGTGATAAATTATACTATTTAGTGGTTTTAAAGTATAATTAGAATAAATTTTTACCATTTTATCCAATGGCGGTCATTAGAATTAATTTAATATTGAAATTGGACCTAAACAATTGCCAATCTTTTGATATAAATTGATTCTTAAAATCAAGCTATTTGTTGTGACAGCGGGAATTAATTATAAAATTAATTAATGGAACTTATATTTTTGTAATTTTTTAAAATAGACATCATTTTTTAATTCGGAATATCAATTATAGCTTAGGGTGAAATTTTGGCATTGTTCTGAAAAACATCAATTTTTGATGAATACTGAGACCACTAAGTGGTAGTTAAATAACTGATTTTTCGTTTAAATGAAATATTACCACTTATGTGTTTTGAATTTCAAAAATCCAACATACATGGTTGTCATTAGGATGTAAAATGTGGTTCAATGGGATTAAAATAATTTTTTGGTGAATAGTAACTTTTAAGTTTAATTAATCGCGATTAAAGGTAATTATTGAAATTTAAGGTAAAAATTATATAATAAAAATATGAAAATACCCTTACACTTGTCCTACCCCTATTGGATGAGTAATTCCCGACCAAGACAATCCATGGGTCAACTTGGGGACCCCATGGAACCACTTTAGTTGGAAAATGACATAAATACATTTATTTAATGTTAAAGTAAAAAAATGACACAAACATGAAATGTTTTACTAAGAAAATTTTTACATGGGGTTATACAAGTCATATTTTTGACAATAAATAGTCATATGAAATCTAAAAATATTTCCTACATCATAGTATTTTTTTTATAATTTTTATACATTAAATAAATTAAATTATTTATGACATCATTGTGATGCAGCGATGACCTCATTATTTAACGATTTTAATAAAATTAAAAGATAATGTAAAATCCAAGACTTACAATTGTACAAAGACTGTTGGATGGGTATATTTCGAACACCTATCACCTTAGCCACGAATTATATAAGTGTGGGACCTTTAGAACCCGAAAATCATTGTATAATAATGTAACATTTCAATCATTCCAAAAGAGCCCCTCCTCTCCTCTTATAAAAGGCCCCCACCTCTACCACCTTATTCACACTTTCAAGCATTTTGGTTCAGCCAACCTCTGCCCAAATACTCTCCCAACTTCTCTCCCTTCATCCTAGAAGCTTTACTTTAGTCATAAAGCCATCCTATGGAGTTCTTTTGATCAAATCAAAAGGAAGAACCCGAAGAAGAGGTAACGTTTTCATCACCCTCTTTCAAGTTTCTTTCTTCTTCCACTCCCTCTTTGATTATTATTTCAATTCTAAAATTATAACTCCAGTATATTCTATATAATGTGATGTTATTATAAATATGTAACAACCATATTCAGTATTATACCCATCATTTGAATGACATGTCACCATACGTGCGTACGTACGACTTACCATCTCCACGTCGTGGTATAATTGTTATTCAATATATTATTATTTAGATGGATATAATAATGATATGTAATTCATGTAAATAATAAATATAACATGATATTGATTCTTTATATATGATATACTATCCAATTATATATTATTTTAATATCAAAATAATGTTATTGTCGCTCGTGCGTACGTACGGACTACCGTCTCCACGAACGCGATGAGATTCATTCTTCGTCGTATCCATTCAAGTCTAATTATCATTTGATTATTTAAAAATAATGTTAAAGGACATGATATCATTCTGGATATTAATAAGATACAACCTATCCATGAAAAACACGACTTACGTAACAAAACATATAAAAGAAAACGAGTAAGTTAACACCTGAAACAACGATAAATCTAAGATATTGTTAACAAAGAAATGTTAAAAGATCATATATGATATCATATGAATGTATATGATTCTTGTATAATTTAATAACAATTATTTCACCATTATACAGGAGGATAACCTTCCCCAACCAAGTAAAAGTACAAGGTAAGGGAATTTCATAACCCAACTTCCATTCCATGGTTTAATCTCCTACTTTCAAATTATGTCAAGATATTATTATGTCCTATCTTGTAATTGTACTTTCTTTATGTGTACTTATAGTGAATACACATAATAGATCTATTTTATTTAAAAATAATAACGATCTTTGTAAGGAATTTGTCTCAATCTCCTTTCATTGAGGCATATTTCATTTTATACCCAACTTTCTTTTATATGGTGTATAAACCCCTTTGACTTTTACATTTATTCAAAAGGATTTATTTTATAATTATGTGATTTTTAAATAATTTCAAAAAAGAGATATTTCTATCCAATATATGAAAATCCAGTGCAAATGTATACGTAATTAACGCAAGCTTAAAAATGTTTTCAGAAAACCCGACTCTTGAGTGTGGTAGACAGGAAGGGATTGGGCGTGGACCCATAATAGCCTGTAATTAGTCGAGTAGTCTCAGAATTAGTTATTTTGTTTTCAGAAGCTTGTATAATGTTTTTAGAAAAACACTGGAGTATATTTGAAAAATTTTAAACATAAGTATCTTCTAAAAACAATTGCATCGGTAGGTCTCATGAGACAACTAGACGTGGAATTGTGTGAAGCCCTTTCCCATTTTGATTTATGGTTTTGGCCGAGGCCTTAATCATTTTAGACGTCTTGGTCGAGGCCATGACAAAATGTTTCAGAATGTCTGGAATTATACATTCCCTCATTATGAAAGTAGTTATTGATATTACATGTGACTATTCATCTAGTAGAATATCCATGTGAGTAAGTTATGGCATTATTTTATTTTACCTTTTCCATATTATGCTGACGTTCAAGTTCAATAAGGCTTTTGTTTTAGTTTTACATTGCCTTAAATGCTTACGTTTTCTTATGAAAGTTTCCGCTATATTTTTATCCTTACGGAACATTTGAGCTCACCCCTTTAAATGTTTTATTTTTCCCAGGATGTGAAGAAGTGTATTATGACTGACTTGCCAGAATAGTCAGTGAGGATATGAGTGTGGACTAAGGAGACGATGTTATTGTAGTTTTTATTTCTTTGATTTAATGTAATGTTTACGAATGTTTCTAGTGTTTCCAAGGCTACTAAACTAATCGGTCTTTCGAGACATGACCTTTTGTGATCATGCCAATGTTATGTAATAATGCACCGACTCTAGTTAACTAGGGTCGGGGAGTTACAGTTGTTATCAGAGGCAGTTTAGTACTAACCTTGGAAGCTATATTTAGATAAACTCTGATTAGAGCACATAGCCCGAAGATAGACTTTAAGGATTAGTATAGAAGAACTTCCTAGAATTTTGGTATTATAGGGATTTTGTGAGTTTTCCGTGCAATACATCCCTGTCTGGATACGAGCAGGTAGAGGCGGCTCTGGCACAGATGAACCTGGGGCTAATACCCGAAAACACCGCTTTGATCTAGACTCGAACGGGAACTGGTGCACGACAACGGGCCTTGCTGCACTCTTGGTTACGACACTCCCAGGGGATATGCTTAGGAAAATTCACGTTTTCTTTACAAACCACTATGAAGGGTTATGAGTATATACATCCTCAAAGAAAACATTTTTTATGATTATGGATTATATCCATAAAGAGTTCAATTTATTATAAGTGTTTTCAAGTTTGTTATTATGTATTTCGATTCATAAACTAACCTAGTTTATGGGATTGTATAGAAGTGGCACCCAGTAGAAGGAATGTGAACTCAATCAATACGTATGATCCAAAGAGTAATAAGGATCATATCTTTCATGGTATTATGCCAACATTTAGAAGGGAAATATTCTCCCATGTATTATCATCATATGAAGAAATAGTATCATGTGTTAACAAGAAATGTAGAGAATTATCTGAGTCTTATGGATTTGAAGGGATGAAAGAGAAGAAAATGATGTAAGAGAGAATGATGGATAAAGGGATGAGGGAAAAGAAGAATTTTCCAATATGTGATAACTGTGGGAAGAAACACCTTGGAATTTACCTAAAGGGAATGAGAGTTTTTTAGAAGTGTGGAGAAAAATGACACCAAGTGCGTGACTGCAAGGGTAAGAAAAAGGTTTCAAATGTAAAATGCTTCTTTTGCAAGGAGTGGGGACACTACGCAAACCAATGTTCAAATCATTAGAGTATGCCCCAAATGATGTTATTGGATAATAATCAAGTTATGATACTACCACATATGAGGAGGAATGATTAAAGTTCTTATGTTGTTATTAAAGTATTTTTTAATTTGAGTGTTGTATCAATGATTTACTGGTTATAATAATCATGGAGTATATAAGGATTGTACTGCAGTACTATTTCATCTAGGACTTGAGATTGTTTGGAACCAAGAAAAGTTACTCCATAGTAGGTTAAATTTTTGGAAAATATATGGTTGAGAGAAAGATAAAACATAATATGGTTCTGATATCGAGATAGTGATTTTGGAATAAGACATGATTGATTTGGATAAATTATGTTGGATATTCTTAACATCCTTGAAACTGATTAATGATTTGTATACATTTTTGGATAGAAGGAGTATATCTAGTTTTCTATAAGGAATAAGGGATCATGAATGTAATCAATAAGGATTTATGGTAATTCAGTATGTTGAAGTGTTTTAAAATAATACATGATGAAGGTGTTCACATGTTGTTACGCAGAAAAAAGGAGCATTATTATGTTTACCTTCCTCATAAAATCTGGACTGTGAGTTGGACAGAAGTATTTTGGATAACTATAAAGGTTGGAATGGATTATATTTTACATTGGATACTGCTGTTAAGGTTATTTTTTGATATTTATAAAAAGGACAACACGCAGACCGAGTGACAACCCATCCCGTCAGACAAAGCTGTGGGAATCGAACCCACAACCATAGTGCGATTGGGATTAATCGCCTACCACTAGACTACGTGAAGTCCCTGGTTATTACAAAATATTTTTACTAATCTAAATGGTATGTGTTAATATTTGGAACCTTATACAATTAGGATAAATAGAATATTTTTGAGTTCTATTATCTTTTAGAGTGAAAGATGGGTTTTTGGTAAAAATTTATTAAAGAATGAAAGTATACATGAGAAGTATGTATATTCCCTTATGTTCTTAGTAAATATCCTAAATAAATTCTTTAATATTATAAAAGGCAACATAAAAAAACGTTGCCGGTTAACTTTTCCAACTGGGGATTCAATGACCGTTTAACCAATCACAAGTTTGTGATTTTCTTATTGTTAACTTTCTCCTAATCCAGTTTTCTACAACTCTCCATCAGACCTTGATGGTTTGTTTTTCTTCCATATCCATATTTTCATAGAATCCTAGTATGGGCTATTTCGGGTGACCTATGTACTTATCTTTCATTATTTTAAAGTTATATTTTTATTAACCTTATTTCCGATGTGGGTTTTCTACAAAGGTATTTTATATTTTCAACCTTTTATTTTCCAAGAAAAATTTCAAATTGTGAGGACGCAATTTATTGAAGGAGGGGAGAATGTAACACCCCAAGCTTCCACAATACGCTTCTCATTCAATAATGAAATAGCTTGCATTGTACGCAACTTCTAGTTCTAAAACACTGCTACAAATCAATGTAGCCGTTATGAATAGTAATAACCACCTTTTAAAATTATAGAAATTTTATATTTCAAAATGGACTTCATTTTTGGATTCGAAATATCGAAATTAGCCTATGTTAAATTTTTTATATTTTTCTGAGAACTTCTAATTTTTTATTAATAGTGAAAAATACTTAAAAACAACTTTTTTAATAAAAATAATTTATAATGATAATTTATACTATTTAGTGGTTTTAAAGTATAATTAGAATATATTTTTACCATTTTATCCAATGGTTGTCATTAGAATTAATTTAACATTGAAATTAGACATAAACAATTGTCAATCTTTTGATATAAATTGTTTCATAAAAACACGCTATTTGTTGTGACAGCGGGAATTAGTTATAAAATTATTTAATGGAACTTATATGTTTGGAATTTTGTAAAATAGACATCATTTTTGAATTCGAAATATCAATTATATCTTAGGGTGAAATTTTGGCATTGTTCTGAAAAACTTCAATTTTGATGAATAGTGAAACCACTATGTGGTAGTTAAATAACTGATTTTTTGTTTAAATGAAATATTAACACTTATGTGTTTTGAATTTCAGAAATCCGACATACATGGTTGTCATTAGGATGTGTAATGTGGTTCAATGGGATTCAAATATTTTTTTTGGTGAATAGTAACTTTTAAGTTTAATTAAGCGCGATTAAAGGTAATTAGTGAAATTTCAGGTAAAAATGATATTATAAAAATATGAAAATACCCTTACTCTTGTCCTACCTCTATTGGATGAGTAATGGCAGACCAAGAAAATCCCTGGGTCAACTTGGGGACCCCATGGAGCCACTTTAGTTGGAAAATGACATAATTACCTTTTATTTAATGTTAAAGTTAAAAAATGACACAAACATGAAATGTTTTACTAAGACAATTTTTACATGGGGTTATACAAGTCATATTTTTGACTATAAATAGTTATTGGAAAGATAAAAATATTTCCTACATCATAGTATTTTTTTATAATTTTTAGACATTAAATAAATTAAATTATTTATGACATCATTATGATGCAGCGATGACCTCATTATTTAACGATTTTAATAAAATGAAATGATAATGTAAAATACAAGGCATAAACTTGTCCAAAGACTATTGGATGGGTAGATTTCGAACACTTATCACCTTATCCACGAATTATATAAGTGTGGGACGTTTAGAACCCGAAAAGCATTGTATAATAATGTAACATTTTAGTCTTTCCAAAAGAGCCCCTCCTCTCCTCTTATAAAAGGCCCCCACCTCTACCACCTTATTCACACATTCAAGCCTTTTGGTTCGGTCAAACTCTGCCCAAATACTCTCCCAACTTCTATCAATTCATCCTAGAAGCTTTACTTTAGTCAAAAGCCATCCTAAGGAGTTCTTTTGATCAAATCAGAAGGAAGAACCCGAAGAAGAGGTAACGTTTTCACCACCCTCTTTCAAGTTTCTTTCTTCTTCCACTCCCTCTTTGTTTATTATTTCAGTTCTAAAATTATATCTCCAGTATCTTCTATATACTGTGATGTTATTATAAATATGGAACAACCATATTCAGTATTCTACCCATCATTTGAATGACATGTCACCATACGTGCGTACGTACGGCTTACCGTCTCCACGTCGTGGTGTAATTTTTATTCTATATATTATTATTTAGATGGGTATAATAATGATTTGTAATTCATGTAAATAATAAATATAACATGATAATGATTCTGTATATATGATATACTATCCAATTATATATTATTTTAATATCAAAATAATGATATTGTCGCTCGTACGAACGGACTACCGTCTCCACAAACGCGATGAGATTAATTCTCCGTCGTATCCATTCAAGTATAATTATCATTTGATGATTTAAAAATAATGTTTAAGGACATTATATCATTCTGTATATGAATAAGATACATCCTATCCATGAGAAAAACGACTTACGTAACAAAACATATAAAAGAAAATGAGTAAGTTAACACCCTAAACAATGATAAATCTAAGATATTGTTAACAAAGCAATGTTAAAAGATCATATATGATATCATATGAATGTATATGACTCTTGTATAATTTAATAACAATTATTTCACAATTATACAGGAGGTTATCCTACCCCAACCAAGGAAAAGTACATGGTAAGGGAATTTCATAACCCAACTTCCATTCCATGGGTTAATCTCCTACTTTCAAATTATGTCATGATATTATTACGTCCTATAATGTAATTATACTTTAATTATGTGTACATATAGTGAATACACATAATACATCTATTTGATTTAAAAATAATAATTATCTTTGTAAGGACTTTGTCTCAATCTCCTTTCATTGAGGCATATTTCGTTTTATACCCAACTTTCTTTTATACGGTGTATAAACCCCTTTGACTTTTACGTTTATTCAAAAGGTATTATTTTATAATTATGTGATTTTTAAATGATTTGAAAAAAGAGATATTTCTCTCCAATATATAAAAATCCAGTGCAAATGTATACGTATTTAACGCAAGCTTAAAAATGTTTTCAGAAAACCCGACTCTTGAGTGTGGTTAACAAGAAGGGATTGGGCGTGGACCCATCAAGGCCTGTAATTAGTCGAGCAGTCTCAGAATTGGTTATTTTGTTTTCAGAAGCTTGCATAATGTTTTTAGAAAAACACTGGAGTATATTTGAGCAATTTTAAACATAAGTATCTTCTAAAAAGAATTGCATCGGTAGGTCTCATCAGACAACTGGACGTGGAATTGGCCGAGGCCCTTTCCCAATTTGATTTATGGTTTTGGCCGAGGCCTTAATCATTTTAGACGTCTTGGCCGAGGCCTTGACAAAATGTTTCAGAATGTCTAGAATTATACATTCCCTCATTATGAAAGTGGTTATTGATATTTCATGTGATTATTCTTTTAGTAGAATATCCATGTGAGTATGTAATGGCATTATTTTATTTTAATTTTTCCATATTATGTTGAAGTTAATGTTCAATAAGGATTTTGTTTTAGTTATACATTGCCTTAAATGCTTATGTTTTCTTATGAAAGTTTCCGCTATATTGTTATCCTTACGGAGCATTTGAGCTGACCCCTTTCAATGTTTTATTTTTCGCAGGATGTGAAGAAGTGTATTATGAATGACTTTCAAGAATAGTCAGTGAGGATATGAGTGTTGACTCAGGAGACCATGTTATTGTAGTTTTCATTTTTATGATGTAATGTAATGTTTACGAATGTATCTAGTGTTTCCAAGGCTACTAAACTAATCGGTCTTTCGAGACTTGATCTTTTGTGATCATGCCAATGTTATGTAATAATGGACCGACTCTAGGTAACTGGGGTCGGGGCGTTACAATAAATCATACCCCACCATTAGGAATTGAAGATCAATGTAAATAAAATGAAAAATATTCTTCAATAAGGGGGGAGAAGTTCCCTTAATAAAATCCATTAGCCTAACAATGTATCATAAAAATTCATAAAATCGGTCGATGAGAGAGAATTGAGACTCCCATTATTTAGACATCAAATAAGATGTAATTGGGACATGGAGATATATATATCTCAATAACCGGAAATGGTGAATAGAAGACATAACATAATAAAAAAACATGAATTACAAAGAGAAAGGAAAGAACCCTTACCTGAGTGTGTGTCATGATCAAACTTCTTCAAGATGTGGGAAGGGATAGAATGATGTCGAGACCTTCCTTCCCCAAGTTGAACGAGTGATAATGATCCCCCATGTCTTACCTACAATAGGCCCTAGGATGGTGACTAGAACTAATGTTATATAAATCTCACAAAAGTGGGAGGAATTACCCCTTTTATAGTAACCAAGATTTGAAGAAAATATGTATCAACATCCAAAAAATCCAATAAATATATATATAAAGAATCCAAAATACATCCCACATATATATTTAAGTAAAAATGCTAGAAATATAAAGAATATCCAATGTAATTACCAATATAAAACTAACTAGGGACATAGAATCCAACCCCAACATGTGAGCTAGTAATGTCGAAAATGGTCTGCATAATCTCTCTAGAAACCTGAAAACAATTTTATATAAATAGGGTCAGCATTCCAGTATACATAGTAGGTAAAACCAAATTCACCCATGCACAATTAGGAGAAGCATACATATACCCCTATGAGAAGAAATAGAAACTCAAAAGCCCAGAACAAGGTATACTACCCATCCCATACTCACCAAGGAATTCTCACCAAATAATGAAAGTAATATAATGTCTTGTAGTAAGAACATCGCTTTTTGGGAACCTTGCACCACTTCCCACCATTTAACATATCATCCCAAACTGTGAACATTTTGATGCTTGAACACTCTTCCACAAGTACCACTTTCACAACCTACCCAAATACACCTGAGCCACACACTACATCACATACTACCACAGACACCTACATCGCACACCACGTCACATCCTTCCTACAAAAACCTAGGCCATAACCACCACATATATCTCTGAAAATCACCTGGGCCTCATCCAAAATACACTTGGGAAAAAATCGCATCTCACATAGAAAATACCATATAGTTGGTATTAAACCTCAATCCATTACAGCCATCAAGAAAAATCATGGTTGAAAAATTCCTAGAAGACGGAGCATTTTAATGTCACTAACCACCAATTCGTCCTTCCATCATGATGTTGTAAAAGACACCCTTCACCATAACAATGGGGTTGTTCAGCACATAGTGCATAACACTGGTGGGGTGTATACAAAAAACATAAAGAATTGTATGTTTTTATATATAGATAAAAAACTCATCCCAAACTATGATATTGAAAACATATTTCCATCCCATTCAAAACTACCTTTCCTACTACCCTTACATTCACATACCACCAAGAGTAATGGTCACTTGAACGCCTCTTCACTACAAGACCCAGCTTGAAACATACCCTCATCCAAATCATTTAACCAATTATCATTATCTAATATCAAATCATTATTTTATTAATTCCATCCCTACTCGAGATCCTACCAAACAATACAAGCATTATAAGGTGAATCAACCATAAAAACCACTACACATTCTAAATAAATAAATAAGGGAAAATGATTCAGGAACCCATTCTAACACTCACAACATGAAATCATGGAAGAAAATAGTCTTCCTGCCCTACTACCCAACAGCTGCCCAGATGTAGTCCCACTATATAACAAGTCTATCCATTCCACAATCAATCAATATCTGAACCTAATATTCAATCACACATCCTGAACCACCTTAGAAAAACCCCATAGAAACCACCACTAAATCAAGTCTCCAAAACACACACATACCACATCCTTTTCATAGAACCAACTCCTCTTCCCACCCCGGTGCCCACAAACATTATTCCAGCGACACCACTATGTAACCCTCATAAATAAAAAAACCCATCAAGAACCACACAACACACAACAACACAAAGACATGCTATATGTATTTGTATTTATACAACTAAGGTTCTTTAAATCCAGTTTGATAGGTGATCCTGAAAAAATATTGATCCCTTGACTTGCTTTCCAATTAAATAGGTACACATGATTAATCATATATATTGATTACAATAATTTGATGATATAATAAATGATAGGCATGAATAATCGTTGGTGCACAAGAAAATACCACCAACGACCATGATTATCAGAGGGATATAACCCATACAATTCACATTACAGATCAAAGATAACAAATAAAAGATATTGATCATCATATTAATCCCCATACCCATTTATTAATTCTTTTTATATTTTTTTAAATTGGTTTTAGTTGTATTTACAATAGGAAATAAGTACACCCACCTTGCATGTTACACAATTAAAGGAGTGTTGAAGGAATACTACCTGGAACCAAGGTGACTAAAACTCCTCTTTGTTCCAAAATAGGTGGTATCGTTAGGAGGAGACTCCGAGGAAAACAAAATAGGGGTCATACATCACAGTCATACAACTCATCTAGGAAGTAAAGTTATCTGTGCACCATGAGAAATGTGAATAGAGTATCTCTCCGTTAGAGATATTGAGATCCTATATCAATGGAAGGAAAGAGTTCCATCGCCATTGTATTCATATTGTCTCCAAGAACATGTGGTTCAAATATTTCGAAGTCCCCAAAGAGTTATGATATTAAATATATAATTAATATAATTATAAAATTCTTTATAAAATACCGAAAAGGTTGTAAACTTAATTTATGTAAAATAAAATGTAATATGGGTGAAAATGGAAAAACTAGGAACAACTAGAAATGGTTCACGAGTCTACGAGTCCCCGACATCACGCCACTGACAGTGAGTTGACGATGATGAGCTACAAATTTTGAGACCCCAAGAGTGAGTCAAAAATGCCAAACTCGCAGATTCCTAGACACATAGACACCCTGACTCATCAATTCCTTGAATCACCGATGCCCTCAACCTACCAACACTTCAACTTACTGGCACTTCGACCTACTAATGCTTTGATCTACTGATGCTTCACTCACTGATGCCCTGACTCACTAATTCCCTAAATCATAAATTCCATGACTCACCAATCCCCTGAATCACCGATGACATGACTCACTAACGCCCTCGACCTACCGATGCCTCGACCTACCAATGCCTCGACCTAACGATGCCTCAACCTAACGGCGCCTTGACCTACCGATGCCTGGCTAATCAACAACCTGACTCACTGATGCCCTCAACCTACCGAAGCCTTTAACTACTAATTCATGTCTAACTAATTCCCTGACACACTGATGAATTTACTCACTGATGCCCTCGACCTACCAACATCTCGACCTATAGATAAAAAATCTGGAAAAACTAGATTTTGGAGAAATCATGAATTGAGATACCATTTCCTTTCAGATCACCCCAAACACCTGATTTCTATAATGTATAGGACCACGAATGTATGATCTACTACATGAAATATCACTCAAACAATTTTCACCCACGATAATTAGAAACCAAAACATGAAGAAATATGGGTATTAGCAACCATCCCATAAGATACCTCTCAATGACAAACCACATCATTGAAGTGAAAGCTCAACATCCAAGAACACATCCTTTGATATTTTCTAACCCAAAAATCGAAATGGATACCACATAGGTACCAAAATTCACATTTCCCAACCATATTTATTGGGAAAAAAATTTCCCCGTGTTACGATACTATCTTCTTTTGGTGGCATTGGCTCGCCCACATAGGTTTAATAACATCTGCAATAATTCATATTGATTAGGGATCATGTCCCCCTCCTAATATGTCATGGATTTACCATATGCCACATAACAAGTAAACAACTTGTCTAATAGAAATCAAGGTTTAAGAATTTCACCATAATGAAAATCACACAACATAAACTCATAAATACTCTTGGTAATAGGCACACATATGGGCCTCTTTCTCCCATGTACTCTCCTCCAGGACACAATAACTCCACAAAATATGAGCGAAAGGAGTGGTCCATGAATGCATAACCTTCTACCAGAGATCCTAGATCTCTAGTAGTCACTCCACAAACGATGTGTTGTCTTTGAGGTCCAACTCTCCCCAATCAATGAAATTGGAGTCATCGTGAAGATACCGATGTTGTTTAGAGACATGAAAGACATTGCGGATCCTCCCCCACTGTGATTGAAATTCTAGATTATATGTCACCTTTCATACTCATCCCAAAACCATTAAAGGACTAGTGAACCTAAGAAAAAACTTACTCCCTATACTAAACCTCATATACCAACATCATGGGTAATCCTTTAATAATATGTGGTCAGCAACCAATAATTCCAAGGGACTTCTCCTACAATCGGTATACAAATTTTTCTAGTCTAGTGCTTCCTTCATCCTCTCACAAACAATCTACACCTTCTCTATCGTATTCTACACCATGACCGGACCAAGAGCATCATCCTCCCTAACTCACATCCAGCACAATAGTGAATGACACGACCTCCCATACAAGGAATTGAATAGAGACATGCTAATGGAAGAGTGATCAATATTATTATTAGATAACACTACCATGAAAAAAATTTCACACCCAGGACACACTAAGATCTAGAACACATGCCTGCAACATGTACTCCAACATGTAGATGGTCCCCTATATTTTCCATCTGTCTGAGGGTGAAATTCCATTCTAAGGCATATCTAATTCCAAAGTCATGCTAAAATCCATTCCAGACTCATGAAATAAGACATTTATCCTGATCCAAGACAATGGATTGGGGATCTCCATGTAGCCACACCACCTCATCCACACACCTATATGATAAGTAATCCACTATGATCAACTCCTTGATCGCTATGATGCGATCTTACTTCATCAATTGATCCACTACTACCCAGATAACATCACATTCCCCCCTGAGCATTGGGTAATTATGTGATGAAATACATAGAAATTACATCCTACATAAACTTTGGGAAATATAGGGGTTGCAACAAACCACTGGGAACATGATACTCAGGCTTGTCTTGCTGGCACACTAGGCACATTACCACATACATCACAACTGGATACTTCATCTCGGTCCACCAGAATAATTCCCTGAAGCCCAAAAATATATTAGAAACTCCTAGTTGTACTGATAGGGGTGAGATGTGAATATCATCGAAAAATTCCTCACACATTACCACTTGAAAAAATAAATTCCCATGAAAACACATATGATTTTGACCATCCTCTAACCCCCAAATAGTAGTACCCTAGTTAATTCAATAATGCATCACCCACACCTTTATGTATCCCCACTGAGACTCATCCACCTTATCCATTATAGAAGTCGATAACATCATTTAAAAATGGTGGCCTTTGACACCATCCACTCATGCCTATAATTCCAATGCATCCAATTCCTCCATTGTCCTCCATGCGTCTATAGATTCTAGAACTACCTCATTCTTTGACTTACTACTCAAATAATCAGCCACAACATTCACATTTCCTAAGGTGTAGGAGGTCTCAAAATTGTAATCCTAGAAAAAATAAAACCACCAATACTACTTCATTTTCATATCTCACTGGGAAATGATGTACCTCATTATCTTGTGATGTGAGAAGACCTAAAAGCACTCCCCGATGAGGAAATTATTCCATTTTTAGTGCAAACAAGACCACTACAATTTCCAGATCTTGGGGTGGAATAGTTATGTTTCTAGGGACCAAAATTTCTTGACCGATAAGAGATCACTCTTTGTAGCTTCATCAACACACACCCAACCCAAAATGTAAAGATTCACAAAACACCTCAAACATCACAACTTACTCTGGAAACTTGAGCACTGATGAAATGAAAATGTTACCCTTCAGATAGATGAATGCTTTCTTGCACTACTCACTCCTCACAAAATCTTGGTGTTTTCTGGTATGATCAATCAATGGTGTTTCTACACATGAAAAATCTGGTATGAATCTCTAGTGGTAGCCTTCCATACCAATAAAATGGGGAATCAATGCCACATTTTTGGGTGTTTCACATTAAAAAGTGACCTTCCTAATCGATCGATCCACTGCTATACCCTAATGAGAAACCATATTCTAAAAGAAGTGAACCTCCAATATCCCAAACATGCACTTAGACGGCTTTCTATAGTGATAGTTGTGCCGAAGGAATTCTAGGATAGTCCTGAGATGCCCGATATGCTCCTCCTCTATCATTTAGTGGATCCAGATTTTTTTAATGAATATGAAGACAAACCGGTCCAGAAACACATTAAATATAGGGTTCATGATTCCCATGAACATATCTGGTGAGTTCATAACACCGATCGACATAACTATAAACATGAAGTTCACATTCCTGCACATGCAAGATACCTTTAGGATGCCACCCTCCAACACCCTCAATTGGTGATATCCTAACAAAATATCAATATTTGAAAACAATCCCACTTCCCTAATGTAGTCCAAATTATCATCTTTCCTCAAGAGAGGGTAATTTTAATTTTTCATTAACTGATTTAGTATTTGATAGTCTATGAAAAGATTTAGACCACCATCTTCCTTTTTTCATTTATGAATATAGTACCCCATGGCGACACACTAGGCCAGAAAATTCCCATCTTCATTTGATCGTCAATATGGATCTATGATACTCATATCTCAGATGGTTCCATAAAATAAGGATCCATCGAAATAAAACAAAAATTGGGTTGTAAGTCTATCCCAAACTCAATGCCACCTCATGGGGTTAGAGTTACAACCTCCTCATAAAAAACATCAAATAACTAACCAAAAAATATTGGAACTCTGACAATTTTAGCATCCATTGATTCCACTGATAGCTCAACCAACTAGGAATGAAGGGGTTCCACACACCGACTAACAGTCAGATAAATTTGATCCCCAATTAAAACCACACATTGTCCAACCATATTATAAAACATAACATTAACCAAAAGTATTCGAAAATAAAATACACATAGTATAATCAGTCGATTCAATAGAAGACGTGTTTCGAAAAAATCTATAGCATAAAGAGATCCATGCTAGACTGATTCAACATCAACATTAGTCTACATCCCTATAAATCATCATAAAAGATGGTCTGACCTCAGACTAGTGTACTCAATACTAGGGTAACAAAAATTGTAACACCCCAGGTAAATAAAGAGTTTGACATTTTCACATTTATCCATATTTGAGAATAAAATATTAATATAACTTTAAAGGGGACACTATTCTTGATGGAGTACCCAACACACAACAACGAGTTTCTTGGGAATCTTACGTTGCACTCTAATAATAAAATAATATTATTTTAAATGGTAGTTAATGCCTAACTGTTGTGATGGAAGAAATGAATAGAACTAAATAAAAAATGATTATATATGTTTGTCAAATATTTTTACTTTTTACACTAAATGTTAGAGGATTATAAATTTGAATGAATCCATTTTTAAGCGTAAACATTCTAATATTCTTTAAAAGGTCGATTAACCACCTTTTGATGACGAACCTATTTTAAATACACTTTTTGACAACTTTATGTGTTATATTTGACAAAATAAAATTCTTCTTTAGAATCGGGACATCAAAATTTACTTTGTGTAAATTTTTGGTATTTTTCGGAAAAAGTTCAATTTTTAATGAATAGTGAAAAATGTTGTATTTTAATTCGAAACCTCTTTTTAATCTAATTTATTTATATGATTAGATTAACTTTTCAATTGGTTTTAAAGTTAAATTAGAATATACTTTTACCATTTAATCCAATAGTGGTCATTGGAATTAATTTCACTTTGAAATCGGACTTAAACTAGTGTCAATCTTTTGATACATTTTGTTTCATAAAAACACGCTATTTGTTTTGATAGTGGGAATTAATTATTAAATTAATAAATGAAACATATATGTTTTTAATTTTTTAAAATAGAAATCATTTTTGAATTCGGAATATCAAATATATCTAGGGTGAATTTTTGGTATGTTTCTAAAAAACTTCAATTTTTGATGAATAGTGAAACCACTAAGTGGTACTTATAAAAATTGATTTTCCGTTTAAATGAAATTTTGCCATATTTGTGTTTTGAATTTAAAAAATCCAACATACATGTTTGTCATTAAGAAGTAAAATGTGGTTCAATGTGATTAAAATAATTTTTTGGTGAATAGTAACTTATTAAGTTTTTAATCGCGATTAGAGGTAATTATTGTAGTTTAAGGTAAGAATAATGTTTTAATAAAATGAAATTACCTAGAGACATGTCCTACCCTCATTGGACATGTCATGGCCATCCATGAAAATCTATGGGTTAACGTGGGCACCCCATTGAGCCACTTTGGTTGGAAAATGACATAATTAACTTTTTATTAAATGTTAAAGTAAAAATGACAAAAAGATGAGATGTTTTACTAAAACATTTTTTACATGGGGTTATACATGTCAGATTTTTGACTATAAATATTCCGTGGAAATATAAAAAGATTTCCAACATCATAGTATTTTTTTTATAATTTTTAGACATTAAATAAATTAAATTATTTATGACATTATGATGTTGCAGCGATGACCTCATTATTTAACGATTTAAATAAAATGGAAGGATAATGTAACATATATGACCTACACATGTCCAAAACCTATTGGATGGGTGGAGTTCGAACCCTTATCACCTTAGCCTCAAAACACATCAATGTGGGACCATTAAAATCCGAAACTCATTCTAAAATAAAGCATCATTTATTTACTTTCCAAGAGTTCTCCTCCTCTCCTCTTATAAAATGCCCCCACCTGTACCTCCATACGCACACTTCCAAAGCCTTTGTCTCGGAAAAACACTGCCCATTTTGTCTCTCCACATACCTCTATAACTATTTGAAGCCTCACATTGGGAATAAGTCTTCTAAGGAAGCCATTTATCTCAAACCAATGGGTGTTACCCGATTTTAAGGTAATGTCTTCACTTGAGTCATTTTGTTTTATTTTGTTTCTCCAACCCCTAAAATCTTTTTATTAATTTCTTTTGTAACAAATACAGTATCTTCAATATAATAGGATGTTTTTATAAGATGTATTGGAGCTAAACTTACACACACCTTCATCTAATGGTTAAAGAACATACTGATTTTGTGATTGGCAAATTTCTGCCTCCCGTAACGATGATTGTTCCACATTCATTTAACATATTCGAAGGTTGCCATTAAGATGAAACTATACATATATATGATATATAATATGTTTATGTTTTACTTAAGCTTCTGTATTTTTCATTTATGGCATACCTTTATGGTTTCCATTATGGGTAAACGCGATATCTTCATTTAAGGAAGTTCGCACAACCGCCCCCTCAAAGTGATGTGATTCGTTAATGCCATATGTGGGACGTATAAAGGATGGATTTAAAGTTATTATATATGATTTTATACTGGAATCATAATATTCCTTTATATAATTATTATTTTCTTTCCATTAAAATATGAGATAGAGATGAAAGTAGCGTTCATGCGTACGTACGGCTTACTGTCTCCATGAAAAGTGCATTTCATTTCTTATCCCCAAATGTAATGTATTATTATGAGTACATATATATAATGGATATATATGATGTATGTTACATCTAAATAATTAATATAATTCTGGAATTAAAATATACATACCTCTCATATAGTTTTAATTCCATTAATATGACATAGAAATGAAAGTAGTGTTCATGCGTCGTACGACTTACTGTCTCCATGAACGGTGCATTTCAATTATTTCCTCTAAATGATATTTGATATTATAAATACATGTATATTCTATATATATATGATATATATGATATCCAAATCAGGAATGTCATTCTGGATATAAATAACCATTGACACAAGAACAACATGTAATTGTAAGAAGTCCACTTTCGACTTAAGAACCAAATATCGACAAAACAAACATTATTAACATAATGATTACATAATGTTTATAACATGGAAATAAGTGATATAAAAAGAAAAATAATATTGAAAAAGGTTCTTAATCATGTAGAAATTTACTCATGTTTATTATTTAGGAGATTAAATAACGATCGCGTCAAGTCGGACCCGAGGTAAGGGATCCTACTCCTCTCTATCTTTTTAAGTACGCTCTTTTTTGTCATTCCGTTTAAATCTCATCTTTCTTGTTCTTGGGATGTTCTTTTATATTACTCTTACTGTAAATTTTATTTCCAAGTGATGAGATCACCTTTTTATCTCTCATCAAATCATTTTCGGAATTTTGTAGTGACGCCGTTAGGCTGTCATATTTTTGCAAGGGAACTTCTTAACCCAAATTTGATTCTTTGGGATAATCTTGTACTCTTTGAATATGTCATTCTATGAATATGTGTGAATAACCTCTGATTGTTTTACACTTAATATCCACTTATATTGGGTGTATTCGTTTGTCACACATAATTATGTAATTGATTTATCCTTAAACCAAGGATACCGTCTTTGTAAGGGACTTCGTCTCAATCTCCATTTATTGAGGAATTTTTTGTTTTATACACAACCTTCTTTTATACGGTTTATAAACCCTTTTTACTTTTACATTTATTTAAAATTAACCTTTTATCTACGAAGCATTTTACTAAACGACAAAAAGGAATGTTTCTTTTTACGTACGTGGTGACAATGACCTTTTCCGCCACCATGAGTATTATTTGATCTTTGGCTTCCTCAACAAGCCGTAATGTTTTTAAAATAAAATAAATACCATATTCCTTTTTTTTTGTATTTTGCTATTGAAAATGGTTTTGATAAATGATTCTATTATGTTAATATATTTAAATGATATATTGTGATTGAAATGTGGAAATGTTATCATTCCTTTATGTTAGTTTTATGTGTTATAATTTTATAATGGTACTTGGACATTTTACGGGTGGTTATGTGATAAACCATATGATGGGTGGTGCTGTGAATACCAGGACGGGTGGTTACGTTATAACCTCCAATGCATTGGGTATGGAAGTCGGCCGTATGGCTATTCCTTTATGTATGTATGGATGTTGGCCGAATCGCTATTCCATTAAGTGATATGTGTGGAAGTCAACCTTATGGTTATTCCACTTAAGTATGTTTATGTCCCAAGTTAACGTTATATGTTTTGTTATCTTTATATGGGTTTTATGGTAATGTTTTGGTTATAGAAGGGTAAGTAATGAACTTTTATTCAGTGAAGAGTTTTTACTACTTAGAAAAGGTGAAAAGTATTACATTGATAATGTATACATGGTTTACTTGTTGTTTTGAAAAATTGACTGTTTTCATTCTTTGTGTATCCCTTACTGAGCTTTTTATGCTCATCCCATGTTTTTGAAATTTTTTTCACAGGACATAACATGGAATAGAGTCAAGGATGGGATCAAGGGAAAGTCATGGTACCAAAAACATGGAACTAGACATGTTTCTTTTTTAGAGTTCTTATTTTATTAAAACTTAGTAGAAGTATCTACTTTCTAATCTTTTGAGATGTAATAGTTATGTCCTAATTCTCTAAAACTCTAAACCTGAAAAGATCCTCAATGTGAATTATTCATTTAATTCAATATTTAGTAAGGATTAAGGCTGGGGCCTTATAGTTGGTATCAAAGGTCGGTTTATATAACATTAGTGGTTATGGTATTCTTTAAGCATAAGTGACATTACGATAATGATTAGGATTTCAGAAAGAGTCCTAGTTTTAGATAAAGTTAATGAGTAAGTATATCTTAGTTTTTATCTTCTTCATTAGTACATGATGGTTTTGTTGATATACTCACACTGACCTTTTTGGTTTTTGTAAATGGATAGATCTAGCAGGCAAGAAAGTATCAGTGGATGTGAAGGAAACTGTGACAGTTTTTTGAGAAAGCAACTGAATGATATGGGAGCTACAATGATAACTCTTGTGATTATCCTCAACCAACTATCTGGAGTCTTTATTGACCACCTAAACCTTAGTGATTTCTCTAAGGCATCATATATTCGAGAAACAAATCCCTACAAAACTATAGGTAATAATCATAAAGGTAAGTGTGTTCAAAAACCTATGTGTCAAAAATGTGGAAAGAAACACCTTGGAAAATGTTTCAAAGGGACAGAAATATGCTATAGTTGTGGAAATGAAGGTCATAAAGCAAGAACCTACCATGGAAAAAGGAAGCATCCAGTTGACTCGAGTAAAGGGAAAGAAGTTATTTCTGAGGGCCCAATTAGAAGTTTTAAATGTGGTGGACATGATCATTATGAAAACACATGTCCTATGAAGAAGTTTCGTGAATGGGATCACCAAGATCGTACAAATGTTCGTTTACCAATACCTAATGCCATTCCGATTGAGGATGAAGAAACTGAAAATGGCCAATCAAATATATGGAATATCTCATAACTATTGTTTTCATATTTTGGAATCTTAGGATATGATTCATGATTTTTTTTGTAGGAAAGAAGTATTTCAGAATAAGTTGGAAAGGAATGGTTAATGGATCATGCAGAATGTTGAATGAGTAAGAAGTCAACATATAAGGGCTTCAAGAGTTATGGTGAAATTCTTAACAGTATTAAGTCTCTTTTGATGATGGGGTTACATTAGAACAATTTTTATAGTATGTGTACCCTTGATGTTTAATATATGAAAATTTTATTCATGGAATAGTTATCTTTTCTTTTGTGGACATAGTTATAAAGAACCATTTGGTATTATATGATCCTTACTTTTGAGGTAATTATGGGTTACTATATGTTATGATGGAAGTGAAAGGCATGAGATTAAATTGAGGTAAATTATGTTATGGTTATTTTTGATGATTTTATCTCTTTTTGGGAATGATTTGAGAATTATATAGTTTTGGAGAAAGGACAACACGTAGACCGTGTGACAACCCGTCGCGTCAGACAAAGCTGTGGGAATCGAACCCACAACCAAAGTGCGACTGGTATTTATCGCCTACCACTGGACTACGTGAAGTCCCTGGTTAGTTTGACTGATTCTTTTTAGTTAGATGATTTTATGAATTAAGAGTAAGTTGATTTTGGTTTTTCTATGGAAAATTATTAACCTATCATGAAGGATATGTGATTAGGTTAATTACTTTTCAATACGAGACATTAAGAGCTACTGATGTTGTTTGGAGATAAATGTTACGATTTAACATAGAATATATGTGACTAAATCCATCAAATATTTTGGTTTCAATCATAGTTTGGTTTACTTTGAAGAATTTTTATGGACAAATTGTTTATCGAATGGTCCTCGTTGTACTTTGGGTTTTCTTGGACAAATTTTGGAGATTATGAATAGATTTTCTTTATATAAAGGGGTATCCTTTTCTGGATTAACTGATCTTGTACTAAACTTTTTGGTTTTGGTTTTGGTTAGAGTCTAAAGACATGGGAAGTATATAGTTCTCTACTGTGGATTAGGTGATTCTCTAGAAATTGATTATAGTGCTCTTAATGTGAACAAGTCTTCCTAAATACTCTTCTTTTGGAGAAAATATGAGTTTGATTAAGGAATCTAGTAAAAGTTGAAAGTCAACAAGATAAGTGATTATGTTTCCTAATGAATAAATTCATCAATAAAAAGTAAGTTTAACTAAAATGTTGTATATTAACTTTTCATACTAGGGAATCGAATACCGTTTAACCCATCACAAGTTTTTGATTTTCTTATGGTTAACTTTCTCCTAGACATGTTTACTATCACTCTCCATCAGAACATGACCCTTTTTTTTCTTCCATGTCCATATTTTCATACTTGGAATCCTAGTATGGGATAACTCGGGTGACCTTTGTACTTATCTTTCTTTATTTATTTAATGTGATTGTTTTACTGACTCTTGTTCCGATGTGGGATTTCAAATGAAGTTTCCAAGCCCAATTTTGAAATTGCGAGGACGCAATTTCAAAAAGGGGGGAAGGATATAACAACCCAGGTAAAAAAATAGTATGACATTTTCACATTTATCCATATTTGTGAATAAAATATTAATATAAATTTAATGGGGACGCTATGCTCGATGGTGTACCCAACACACAATAACGAGTTTTTGGGAATCTTACGTTGCCCAATATTAATAAAATAATATTATTTTAAATGGTATTTAATGACTAGCTTTTGTGATGGTGGGAATGAATAGAACTAACTAAAAAATGATTATATATGTTTGTCAAATATTTTTACTTTTTACAATAAATGTTAGAGGCTTAAAAATTCAAATGAATCCAATTTTAAGCGTAAACATTCTAATATTCTTTAAAAGGTCGATTAACCGCCTTTTGATGGCAAACCTTTTTTAAATATACTTTTTGACAACTTTATGTGTTATATCTGACAAAATAAAATTATTCTTTAGAATCGGGACATCAAAATTTACTTTGTGTAAATTTATAGAATTTTTCCGAAAAAGTTCAATTTATAATGAATAGTGAATAATGTTGTATTTTAATTCAAAACCACTTTTTAATCTAATTTATTTATATGATTAAATTATATTTTTAATTGGTTTTAAAGTTAAATTATAATATATTTTTACCATTTAATCCAATAGTGGTCATTGAAATTAATTTCACTTTGATATCGGACTTAAACTAGTGTCAATCTTTTGATGCATTTTGTTTCATAAAAACACGCTATTTGTTTTGACAGCGGGAATTAATTTTTAAATTAATTAATTCAACTTATATGTTTTGAATTTTTTAAAATAGACATTATTTTTGAATTCGGAATATCAAATATATCTTAGGGTGAATTTTTGGTAATTTTCTGAAAAACATCAATTTTTGATGAATAGTGAAACCACTAAGTGGTACTTATAAAAACTAATTTTCCGTTTAAATGAAATATTTCCATATTTGTGTTTTTAATTTCAAAAATATGACCTAAATGGATGTAATTAAGAAGTAAAATGTTGTTCAATGTGATTAAAATAATTTTTTTGGTGAATAGTAACTTATTAAGTTTTTAATCGCGATTAGAGGTAATTAGTGTAGTTTAAGGTAAGAATAATGTTTTAATAAAATTAAATGACCTAGACACATGTCCTACCCTAATTGGATATGTCATGTCCGACCACGAAAATCCATTGGTCAACTTGGGGACCCCATGGAGCCACGTTGGTTGGAAATTGACATAAATAACTTTTTATTTAATGTTAAAGTAAAAATGACACAAACATGAGATGTTTTACTAAAACAATTTTTAAATGGGGTTATACAAGTCATATATTTGACTATAAATATTAATTGGAAAGATAAAAATATTTCCTACATCATAGTATTTTTTTTATAATTTTTAGACATTAAATAAATTAAATTATTTATGGCATCATGATGATGCAGCGATGACCACATTATTGAACGATTTAAATAAAATGGAAAGATAATGAAAAATATAAGACCTAAACATGTCAAAAACCTATTTTATGTGTGTATTTGTATCCCTTGTCACCTTATCCTAGAAAAACATCAATTTGGGACCATTAAAATCCGAAACACATTCTAAAATAAAGTAAAATTTATTTACTTTCCAAGAGTGCCCATCCTCTCCTCTTATAAAAGGCCCCCACCTCTACCTCCTTACACACACTTCCAAAGCCTTTGGCTCAGACAAACCCTTACCATTTTGTCTCTCCAAATCACTCTCTAACTCCTTGAAGCCTCAAATTTGGCATAAGGCTTCCCAAGTAAGCCTTTGAGCTCAATCCAAAGGGTGTTACCCGATTTTAAGGTAATGTCTTCACTTGAGTCCTTTTGTTTTATTTTGCTTCTCCAACCCCCTAAACTATTTTTATTCATTTATTTTGTAACAAATAAAGTATCTTAAATATACTATGATGTTTATATAAGAATTATTAGAGCTACACTTACACACACCTTCGTCTAATGGTTAAAGAACATACTGTTTCTGTGATTGGTGAATTTCTGCCTCCCGAAACGATGACTGTTCAACATTCTTTTAACAACTTAAAAGGAGGACATTAAGATGACAATATAATTATATATGATATATAATATGTTTATGTTTTACTTAAGCTTCTTTATTTTTAATTTATGGAATACCTTTATGGTTTCCATTATGGGTAAACGTGATATCTTCATTTAAGGAAGTGCGGACTACCGCCCCCTCAAAGTGATGTGATTCGTTAATGCCATATGTGGGACATACAAAGGATGGATTTAAAGTTATTATATATTATGTTATACTCTAATTATAATATTCCTATATATAATTATTATTTTCTTTCCATTAATGTATGAGATAGAAATGAAAGTAGTGTTCATGCGTACGTACGGCTTACCGTCTCCATGAACGGTGCATTTCATTTCTTATCCCCAAATGTAATATATTATTATGAGTAAATATATATAATGGATATATATGATGTATGAGACATATAAATGATTAATATAAATCTGGAATTAAAATATACATACCTCTCATATAGTTTTAATTCCATTAATATGACATAGAAATGAAAGTAGCGTTCATGCGTACGTACGGCTTACCGTCTCCATGAATGGTGCATTTCATTTATTTCCTCTAAATGATTATGTGATATTATAAATACATGTATATTCTGGATATATATGATATATATGATATGCAAATCAGGAATGTCATTTTGGATATAAAGAACCTTTGACCACATGAACAACATGTAATTGTAAGAAGTCCACTTTCGACTTAAGAACCAAATATCGACAAAAAAAACATTATTAACTTAATGATTACATAATGTTTATAACATGGAAATAAGTGATATAAAAGGAATAATAATCTTTAAAAAGGTTATTAATCATGTAGAAATTAACTCAAGTTTATTTTCCAGGAGATTAAATAACGATCGAGTCAAGTCGGACCCGAGGTAAGGGATCATACTCCTCTCTTTCTATTTAAGTACGATCTTTTATGTAATTCCTTTTAAAGCTCATATTTCTTGTTTTTGGGATGTTCTTTTATATTAATCTTACTGTAAATTTTATGTCCAACTGATGAGATCCCCTTTTTATCTCTCATCAACTCATTTTCCGAATTTTGTAGTGACACCGTTAGGCTGTCATATTTTTGCAAGGGAACGTCTTAACCTAAATTTGATTCTTTGGGATAATCTTGTACTCATTGAATATGTCATTCTATGAATATGTGTGAATAACCTATGATTGTTTTTCACTTAATATCCACTTATATTGGGTGTATTCTTTTGTGACAAATAATTATGTAATTGATTTATCCTTAAACCAAGGATACCGTCTTTGTAAGGGACTTCGTCTCAATCTCCATTTATTGAGGCATATTTTGTTTTATACACAATCATCTTTTATATGGTGTATAAAACCCTTTGAATTTTACATTTATTCAAAAGGAATATTTTATCTATGAAACATTTTACTAAATGATAAAAAGAAATTTTTCTTTTTACGTACGCGTTGACAACGACCATTTCTGCCGCCGCGAGTATTATTTGATCTTTGGCTTCCTCAACAAGCCGTAATGTTTTTAAAATAAAATAAATACCATATAACTTTTTTTTTGTATTTTGGTATTGAAAATGGTTTTGATAAAAGATTCTATTATGTCAATATATTTAAATGATATATTGTGATTGAAATGTGGAAATGTTATCATTCCTTTATGTTGGTTTTATGTGTTATAATTTTATAATGGTACTTGGAAATTTTATGGGTGGTTACCTGATAAACCATATGACGGGTGGTGCCGTGAATACCAGGACGGGAGGTTACGTTATAACCTCCAATGTATTGGGTATGGAAGTCGGCCGTATTTCTATTCCATTAAGTATATATGGAAGTTGGCCGAATGGCTATTCCATTAAGTGATATGTGTTGAAGTCGACCTTATGGTTATTCCACTTAAGTATTTTTATGTCCCAAGTTACCTTTATATGTTATGTGGTCTTTATATAGGTTTTATGGTAATATTTTGGTTACAGAAGGGTATGTAATGAACTTTTATTCAGTGAAGAGTTTTTACTACTTCGAAAAGGTGAAATGTATTAATTTGATAATTTATACATGGTTTATTTGTTGTTTTGAAAAACTGACAGTTTTCATTCTTTGTGTATCCCTTTCTGAGCTGTTTATGCTCATCCCAAGTTTTTGAAATATTTTTCACAGTACTTAACATGGAATAGAGTCAAGGATTGGATCAACAGAAAGTCATCCTACCTAAAATATGGAACTAGACATGTTTCTTTTTAAGAGTTTTTATTTTATGGAATGTTAGTAGAAGTTTCTACTTTGTAATCTTTTGAGATGTAATAGTTATGTCCTAATTATCTAAAACTCTAAACCTACAAAGATCCTCGATGTCAATTATTCATTTAATTCAATATTAAGTAAGTTTTACGGTCGGGGACTTTTAAAATTTATCTCTATGTCTAGTCCCTTGGAATGGGCCACACTTGGTGCAACAAAAGAGTGTGATGCTCCCGAATCAAACATGGCTTTTGCAATCATTCTAAAAAAACTAATCGTACCTAGAATTATTTCTGTTGCCACTAGAACTACTTCCTTTGTGTTGTGTAAGTAACCTTGCCTAAATTCTCAACCTCTCAATTGTCAAACTCCTCCCCGACCATTCCACGGTCGAGTTCCCTGAGGAGAACCCTATGTTCGACCTCCATATGCTCCTACAATCCTTAATGGGGTAGGATCCTGCAATCCCTGATGTTGGAAAGGCCAGGATGGAAACTACTATTGAGGAAGGAACTGAACTTTCCCACCTCCACCACAATTAGTATTAGTCAGTCACTTTCCCTAGATGTTCCCATGGCCTCTAAAAGAAATACACCTTGACTCTAGTCCTATAGGAAAAGGGAGAGGACTAGAGGTTCAGAAAGAAAACTCTTGGGTCATCTCCCAATTGGCCAAAACCTCAAAGGCCATGATTCTAGAGACTTACTATTGATGGCCTTCCCCATTGATGAAATTGGTTGAATCCCCTCTCAAAGTAGACCTCTACATGAATTCATCCTTTCCAATACACCAACCTTCTTTTGATCCACTATGTATGTTAGTATATGGAAGCGGAGTAATATCATACTAAAGAGAAGGAAAAATTGTCTCCCTTAAGCGCCTCACTAGAGATTCCTTATCCGAAAAAAGATCCATATAAAAAAATAATATATCCATAACCGTGATACACAATCCCATCACCGACATACGACCCCACTATATGTAAATAAACTCTTACATATTCTCATCATTCATCATGGAGGAAAGGAATTCTTCCTGAAACTCCATCTCAATGTAATCCTATGAAACATCATTCACCTTCTTCTCCCCAAGGTAAATCATCTACCACTGACACGTAGATCCCCTCATCTGTAGGACTGCTATCGGAACCCAGTACTCTGTTGGATCCCTAATATATGTAAAAGATATCACCAGCTCCTCTTTTCAACTCGATGTATCCATGTACGAGACACTTCTATTGTACATTCCCAAATTCTATCACTAGAAGGAATAAAGAAACATCTACCACTAATCATCCTCCTTGGCTGGAATGACCTTCCTACAGCCAATCGGGTCATCCTGTAGACCCACCACAACATGTAACATAATTATGTTTCATTTAGGAGCCATAAATTAGATGAAAACAAGTATATACTAATCCTAAAAAATATTGAATTTATTTAGGATTCATTTTAACTCAATTTTTATTTTAATTTCATGAAACCCCAAAAAACAAACAAGAACACAATTCAACATGATGCAAGTACCTTTCCTTTGGTCCCCACCTTGAAATCTGTGTAGCCTCACTAGGACATTTAGTAAGCTGAGAATCTGTGCATCAGATAATGTGGGGCCTTAAGATCTCGTGTCCTATATAGTATTCTCAATCCTATGTCATGCACTATGATCTCCAAAAACAGTTTCCCTACTAATAAAAGCAATCCTCACCATGCTTAACTACATAATTCAACCTATCTGTCAACCATCACCTCTGATACCATTCTATCACGTCCTACCTTCTTCAAGATTTAGGAAGAGATAAAAAGATGCTGAGACATTCATTCCTCAAGATGAAGAAGAGATTATGACCACTGGGTCCTACTTCTAATAGGCCTCGGGGTGCTGAACAACCCCAAATGTATATAAATCTCACAAAAGATTGAAAAAATTTCCTTGTTAGAGTAACCATGATAAGTAGGAAATATGTTTCTACCACATAAAACTATAGGACATATATATATATATATATAACGAAATCCAAATCCACCCCTCATGAATATTTTACGTAAACTGCTAGAAATACTATGAAAACTCCAAAGTAAGTACCAAAATAAAATTAAGAAGTGACACAACAACCGACCCCAAATTCCAAGCTAGTGAATTCTTACGTGTTATGTATAATCTCCCTAGAAGTATTGAAAAATTTATATATATATATAGGGTGCGAATACAAGTAACCTCAGTAGGGAAAACCAAATTCACCCATGGACAAGTTAGAGAAGCATACTAATCTCCATGTGAGAAAATATCATCAAATCAAAATCACATAACAAGGTATAGTGTCTACACCAACCTCACCATGGAACAATCACTAAATAAACAAAGTAATGTATGGTAAAGTATTAATCACATCAATATTTGGCTAACTCGAATCACTTTCCATTAGTTAACTGATCATCCCTAATGATTATTGTCCTAATGCTACCATGCTCTTACACAAGTCCCACTATCACAACCTTCCCACATACACTTGATCATTATTCCACTTCACATCCTATCCATAGACACCTGACCTACACACCACATCACATCATTTCTACAAACCCAATTAACACAACCACCACATGTCTTTCCTGAAAATACCTTGGCCTCAACATGAAGACACTTGGGAATCAGACCACCTCTATCGTAGCCAATTCCATAAGTTTGGTATAAAACCTCAATCCATTACATCCTACCTAAATAATCTTGGGTGAAAAAATCCTAAAAGATGTATAAGGGTAAAGTCAACAACAATCCATCCATACTCCCACTGAGATGATGGGAAAGACACCCGCCTCCAAAATAATGGGTCTGTTCGACACATAGTGCTCAACAAGGGTGGGGTGTGTATAGAATACATAAGAAACTACATGTTTGTACATATAAGAAAGAAACACTCAATCCATCCTATGGGATTCCAATCATATTACATTACCACTCAAAACCACATTTGATTCTACCCCTAAATGCATATTCCACCACGAACGATGGTCACTTGAATGCTTCTGCACTGTAATCCTCAACTCTAAACATTCCCCTACCTTATTTTTTTAACAAATGATCATTTTTCATTATCAAATAATTCATTTATTTAATTACAAACCTTCATACGAACTACCAAACACTACAAACATTATAAGTCAATAAAACTATACAAACCACTTCCCAATACAAACATGTAAGGACGGGAAAATGGAATGGGAACCCATTCTAACACTCACAACATGAAATTATGACACAACCCAATCATACACCCCACTTCCCAACCACATCAAAGATTCAATCCCAGAGAATAATAAGTCCCTTTGTTCCAAAATTAATTAATCTCACAACATGAGATTCCATCACACCTCTGTCACCACCTCATATACAAATCCCATAACTACCACGACTATTCCACAACCCCACTGAACACACATACCACACCATTTTCAGAGTACTAACTCTTCTACACACTTATATGCCCACAATGATGCAATAAAAAGAACCACCATGTAACCCTCATAAATAATAAAACACAATAATAACTACATAGCACACAAAAAAACCAAAAAAGGATGAGTGTATTTGGATTTACCCAACAAAGGTTCTTTAATTCAACTTTTATAAATAGTGGTCATCATAAATCATGTTTGATCCTAGGGAATCCATTTAATTTAATGTGGTATAAGTGATTAATTAAATTTCATGTTTATAAATATTTCCAGAGATAAATAATGATAAAGATGATGCATCACGGGTGTGGAAGCAAAGACCACCAACACTCATGATTTTTTGAGGGATACAAAACATATCATTCATAGTACAGATCAAAGATAATAAATAGAAGAAAGTGATCATCATCATCATTCATGTCCCCATTTATCCTTTCATATTATCTTACTTAAATTGGTTTCACCTATATTTATTAGAGTAAATAAGTACACCCACCACACATGAAACAATTTTAAAGGAGAGACGGAGGAATCCCTACCTGTAACAATAATAGACCAAAACTCCTCTTTCAGCTAGAACATGGGGGTAGCACGAGTAGGAGACCCAAAGGAAAAACTAACAGGGGGATACAATATAGGTGTATGGATCATCTAGGAAGACAGGTTCTCCATGCACTAAGATAAAAGAGAATAGAGGAACACGAATTTAGAAAAATCTACACCATATACCAATTGAAGTAAATAGTTCCAAGGACAATAAAGTTAGATTTTTTCCAAGACCATGTAGTTTGACTATTTTAAAGTCCATGGGGTGTTAGGATTTTAAAAATATATCGAATGTCATTTCAAACATCTTTAAAACACCCAAAAGGAATTAAACTCAGTTTACATCATATAATATTTAAGAGGGGTGATAATAGAAAAAATGGGAAAAATAAGAAATGAGTCACTGATGGGTGATTCACCGAAAACATGCAACCGATTGTGAGTCACTGATCCTGAGCTTCCAATGTTGAGCCACCAAAAAATGAGTCACTGATGTATGTCCCACTAACACCCTAACTCACTGACTCCCAGACTCACCATCATAATGACTCACCGATACCATGACTCACTGATGCCCTCAACCTAATGATGCCCCGACCTACCACTGGCTAAACCTACTGATTCCTCAAACTCTTGAATCTTCACTCACTGAAGCCCTAACTCACCAATTCCGTTACTCACCAATTCCCTTGACCTGCCGATGCCTTGACCTACCAACGCAGTGACCTAATGTTGCCTGACTCTCTGATGCCCTAACTCACTGATGCCCTGAATCACTGATGCCCTCTTCTTAGCGACACCTAGACCTAACGACACCAGACTCACCGACACCAAGACTCACTGACTCCCTTGACCTACCGATTCCTCAACCTACCGACCCCTATAACTATCGATGGAAAAACTGGAAAAACAATAAATTTAGATTTTTTTTGAAATGAGCTACCACTTCCTCCTAGAAAACCCCCAAACACTAGATTTCGACAAATGGACCATGGAGGTCTCTATCGTTATAGTTTGTGATTCCATAATATTTAAAATGGACTTCATGAGAGATTCATGTGCCTTGTTAGGATTATAAAGAGAAATCAGAAGAGAAAAGATACGCTCCACGGATTTCGAATGAAGAAAAATGGGATTTTAGATGTGTTTATATAGTAATAGAGAGATATTTATTTAATATTTGGGCTCTGGAATCTACAGAAAACAATATTCCAAAACAAAAATCATAAAAGTCTTTTTCCAATGGTTTCAATAAAAGGGTAGTTTTTTCATTATTTTAGTAGGAAATTGGATGAAATTATTAAAACATTATCATTTTTTATGTGGAGGTGAGCCACACTTTTAATGAAATGAATGTAATATAACAAAATATATTATATGTTTTGATGGATTCATATAAAACTTATAAAATTAATAAAATAAAATAAAATTCACTTCATTATATGGGGAAAACATTTAATTTTATAAGGACCCTCATTATAGAACTTATTAAATATTTTTTGGACATTAATTTGTAATAAAACATTCTGTATATTTATATGGTATTTAATTTTACCTGAAAATTTGAATTTCTAATAAGAATATGAAAAATTCTCAATTTGGTATTTTTGACTTTTTAATTTCAAAAATAATATTAATTTTATCTAAATAATTTCTTAAATATGTTCATTTTCACTTATAAACATAATAACAATCATTTATGGAAAATAAAGGATTTTTGAAAATAACAATTTTTATGAACCCTAATAAAACATTACATTTGAATTCATAGAAATTATAGGAATATATATATATAATAAATAGAATTTTACAATAACAATTTTTTATAAATAATTTATTTTAAAAATACATTAGTTCATAAAAATAAATTCATTATTTGAATAAAATAATACCAAAAAATATTATTCGTGTTTTATTGTATCAAAATAAATATATTAATTACTATTTATAAATAATTTAAATAAAAAAAAATTTATAGGGTCGTAATACATATAGCTTTGATACACCAATGTAGTCCCTATTATTACGGTGTGAGATGGTGGGGATTTCATGTGGTCATTCGTAAAACATGGTTTTGGTCATGATCTCAATGAGCTTGAACTTATCCTATAAACAGTTTCACTAATCCATATTTTATTGGATCTCGTATTTGGCTTGGTCAACGGTAAATTCTAGTGAAGGTATATCCCTCAGATGTTTCGATAAATGGGTTTCACATGGAACAATTGTACAGGATGAGGCCATCACTTTCTTTCTTTATATCAATTGAATTTATTAAAACCCAATATTTATACTAATAATGTGATCAATTTTTAATAAATATATTATCAATGATAAATATTATCAATGGAATTTTGAATCCACGTGGATTTAATAAAAAACAATTTTATGTGATTTCTATTACTATATTACATAATAAAAAATTAAATCATAATGGAATTATTTTATAATAGTTTAGGTCCTTAAATTTTAATATTCATTCGAGGTGATAGATTTTGTTTAATATCTATCAAATAAATTAAATGAAATGTAAATAAATTACACTTCATTTAATTCACTGACCTGGATAGTTAAAGTGTGATGTGTGGTTGTTTTTTATTTCATCATGCATTTAGATTCCACCTGTTGACCCTAGGGAAAAATCCAGGAAGTTTTTGTCTACCTCACTTGATTATGGACATCCTATTAGTGAATATGATCCATAGTTTATGGTTTTATTTTAGGTTTCCCTTATCAAACTTAATTATCTACAAATTAATATGATAAACCATGACCATGAGCTTTATTACCATTGTTCATAGATACATATTAGGATCATCCTTACCTTCTTCCTCATTGGTATTTGTAGTTGGAAGTGTTTTTTGATCTTAAATTAAAGATAGGGGGTTTAAACGTTAACCATATGATATGAAAATTTTCTAATATGCAAAAAAAGGTAATTTGACTAACATATCATATGATTAATAAATTAAAATGATGAATTAGATTTATTTTCCCGAGTCCCAATAGATTAATTTGGTGATTGAACTAGATTATGGTGACCATTTGGGTGGGGGAACCTTTGATTATTAAATGAACTATTTAATGGATTAATATTTTTTTAACAATACATTAAATTTTTATATTTTCTTAATAATTTCATACCTTGGATTGGCCTGATTATTAAAATTATTAGCATGATATTTTCTTAAGAACAAATGAAAAATTAAATGAGTAATTGGATGATAAAGAGAAATTATCATAATTAATCGTTGAGCATGATGATGTGATATTGTTATATCATTGTTTATATGAAATGTTCTTGGATTTCTATGTTGTAATGTTTATACATGGTTTTGGTTTTGTTTCCATGTTATAATAATTATATTGTGAATTTTCTCAATGCTACATATTGAAATGAATAAATAATGATCATGTCTCTGAGACATGCTGAAATAATTATGGAATGATCTTATCCATAATCCATGATGAAATTATTATATATCAGGATATTACCTAAGACATATTCAATTTATCACATATCAGACTAGGACTTAACACATTTTAAAATTCTTATATATCTATCTTGTAGCAGATTTATTACTAAAATGATTTTATAGTAGGTTTGTACCCAGATTTGTGTAATTTTTTACTTTGATTATAATATTTCATTTTTTATGGTTATAATACTTTCTCAGATACATTACAAAATGAAACCTATGAATATTTGGTGATTTCATGTTTATATGGTTTTGGATGGAATGTTAATAAGTCATGCTCAGATATATTCTGGCATGGAGCTGAAGCAAGTTAATGTTCAATTAAGATAATTGTTAAATAAATTAATACATTTTTTATTGTTTTATTACATTCACTTCTTATCATACTGGTAATGTTTATAAATGGTGGTGTTGACCTACTAATTTATACTCACCCTCTTTTTGGGCTACCATTTGGTACTTAAGAAAATTACATGGATGTATAATTGGACAAAGGAAACATAACATTCTATTTATTATATTGATTCTAGATGGGATGTAGTTTAGAGATTGGACCAACATGGGATTTGAGACCAGGGTATTTTGAGTCTGCTAGTATATTATTTTGTTTTATTTATTGAATTAAATGTAGTTAAAATCCACCATTTCATTTCATTTTATTCATTTTATAATTCTTTTTGATTTATTTTTCCACCTATATAATTTTGTTTCTATTATTTTTTAATATTCATTCATTTATCTATGCGATTTTTTATGCCATGTTAAAAACATGTTTCCCAGGGGTATAGTCTCCCCAATATAGTTTTCACACAACCACTACTAGTTGGATACTTATGGTTTATGTATAGGAACTCTTGAGGTCCCATTAACTAACCCTTTTTGTCCACACTATGGATTTCCAGATCGATGGATGTTATAATGTGGTATCAGAGGACACCAAGTTACTTTTTTTGATTATTTACTATTTTGGAAATGTAGAAATAAAACTAGGATATATTGGGACTTGGTAAATATCATGTTCCGGGGAGTATCTAGCCCATGTATAGGGGAAATATGAGTTCCCATGTATGGATTGATATTTATGTTGTTCTATTGTTTCAATTTATATTATATCATCTTTGGTGATTAAAATGTGTTGTGCTATTATCATAGATAGAGGAAATTTATGTGAATATTTTTAATACAATAATAATTAATTTTTTATGTTTTTTTGTTAAAACCAATTTATTTAAATGTGTTATTAATATAATTGGCAGTTTGGATTATAGAAGAAAAATTATCTAAAATGTGAAACGTACTATTTCTGGATTTTTGACAGATTTTTAAATTAAGGGTGTATTTTTCATTTCATGAAAAATATAATTCCAAATTGAGTAATTATTTTTTTTCTCATCCTTATATTATTTCCTTAATTTTTTACTTCTGGACCACGTGCTGAGACGATCATCTGGAGGCCATTAAAAAGAAATGATGTTGAGGATTTTTCCGGGTAGAAATCATGGACCCCACCACCGTAACAGACATCCATCTCAACCTACACACCTATAAATGAAATGATTTCACATGGGTATGAAATAGTAATAAACAATTCATTCACAAAATAAATTCCTTCATGTTTTGAATCCATTAATATGGTCATTGATTGACATCTATTTTAAAGGATGCTGCATGGAATGTTCGTCCAGAAGAAGAAACCTCCAACTAAAAAAATCATAACACCTACAATAAGTGACCAAAAGAGCTGAAATTTGGATGGTGAATGGCCAAAATATTAATTCAAAACATTCAGGAAGTGTTCCACACGTTATTTGGACAGTTATTGGTTCAACAATGCAACAACTTGTGGAGGACTGAAATATACATTTAAAAGGAGAGGAGCACCTACCTATAAAATGATTCCAATCCTTCCCAACACCATCCGAGGGCACCAATGAGAGTAGGCAATGAGCCATTTATAATTTTATGTCTTTATTTTATTTTTATTTTAGTTTTATTTTCTCATTTAATGAAATAATATTTTTTATATTATAGGGTTTCCCATTTCATCTTCCACACCTTTTATCTTCCAACATAAATTCTCATTCTCTCTCATCCATATTTCCATTTTGAAATCTATGAAAATCGTCATGGAAAGTGAATAACTCAAGTCGTGTAATCAGGGGTGTTTTCATGGTGTTATTTATTATTAATATTCAATTAAAAATGTTTTTATTCTATCTGTTGTGGAGGCTGGAATATTGCACGGGTGCGGAAGTCATCCACCGTGACACTATTTCCAAATCCATTCATTTCCACTGATTAATTAATTTTCCTTCTTTTATCTTAGGAAACTCTTCATATGGTGGTGTTGGTGTTTCCATAAGTGATAAAAAAAATATGGTGGAGTTGGGACTTTTTGGGATAACATTCTCTATTGAGGAGTTATCCTAGTTGACTATTGGAGGAGGTGTGGTTTGGTGTGAGAGAGGCATTCTAAAATCACACACTCTTGAAACACAATTAAGGTAATTCATTAATGAGGTTTTTATTAGATGAATTATCAAATTGAATTTAAATAACAAATAAAAAATGAATGAACTCATGTTATCCAACACTAAGACCAAGACCTTTTTCCCCGATTTGATTCTGTTTTCATCTAGAGTTAAATTATTCATTTCATTATTTTAATTGATTGTTTTCTAAAACCATGAAAAAATTATTTTCAAGAATTAATTAAATACAAAAAAGAATTAGAATAGGTGAATTCGAATAAGTATTTCAACCGACTGCAATGCTCTTGAAGTGAGATGACCCTTGTCAGCCACTATGCCACATTACAAATATATGTTCACTTTTTCCATGCCCTAAGATTGGCATGCTCCAAAAATGGCGCCATTTCTAGGGAGCTAAGTTGTTATTTCGATACCCTTTTCAAAATTCACGTTTTTGTAAATATTTTAATTTTTTCATAAAAAAATCTAAGAAAACATTTTCCATAATGCCTTCAAACTCAATTTATTATGCTTGAACTAATTACGCATAGGTGCATGAGGAAGAAATAGATTACACTGTGAAGGAAATCAAATGAAGGGATGATGCTCTAATGATAAGGTTCAAATAAAAGGAAATAAGACTCAAAACATGTATTTCACTTGATGATTTGATGGACATGGACGATGAAGTCCAAGATGACATACAAAGATTCAAGCCTAAGAAATAAGTTCCACTGGTCTTCTTGGATTTCAATGAAAGAATACATGAAGTTGAATCTAAAATCAAGTTGGAGGATCCCAACTACCTACTTCCATATAGGTAAGATCAACTCAAAATGTCACTATCCACTAAAGAAAATATTCAAACCAAACCAAATCATGGAGATGCTATAATCTTAAACTCCATCTATTTTAAATTTATTGAATCTTATTTGTGTATAACTCTAATTAATTTTGAATTTTCATAAGCATTTGACTCTTATTATTCTTCGGAGGATGAAGATGAAAAATAAGATGCACCTATTGAGGCACACCTGGATATCCCTATAAACATTGAACATGTATCAGAGGAATCCCATGAAGTTATACCAGTGGCTCTGCCTGAAGAACGAATGACACATACTACTTCACATCTAGAGCAACCACTGGATAGAGAGGGAGATCTCGGAGAAGTAGAAATTAAGGAGGAGTCTTCATACGCTATCCTACCCCCTCCATGCAATTTGTACCACATTTTGTAGGGGTTTGATTTGGTGTAATCTATCCATCGAGTGATCCTCAAGAATAACACATATATGGAATCTGTGAAAATTCACACGTGATAGTTCAAGTCAAAGAAGATCCACACACCATAAGATTATGGATAATAGCTGGTACTTCCATCTAGAGGAAGTAAAAAGTATGGGCCCACACGGGAGATCATATAAAAATTTATCTTTACATGATTTTAATATTTCAAATTCATTTATTTGATTAGTCCAGCATGCATCACACTACTTCTTATATTTTTAAGCTTTAACGGTACAATACTTGTTTAAACAAGATTAATTCTATTTTGTAAGTTCATAAATGGGAAAATAAAACCTCAAATAGAGGAATATTACTGATTCTTTATTTCAAAAGGAATTTCATTTTTTATTGTTTACACATTTAAACTCTTTACATTATTTGGTCCAAAACATGTTTTGAGCTTTAATTCTAATAATTTTCATGCCCACACTTGAATTATTACTTTACAATACTTATATAAAGAAATGTGTTTCTTTGGAATCTTGTGCTCCCATGTTTTAGATTTCAATTCTTATGATATTTAATGAGTAAAATGGAAAAATATAATGATTAATTTGAAACATATATATTTAAATGATGACTCATTATTTAAGAGAATTAGTTGATTTATGTAAATGAAATTTTCTCAACATTTTTCTTACATTGAATTTATGAAATTCATGTGAATTTATTTTTTATTATAAGTCATGATGTAACGGATTGTCCAAAATCATATGTCTCATTCTAGAGTGTATTTCTAGACCAAATACTTCTTATTTATTCTTGAGCATATATCTTGAGTAATCATTGGATATGTCACTAACTGAAACATATATTTGAACTTTTCTAAGCTATGACTGTGCCAAAAAATCTTTAATATGATTGAGGCTTCTTTTAATAAACCCTTATAATTAAAGACCACCATTACATCAATCCTTATTTTAGCCCATAGAGACCATAAATGACTTTTATATGAATGAGTCATGTTTGAATCCCTTTTTATCCATTCCAACCCTACATTCGGTATTTGCATGATATTTTAAGGATAAAGTGTGGGGGTAAAGGGAATTGTGGTGGATAGAATGTTAAACATTGTAATGGAAAAGTGTTGGGGTGATACCGTAAGAACTGTAATGGGTTGTGTAAACATTCATTATAATTTATTTTTTTACCCGCTTGAATTTTTAAAAATAAATAACAATAATAAAAAAATAACCAAAAACAAAATGAGAAAAAATGGGTTGTGATTGGAGAATAAAATTACATTTTTCTAGACCTAAGATCCTCTGATCGTATGTGGTTATGTGATGGATGAGAGATTCTATAAAATCATAACATTTTAAAAAAATCAAGAGGTTGCATTAATCATTAATCATTATTTACAATGATCATGACCTTAAATTGTGTTTTGGGGGAAGTGGGGGTTGCTACTTTATAAAGGAGAATTTCATTACACTTATTGATATCATGCATTATACATAAGAGATAAACCACTTGCATAAGCCTTGATTTTTAAAACATAAATCCAACCAACCTAAATCCTTAGATTTATTTGAACCATTATTGAAATGTCCTTGTGATTTTACGTGCCTTTTGTCTTTATAATGTAGTGGATGTAGTTATTTTAGAAGCTTATGGATAAGGTTCGTGTTCTCAGGATTTGAGCATAAATCTACTTAAATTGTATAATTATATATGAGGGTTAAAATTTAAATTTGAGATAAATCATGATGTGGAATTTTTAATAATAGTGAATTGAGAATATTAAATTAATGGATGAAGAAGTTACGTCATTTTTCAATGGGGAAAAGTAAAATATATGAATTAACTGTTTCTTTTAAAATAGGGAAATTAAATTGAAAATTTATGTGCATTTTTGAAAATTTTATTTGATATTGATTTTTATTTTATATTATTACTTTTGAGTTTTAATATTGGTGCCCTCTGAATTTCATGTTGAGATTCTTTGTTTGAGTGAATGTATGGTTCAAGTGTGGGGATATTTGATATCGCAAATTTAGGTGCATATTTTAAATACAATAATAATTATTTTTTTATGTTTTTAAATGATAAACCCCATGTATTTAAATGTTTTATTAAAATAATGGGGAATTTGGATTCTAGAATAAAAATGATATAAATTGGGAAAAGTGCATAATTATGGATTTTGGATGTATTTTAATATTAAGTGTATTTAGAACATTTCTTGAACTTTTTAATTATAAATCGATTAATATTTTTTGAATCATTATTTTATTTCTGTAATTATTTTTTAATGGACAAGGGGATGAATCGATCATCTAGGGGCTGTAAAAAAATAATGAAGGTGATTATTTTTTAGGCGTATAGCATGGAACCCAACACCACAGCCGACATCCATCATGTACTACACACATCCAAATGAGCTGATTTCACTTTGCGAGGAAGGAGGAATAATAGGGTCATTCACACAGTAAATTACATGAATTTTTAAATCAATTATGGTGGCCATTGGATGAAATCTTTTTAAAGTAAGCTTCTTAGAACCTTTATCCAGAAAATGAATCTTTCAATTAAAAAATTCATAACTCCGACACCCTGTGGCCAAACAAGAAGAAATTTGGAGAGTGAATGGAGAAAAAATTAATGAACAAAATTCATGAAGTTATCTACACATTATTTGGCCACTTAAAGTGACATAATTCATTCAATAAAAGGAGAAGAGCTCCTACCTCTCAAATTATTCCAATACTTCCCAACACCATCTAGGGGTACCAAAGAGAGGAGACCAATGACCATTTAGTATTTTATTTTTTATTTTTTAATTTTTTTGATTTTCTTATATAATGCATTCATATTTTTTATATTAAAGTGTTTCCCTTTTCTTCTTCCACTACTTTTCTATTCCAACACTAATTCTCATTCTCTCTCTTACATCATTCCATCGTGAAATCTATGCACTTCACCATAGTAAGTGACTAACTCCAGGCTTGGACTCGAGGGAGGTTTCACAATGTTCTTTATTTTTACGCTTTAAATAAAATTGTTTTTATTCTATTTGTGGTAGAGGTGTGAATATTATACTGGTGTGTCGGTCATCCACCACAACACTATTTCCAAATAAAATTATTTCCATTTATTAATTAAATTTCCCTCATTTACAATAGGCAAAGCCTTTATATATAATATTTGGGGATTCCATAATGGATAAAATGGTATACATGGTGCCAGGTCATTTTGGGATAACATTATCAGTTGAGGTGTTATTTTAGTGGACTATTTGAGGAGGTGTGGTTTGGTGTACCAGATGCATGATAAAATCAAAAACTATTTAAATCATAGGAAATTAATTCATCAATGATATTTCACTAAATGAATTATCAAATTGTATTTAAATTACAAATACACAATGAATGAACTCATGTTATCTGACCCTAGGACCAAGAGCTTTCATCCCTGTTTCATTCGGTTTTCTTCTAGATTTGAATTCATTATTTCATTATTTTTATTTCATGTTTTCAAAAACAATTTAAAAATTGTTTTCAAGAATTAATTAAAAACAAAAAAGAATTATAATAGGTGAATTAAAACAATTTATTGAATCGACTGCAATGCTTCTCATGTGAGATGACCCTTTTCAGCCACTATATTGCATTAGGAATATAAATTCAGTTTTTCAACTCCCTACCACAGGTGTGCGCCAATCTTGTTAAGATATTATATATTATTTATATTATATTAATGGCCTAGTATAGTGTCAAATGAGTACGCATTAATCATGATAGGAACATGGGGATATATTCTGAAATTAATTTTTTGTTATTGGGGAATATTTATTTAATTTGGTATATACATTCATAAAACTGTGATATCTGATTGTAATTATATATTTTTAAATATTTGAAACAAATGAACTATTATGTCATGATAAAACAATTTTAATCCATCCTTAGAGAGAGAATTAATTATCAGTTATTGGTTATTTTCACATATTAAGGTTGTCCTTTTTATTAAATGGTGTTTTCTGGTATGTGTTTTTCTTTTATAGAAAATGACACATCATAATATTTTAATTGAGTATTAGGAGAGTTGAAATAAGCATGATCCTAACACATATAAACAATATATATCTATATTTATTAATGATCATTAGGATTTTCATATTTATGGAATATTCTTAGGGGTTATGATATCTATGGAAAGTGATATTGTTCATAACAGTCCATCAATGTCTGAGATAATGATAGTGTTCCAGATACAACATCCACCGATGTTCACAAGGGAGGGAGGCCTTTAGGAAACCAGATTCTAAAATGGGGAAGTCTATATGATCTTTAACCATATTGAGTCACTCCGTAGATAGTAGGGTTAAGCTTATTGCATTTATGAATCATGGACTTTCTAGACGGTCGTGGAAAATTCAGGAGTAGGGAGGGAAGAAATAGTAGTTATCTTTGAATAAAATTGATATTTTTTTTGAGCCATTTAAAATTCAAGACATTGAGGAATAAAAAGCATTGTATTTTCTTACAATTGACGCATGAGGGAATGTTTGTACTTTACTACATTGATTGTATCACTGACCAATTGTGATTTTTGGTATCTTTGGAAGATGATGAGATCACCCGGATGATACATTTTTAGGATGGTCTTCTATATGAAATTGGGTTCTAGGAGAAAGTTTTCCATCTATGTAGTTTTTTTATTGGATGAATCATGTACTCATAACAAATGGGAATATGAGAGAGGCCCTGAGCGGTGTTCAAATATTTTCAGTAGCAAAAACTATGAAATCATCATCTAGTGGAAAGTATAAAAATTGTGATAGTTTTTCCTTGGAAATATAATAATAGTAAGTTAGGGAATTGTGAATACATATTAGGATTATATCCCTTTATTTTGCTATTAATATGGAAATATGGGCCACAAATGGACTCATTATTCAATAATATATTTGTAGTGTCATGCTTGTGTATATTTGGACACCATTTTAGGTTTTATAAAGGAATACAATAGAAAATAAATGGTAGGGGAATAGTAATTAGACAAGAGTCATGTTAAGACTCTACTACAACTCAGAAGACATGTAGTTGGAGTCCCATAGGGAATTTAGGCCGGGGCAGTGGATGTGGTACTCTTATATTACAATGGTAGTACTGAGTAGAGTGAATATCTTAGGGGTGTCAGACTCATTTCCTTGTAAGAGGAAATTTTTAGCTACAGGTTATGAATAATACTCCTACTACTCTGGATGTCAGACAGCCTACTATCAAATCAATGATTTTGTGTATTATTTACTCATTCCAGTGTTTATTTATATCATCAGAGAATTACATAACATTTTATCCCAAAATAATATAAATGGTTTGGGCATGGATTTTTAATTATTGGATTATATTTTGACCATCAACACTGTATTTGGAGTGTGGCTATAGAATATCAGTCATAAAAATTCATTCTCACAATATATTTGTAGTTACCATTTCATTTTGGAATCGTTTATGAAAGAAATAAAATGATTCAGTTTGATTCGTTTTATGGATTCGTTAGTTCTATACTAGTCTCATATCGACTATTACTGGGGGTGTGTTACCATTCTATCCCTAGAGGGATGCAACTATTATCACTACGGTGAATGGTATTTTTTAGATAGTTGTGTAGGACAGATTTAGGGCATATTGGATTATCCCATATCCTAGATATCTAGTATTTATCTCGATAATATTGAAATGATGAATCATTAATTTTCTCATGTGGTGGAAAATTTTCATGATGTCATTCTTGATGAGTTCTATGGCTTACTATGCAAGTGATTCATTGAGTTTATGATTGAGTGGTACTGCAAGTAAATCCATTGTCTATCCCATGTTTCTGAATGACACCAATATAACTTCAATAATAGAATCTCGAGTTGGAGTTTTTTAATTAATAAGGTTTTATACAGACTAGTACATCTCCTTAGTGTACTATAGTATTATTTTCCAATAATATTGTTGGTAATATGTACTGGTGTTTGTATTATTAGATGTTGAATAAGATTTTGTTCAAGAACCAGTATCCTATTTTTCTAATATATGATCTATTTTATATTCTTAGAGGTTTGAAAATATTCACCAGGAATTATATAATATAAGTATACCATCAGTTCAATGTGATACCAATGGTTAATCCATGGAATTATTTAACAAGTAGGTATGAGTTTTTTGAATTTGTAGTGATATCATTTCGTCTGACTAATTCATTGACAATATTCATTACCTTAATAAATAGTATACTTATTCCTTTTATGATTCAGTTTTTGGTCTATTGTTTCAATGAAATTTTAATGTACTAATTTTTTGTTGGAGAACATTCCGAATATCTTGACATAGTCTTGAGTAAACTGGGAGAGAAAACATAACAAAAAATTCCATGAAAACAGGATTCTATTTTTGGATTGGTAATATTCATTTCCTAGGTTATGTAATGTTAGAGGAAGAAGTATCTCTGGACCTAGAGAATGTAACAGTAGTAGTCTCTTCGATTTTTCCCATCAAAGTCATCCAAATATGGATCTCTCTGGGGTTATTAGGTTCTTATCGGTGCTTTATCTAGGACATATCCAGTCTGAAGTACCAATATCAAGGATGAACAAAAAGGGAGTGAGGTTTATCTTGTCAGATACCAGTGAGCTAGTTTTCATGAGTTAATAGGCAGGATGACATCATCACCAATACGAAAATTAGTTATACTAGGTAAAACATATACCCTGTACTATGACACATTTGGAGTTTGACTCTGAGAAGTTTAGATATAGGAGGATCAATTGGTTTCTTATGGCTCTAAATAGTTAATACATCCTGAGAAGAATTATTATAATCAATATTAAGAGTTAGTTGAAGTGGTGCATGCGTTAATTTTCTTGAATAATAATCTAATGGGTAAGTGGTTTGTGGTATACATGGAAAACAATATCATTTGGTACATATTTTCTCTGTATGACTGGAACCTTCAAAAGACGAGTTATGTCAAGTATCAGCATTAGTTTTATATTGATTTGACTTATACTGCCTCCAAGTAAATGTTGTTTCTAATAATTTGATCATAAAGATATAGGATGAGTCTGTATAAGAAACATTTCAATAATTTGTATATAATGGAACTCAATGAAAACATGAATCTATATTATCAACGTTCTTAGGGGTGAGGAGTGAAGACTTTGATATATGTTATAAAAATGATTTTAGGCCATATAAAGATTGATTGTTAGGAATGAAGAGGTATGTATTAGTATTTATGGTGAGATGTTTCAATTTTAACCAAGTGAAATCCTAGAATTAGAGGATAGGTAGAATTTTTCATCCTTTTCACATTCCTAAGTTGAATGGGGATGATGTCACAATGTATATAAGGGTAGGATATTTTCGGAAAATCTAAAATAATGATATTCTTTGAGTGATTCTGGATCAACTGATGAAGGTATAACACTTTTTACTTATTAGGGAGAACTTCAAAGTATATTATCTGGTCAGTCATTAAATGTGGAAGGTAGTTTAGTTGCATGGTTTTCGGAGGAGTAACATTTTAGGAAGAGATCTAAATTTCACATTATGGATTTGGAAGGGTATTCTGAAGGCTCTAGGTTAATATGTTCTTTAAATAATGGGAAATAATCCTCATAAAATTGGTAATTATTAGAGGACGACTCGGATTCTAGAGGATATATTACAAGAATTTTATTTTTATTTTTCTAGTTATTAGGAGAACACATGACACTTTTGGAGTTTTATAAAACAATAACATCTAATAATTTATTTTAATGGTTCATTTTGTTAATTTTTATGGTATGAAATGCCTTTTTTATATTTTTTGGTTAGATTAAGGTTGTTCGACACTGACATAGTCATGTGTAGAATACATTTGAGGAGGTTCAATTTATCGGGAGGTGGTTGATGAGATTGCATAGCTAGCATAAATCTTATGCTGACCATTGATGATGGACTCTAGAGTTGGATGTTGGTCATAATATTTTTGTTGGTTTTGGATATGATGGGGAAGGAGTATATCTGTAAATAGGAAAACCTAACACATTACTTTTTCATGAAGATTGAGAAAGTAGATAGGTTTGATCAAGTGTTATATCCATTAACACTTCCATAATGTGAAATTTTCATGCATGATGTGTTCCACTTATCACTGCTTTAGAGATATTATCCTTACCCTTATTGTGCTATAGATGTAGAAGATTTCGAACATAGTGGTTATGCGTCAATTTAGGATAATCCATTATAGACTTTGGACCACTGTGAGAAGTACCTCTTGGGTAGGGTGATTCTATTTGGTTCAGGTTTAGTGGATAAATGGGTGAGTTAAGGAGGATACCTAGGAGAGGGAGTATGATATCTGATCATATAGTCTAGGAATGTTCATTAAGAGCCCATAGTAATTCCTGGATAATCTCAATGATGAGATATTATATGGTGGCAAGGTTGAAAGAAACCATCATTTACAAGTTATGCCTCTATTTGAGTTTTTTGTTAATCTTTTTTAGTTTGAGTTTTTCCTCATATTAAAACATAATGTGTTTGTTCTTGTCATATATGTATAGATTTTAAAATAAATGTATTCATGGGCTATGATGAAAGATAAGAAACTTTGAGAGTCTCCACATGGAGATCAATTGATGGGAAATTTTATTTGATGTTAAAGGTTGTATGTTTGTTAGAATTAATGGAGTGATGGTATAAATGAGACAAGTGTTTCAGTGGGTTCCCAGTAATTTGAGTATACTTAAAGGGGATTCATAGTGTTTTATAATGAAAATTGTATGAAATGCCATCTTTTATTTACATTTAATTATTATTTATTTAAATGGGACACATGTTATGTGATGTTTAGGTGAATTTAATATTTATCCTAGGTGATGTTTTTTAGTGTATAACTCTAAAAACAATTACACTAAATATAACTTTATAACATTCAATTTAATTCCTAGACCTATAATTTTAATATATTTCATCTGGTTTATTTTTATTTTATTTCTCATGAAACATCCTCCTGTCGACACTATAGAACCGTCCAATCATTTTTGTATTTACTTTTATAATTCCAAATATTACTTTTATGCATCATATCCATGGAATGAGGATTTGGTTAGGTATTCCCTTTACTCCCTTCATTCATTAGCCATTGTGTTTAAATGAATTGACCATGAGAATTGTTGGTTTTGATCTTAATATGTTTTGATCAAGGATCCACATTACCACCATCAACACATTCATAATGTTGGAGTTTTCCATTAGAAGCATTGTTTGATCATCAGTTAAAGGTCATGGTTCTGATCCTTAACTCTATGGTTTGATAATTTTCAGGTACATAAAATATATAAATTCCACCAGAATATCATGTGATGAATATATTAAAATGATGAATTAGATTTAATTCTTAGAGTCCATTTTGATCTAGTTGATTGTTGAACTAGATTATGGATAACATTTTGGTGCATGAACCATTGATTTTAAAACCTATTGTTTTACATATTAAAGTGTGTTTATCATGACATTAAATTTGTTATTTTTTTATTTTGACACAACTTGTATTGTTCTAATTATTGAAATGATTGGAATTATATTGGTTAAATAAAAAATATTCAATAAAATGTGTAATTTAAAGATAAATTGAAATTTTAATAATTATCCACTGAACCTGATGATGTGATATTCTGATTTTTTTTTATGAAATGTGTTTCAACATCTGTTTTGTAATTCTTTTTTAGGGTGTTGGACCACTAATACATGATGAAATGATTATATTTATAGATATTCCTTGAATAATACTTAAATTCTTTTTTACTGGACTCAACGCTAATAAATATTGATATTATAATATAATAGGTTATTCACATAGACATGTTGATGTCTTTACATACTGATATTTGGCCTACAAAATTTTGAAATGGCTGTTTAACACAATTCCCCATATTAAATGATGAACATCATATGTCAAGGGTCTCAAACTATATTTTTTAATTTATACATCCGTTATAAGGTTGTGGTGGGAATGATCATAATACATTCCTGGAGACATTCCTACAAGGAAATGTAGAATGTTAGGTTACTCTCTGGTTATGTGGTTATGGTTGGCATGGCCCTAAGAAAAACTCTTAGATATTATGGCATGGAGTCGAAGAAGGTTAATTGTGAATTAATTTATCGGTTTAATTAATTAGTAATCTTGTTTGTTGAATTACTTCAAGAACTTGTTATCAGACTGGATATATTAAAGGATAGTCATATCGACCTACTAACTTATACTCAAACCCAACCTGGGTTTCTTTTTTTTAACTCAAGTAGATTACAAGGATTCAAGATAGGAAAAGGGAAAAGGACCATACAGTTGATTTTTTTATTACCGGAGGGGAAGGAGTATAGAGAAAGGACTAACATGGCATTTGGGAATGGGGACTTTTAAGCATTCTAGTCTTTTATTTTTTATAACTTCTATCATGACATTTAGTTAAATTCCAACATTCCAGTACATTATTCTATTATTATTTATTATATTATTCAGTTGGATTTATTTTTTGGTTACTCTGTTCTATCATTTAATTATATTATTTCCACACCAAGATATTTATTCATTAATCTATAATTTTTAATTCTATTGTGTTGAAACTATGTATCTAATTATCATATTACCCCAACGATACTTATCACACCATGGTTGTTAGTCCAAAACCTTATGAATATGGGAAGGCATGCTTGAGCTTTACTAACGTACCCTTTATATCCATGTGATATATTAATATAACAGGGGATGTTACACTAAAAATTTATTCGTGTTGTTAAAAATAGTACATATTTGGAAACGAATTTACAAAACATATCCCCCAATATTGTCAAATTGCTTGTACATCAAGTGTTATTGGTGTGCACTTGGTGATGATCGAGTCATGGCCAATACTCCCTTTTTGAAGTTATTACCACTATGAAAAACTATGCTAGATCCATATCCAATTTTATTATCTAGAATGATATATAATTTCATGGAACCCATTTTATATATACTTCACCAAAATTCCATTATATTTATCAATACATAGTCTTTTTGATATAATTATCCATTTTTTCTACCCATATGATTCTAGTACTAATACCCAAAATTCCTAAAACATTATCTGATACCAAGTATAGTGACCTGATAAATTTACTCATTTTATTACATTTATTTAAACACAAACATCTATTATTTACAACCCAAAGATGATGAGGCCCAGTTTCATTATAATAATAGTATTATTATATATAAATGTGATACTTTAATACTTTATTTTATTTGATTTTCTTTAATGAGATGCTAATAATGTGGGATCATAACATAATGAAAATAACATAATGTGATAATTGAATCATAATAAATTTCCTAGAAAAATATAATAGGATATAACCAGGAGTTATGGCTTTCTACCAAGAAAATATCACATAGTGAATAAAGTTCCATAATGGATTACGTTTACTTCCTAATCCCAAAATTGACGCCTCTAGAGTCTCAAGATTTAATTAATGAATTGGAGTGCTATCAAGGAGCACCATTCATAACATTTTCATGATTATGTGTTCCTAAAAATGTTAATTTATCATAAGGATTAAAAATAGTTATTACCCATGAAAAGATAATGGGTTGCAAAATATCGTCTTATTTCATAATCAATAGAAATTTTAGAATAAAATATTATGACATATAAAAATATGTCATGAATTATCCCATTGATCAAAGGGATAGAATATAGGTATATATGATAGAGAAATCTGTACATAATTTCGATGAAATTCATTACATCAATGTTTTTCATCATTGATGAACATGTCTTTAATAGATTAAGTAGAATATTTCTTCTGAAAAATTACCTTTTAACATTTAAATAAATTATTCATAATCTAATAATTTCCAATATAGTATAGATAACACATTTTTTTTAAATTAATAATATAAACTTATTAATTAATCTTCAATTATTTGTTTGGTCATGTTGTTGGGTAATTCCATACAGGTCATTTTTGTTAAAATGCTATCTCTTCACCTTGTTGTAATAATCATAAAAAGTACCCCATTCAAAAAAGGAAAAAATATTTCCTTTCTAAAATTATGTAAAAAATAAATCATTGGTAAAATTTTTTTTTAATAAATTACTTGGAAAAATTGAAAAATAATGTTGAAACTATTTTTACAAAACAATGTTATGGATGAAAAAAATATTTTTAGTCGAAGAGATAAATTAAGTATTCTTTTTATGAAAAATATTGATTAATCATTTTATATAGCAAGTTGAGGAAAATGGTATTATCACATGAAAAATTAATAAATAATTACAGTATAATATAATGAATGTTTTTAATTATAAAATTTTTAAATAATTTCCTATAACAAAAATTCATGTATAAAAAAATCTCGAAAAAAATGATACTGAAAAATAAGACTTTACCACTTAGGTGAGTTTGAATCAATTCTACCATAAATGAATAATATAGTTTTCTACATAAATTATCATGACTTATTAAGGATTAATTATATAATATGAAATGTTTTCATTACCAAAATCATTTAAAATAAATTATGATCATAAATGAACATGTTTCTAAATGAATAACATTTTGAGATGGAACCCTTAACTTGAGTCCAAAAATTTTAATGTATTTTTTTATCTCCAGTATAATAAACAAATATCATTTATTATTTTATTTTGAATATTTTATTTGTTTAATCACTTATAATAGACCAAATTAAAATTGTATTCTAATGAAATATATAATTTCTTTATAAGTTATGTCCCCATTGGCTGTTTTAAGGATTCTCATTTCAAAATTTAAAAATGACATTCATTTCTTGAATGAGGTCAAAGGGGCCATAATTCCCTCACATCAGGAATAATAATAATAATTTAATAATTTTAAATTATATATATAAATTTAAATATTATAAGTTACCTTGAAATATGGTTATTAAAAATGAACTATGTTTCAATCACGGAGAAGGAAGGCCTTATGTATTAAAGTGTAATGATTCCATTTTTTGATGACCATGATGGAACAAAGGTAAGTTTTTTTATATTTAAATAATAATATAAATATAAATATTATATTATTTCATTAAATATAGTTATGTAATTTATCTATATGATTCATCACTAAAACATGAATCACATCCCTTTTCGAGGAAGTAATCTTCTATACTCATGAAAGAGGTTATATATTATCAATGGATAGTAAGGTAAAAAGGTATAAGATAAAATAATTTTATATAATGATTAATATTTCTTAAAAATTATATAAAAATGTTAAATCTTTCATAAAGAATATTATTGAGAGTAATGATTAAAATAAATTTAAGCAGTTCATGAGGCGACATTCTTTCATTCACCTGAGTGATGGTTTTGTTTCCCATTTGATAAAAGATGATATGGATGTAGAAAATAAAATTAACAAAACAATATAATATTATATTGAAGATAATTATTTTATTATATCATTATTATAGAGTATTATTTTAATTTTTTTGAAGAATAAATAAATCAAATATAGTCGATTATGATGATACCTCATCTTCATACCTATTCTTTATAATTAGTTTTTAACCCTTACTAGATAGGATTTTCGATCCAGAAAATAATTTTGGAACATGGAGAGAGATGTAAGAAAGGAATTTTTTGGGGTTATGGTCAAAACAAAAGGATGTTTTAGTGTTAAAATGTGATAAGAGGAGGTTACTAATTATATGGGACATGACGTAGCATTACTGTAAATACCAGAAAACAATTCAAGAATGCAATGTCTCTCTTAAACCAAGTTCCCCAAAAATTAATCAATAATTGGGTGTAGGAGTTATATATTTGATACACATCTCCATATTTAAAAATAAAGGTCATAATCATTATATTCCATTTTCCTATATGGATACTCAATTTTACAATTTTAGTTTTTCCCCAGGATAACCTGGTTTTTACTGTTTTTACTATTCATTATTAAAGACATCACTATGAAATTATTATATAATATTAATTACACTTGTTAAAAATATGGAATAACTTTTATCAACTTTTTAAATATATTTTTAAAAATTTAATTTTAAATAAAACCTTTTTTTTGAAAAAAATCATTCAAGAAATGTATTTTTAATGAACAAGATGATCTTATATTAACTATATGACTAATAGTCATCATTGTATTAATTTAAATTAAAATAACTAGATATATAATCCATAAATTGAATTTAAATTATTAAGTTGTTGGGGTTATTTAAATTCATTCATTTGGATAGACTTGTGTAATTTCCAAACACATTAGATAAAACCATGTTTTAATGATAAACTAAAACCTATAAATATCCGAAAAATTGATTGATAAAATGAAATAAAATTTAATGGTAATAATATATTTTTAATATTCCATTTTTATAGTGAATCCCAAATATAATGGAACAATAAAACTCTTTATATAAAAAAATAAATGAAAATATTTATATTCTATTTTATAATGTAATGTTTATGTATTAATATTTTAATATTTTATCACAGTTCATTTAAACATAGTTTTTATGGTTCTATAAGATATCAAATATACTATTAAACTAAAATCACATGGTTTTATTTGGACAGATTTTGATTTGTCTTACTATTGATAAATGTTATTCATACAATTTTCAGTGACATGTTACTATATCATTCCCCTAGATTCTAATAATATATATTCTAATATTTCATAAAATTAATATATATATATATGGTAGAGGACATCAAACAAATCATATAATTGGTTAATTAATATACAGAGGATCTACACTCTTCCTTATATTTTCTTGTTTATATGATATTTGTGGATCCTTAGTGGGTTTTCCTATACTTCATATATATGACCAATTTTGTGATATGGTTCCCATTTATTTGTTCCTTTATTTGTCTAATATGAGTGTTTTTATATAATTTTGGAATCTACTTAAAAGAATCCATATTGAATAGGTTATTCATAAAGATATGTTTTCAACTGAATAATTTTCTTTAATAATTGTAAAAGGATTCTTTATAAAGATGATTTGGAAATTTCTTGGATTATCTTCTTTTTATTGAATTCATATAATTAAATAAAACATTCAAACATTCACTAGCTGATATTTAATTTACTGATTATGCTTGTGGTATGTATTATTAATAGAAGGACTACTTATAATTAGCTTAGTATTATCTATCATTTCATTTTAGTCTTTTATTTATCCCATGGCAACTCTTTATGGAATTAATTGATATTATAAAAGATTAATTTTATTATAGTATAAATGTGTTTAAAATTACATAATTTTTTTGAACTTTACATTAATTTTATAAAATTCAATGTCTGTGGCACTTTAAATGACATATTTACATCATTCAGTTATGTTTATTGGGGGATTTTATTATTTTTGTAAAAATTGGGTTATTCTAGATTTTAAAACATTTGAGATGGCAAGGGGGTGAGTGAAAAGAGTTATAATTACTAGGTTAGAGTGTTTGGGATGTGAGATGAGAGATTGGTCTCTATTATATTCTTTTTGAATCTTTTCTTGGTTATGTTTATTATATCATTTGTATTATTTCAATGTTGGACATCCAACACATGGAAGGGTCATGCGAAATTTATAATAGATTTTTTCTATTTCATGAATCCAATTAATGGTATAAATCACTCCAATTATTTATTCCTGAATTCATGGTTCTTGTAGCCATCTTGTGGGGTTTAGGATATCTCCATGTGTATGTCAATCGTGGGTTTTTGTTTTCAATGGATTAATGACTCTAGATGGTTCATGAAAATTGCTACCACAAAAGATTATATAGTGCTATCCTGGGTTACATAGTCATTCATTATGTTATTTGGGGATTCAATATTGGTATGCTTTAGAACATTTCATCATAACATGGATGGTTTTTCATTAATTTGTTCTTAATCACTACCAACTATTAAAATTATTGAGTAATCATGGGTAGTTATGATTTAAATTTGGAGTTATAAATTATAATTTACAAATTTTATTATTTTATATATTCTCATTAGATTAATTTTGTTTCCTTGCGTGTTATATTTTTATTAGGGTGAAATTGGTAATTTTTTTGGTGTTGTTAGGTGGGCCTATAAATTATGAGAAACTATACATTAACCTAACACTCGATCTTGGGATGTATTAAGAATTATTTCATCGCTAGACATTATACCCCAAACACTATTAACATTTAAATATGGGTGTAACACACCATATAGCTATTATTATTGGATCATTTTAATGACACTCATAATAGATGTGAATTCATGTGGGACTTTGTTATATTATGGAATGTGGTTTAGAAATATTTGAGTTATTTTTGTTTTGTGTGTATTTTAATTTATTGGGGAAAAATTTTATTATCTTTTATGAAATATTTTGGAAATATTTGGTTTGTATAAAAATATAAGTTATTTGATTTTGAAAAAGGATTTAATAATTTTTCAGTATTGGAATATTTTATAATGGTCTCTATGTTTCATTTTTTTAGTCTTGTAAAATGAATGGTCAATTTAAAATAGGTTATTTTTTATGTCCTTCAGAATGGATGTTATGTATATAATTTAAATGTGAATTTTTGAATATTTGGAAGAAATATTGTATATGGTAATGATGTGTTTTAAATTTTTTTTGGAAGGATTGATGTTTTATTGATTAATGGGTTATTATTTGTTTCCTTTTTATATGTGACTTCCGGGATGAGAGTTTGATAAGTGAACAAGTTGAGTTAATGATTCATTTTATTTAAATTCATTCATCCAAAGAAATAATGGAAAAGAAATATATATTTTTCTAGGGAGAACCACTATATAATTACATTCCTTGTTACATTTGGTTCTAGTAATACCCTTATATTTTAAAAGGAAATGTTTGTTCAATAGAATATAAGAAATGTAATTTCAAGACTAAACAAACCATAAAATATTTCTATTGAAAAATTATAAATATATCATACCTATTAAATTGGTGGGTTTAAATAGAATTAAAAATTTTATGAAATATTTATAAAGTTCATATGAAATACAAATATATTTTGAAATTACATGTAAAAAAAATCAATATGATAAGAATGACTTTTTATGTTTCTAATCTAGGTTTTTCTTCAAAAAATAATTATTACTTTTTGAGAGAAATTAATAAAATTAATTCCAAAAAAAATTTAGAATAAAAATTTATAAAAAAGTATATAAATTTTCAAATTATCAATAAAAAATTATTTTATGGTGAATATTTTTAAAATTTTCTAATATATTGTTTTTAGAGAAAAATTGAAAACATTGTTTCTTAAACTATAATTTATTTTCAGGAAATGAAGAAATATAGAACAATTAATCTTTTAAGTTTATTTAAAATTATCATTTGCATTTTTTTAATAAAAAATCAATTTAATAATATTTGAATCATATTTTAATATTATTTTTCAATAATTACATGTTTTTGTATTAAACAATTAATTCCATGAAAAAACTATTTTCATCATGTTTTACATGTTTTGTTTTAAATTAAATTCATACACATATGTGGTTTGAATTTGTTAATATTTATTAGACACTTTTAATTATAATAATTAATATTTTTTAAAAAGTTAAATTTAATTTTTTTGGTCATAATTAATATTAAAATTAGAAAAAATTATTTACCATAGTTATGGTTATAACTTGTTTATTAGGTAGTTAAAACCAGGAGATGAGGGTTGAAATAAAAAAAATTATAATTTGAAATGGATGGAAATTTTATGAACCTATATCATATACTAATCAGTAATTGATCAACTTCAATCAATTTTAATTGAATTACAAATTTATATATTTTATTCATTTTAAGTATACCATGTCTGCCCCCCCACCCCAATCTTATAAAAATATACACTATATACTCTCCTACGCATAGTAAAATATCCTATTAGTTCATTAATTACATACCCAAATATGTTCTTTACATCCTTTAGCAACACCTATACTCCCTTGTTTGATCATAAAAAAATCATAGAAATGGTTTATGATTAAACATAAAGAGGTTGTATGAAAAAGACAAATAATTCTTGAAAAATGCGCATTCGTTTAATTTCTTCTTCCACCCACTTTAAATAATTTTAAACAAATTTGTTAAAATGACATATATACATCTTATAAATTTTCCTTTATTATTTTTATGTAATAAATTATTTCTATATCTTCTTTTATCAACGATAAATGAAAGAATCAATCACATGTATCACAGAATACCACCTCACAAACATAGGTAGTGCATTAAACATCAAAACCAATCAAGAATGATTAATTTGATATATTTAATGTATTTATTTTAATGTAATAGAAAAATTATCATTTTATAAAATTAATATATCAAATAATTTATTACATTTCCATTAATTGAAAATAATAGTGTCGTTCACACAGACATGTGAATTATCACCTCCATGAAGCGATCTAATTCATTTTTCATTACAAAAATACATTAACCTTATATAGAAGTGTATTTATAGAAATAATATTATATTTATGATATAATTATAATTCCTGAAATTTAAAATAATATAGAAATGTTTCTATCATGATTGTTGAAAAATGGAAACATTACTCTTGGGTACATATGACCTACCATATCCATGATCGTAAAACAACTCATTTTTCATAAATATATTATAGGATTGGTATAAAAAGTGTAAATTATATTTAAAAATTATATATATTTATTTCATGTAAAAATTACCTCATTGATAATACTCATCTTATCGAAGTCAGTTTTGGACATCTGTACTGAATATAATCACAACACCCAATGAGAAAATAATTGATTATGTAATTGAATAAGTGAAGGTGATATTAAAATAAATAATTACAAATAAAAAAATTATTAATCATGTAAATAATTTACATAACTTTATAATTCAGGAAGATAAGTAATAAAAATGATTAGTCTTTCTTGATGTAAGGGTTGACTAAAAGTGACCTTTTCACTAGGATATGTCTATTCTCTGCATAACTGGCTTTCACTCTCTTTAATGTTATGGAATGATTTAAAATTATTTTCATATATCTTTATAATATATACAAGTACTATTTTCCCTTATATTTATGAGGTAAGATAATCCATATGATCATTTATTGAAATCATTCATTATGGAATCTATGTTGATTATGATATGAGAAAGAATTATGAAACCTATTTTCAATCAATGGTTTATTCTTATGTTTATGAAATAGGATTATTTCAATATTTTCACAAATAAAATTATGAAAATGTTTTCATGGGTGTTAATAGTTATTTCTCCAATTCATTGGGGAAATGTTTTCTCTAATGAGACATTGTGTATGGGATTAGGGAGTAAACCTAATCCTATAAAGGCCTTGGTCCACCAAGTGATGTATTATTAGAAGGTGACATTTATAATTATTATTTCATGTTTTTCGTTGCTTAAAAATATAATATATACCCATTATATTATGATACCATGTTTTTTATATTATACTCTCTTTTTATTAATCATGAGCCTTCTATTTTATGTCATCATGTTATCCCTTTGAATTACATGTTATGTTTCTTTATCAGGTTTATTTCTTTACTAGTATTCTTTCCTCACCTCATTTTTCAATGTATTCCCTATTAGATAATATAATTTTCTATAAGATAAAATAGATTTTGGATCAAATTATAGATATTAATATTATGTCAGTTTATTCTTTTTTTCACTTTGTAATTTTATAACATATTATTCCAAAGAAACTCGGCATTTTTTATCTTCGTTTTTTTAGTTGATATTTTTTCTAAAGAACATGTAATAATACTTGTAAAATGACTTGGGTAACTATATTTTGTATTAAATGAATGGATAGTAATTTTATGGGATTATGAATACCAAATTTTGTGATAATTCTTGAGAAATTTCTACGTAGAGTAAAATATCATAGAATATTTAGGATATATAGAGGGAGTGGCTTCCATGAACTTAAATTAATTTCATAATTCTATTAGTGGATGTGGCTATGATATATTTTTACACATGAGTAACAACCCTAAAAAAATATCATTTGTAATTCCTCAATCATCACCAGATGAATGAAAAAAGGCCATATTTCACACCAAGTTCGAAACTCCCTGAAGATATACTTTATTAATTTAAAAACCATTTATTAACAATTATAAAGTATTTGAACATAAAATATAACTATAAAACAAAATAGAATAATTTATATGGATAACCACGTTTGAAAACTGGAGAATAATAAGTTATAAAATACTTATCTTTTATAATATAGTATCAATAGTTTTATAATTTTTAATTTTTATGTATATTATTTAATTTATTCTCATCAATCATTTAATTTTTTAGTTAATGGTGGAAAACATGATAGACTATTCCAACATCCAACATTATTGGAAATGTGATGATTTCACCAATGATATTCCTAATTTCATGGGAGTGAGATATAATAATTTCATGTAATTACAAAGTCAGTTTTATCAGGTTATAAGTAATATCATTAATCATTCGTAACACCCTCATTCTCCTAAGAAAAACAAAGTTGTAGTCAACTGTTTTACGTAACAAAGGCCCCCTAACATTAGTGGATCATATGATTACCTCATATAAGAAAAATATATTATATTCATTAATAAGATATTATATTTCCAATGATACTCTAAATATGTATAATTTATTTTGGTTGCTGATAGCTTGGAGGGGGAAAAGGATCAGTGGTGAATGATGAACAAGAACATGAAGTCCAAAGAGTATATTGAATCCATGGGCTTGGAAAATGTCACAATTCAACCACCATTTTTTATTCATTTTGTTGCCATTGATATGTAGCATGGTGACCGAATTGATTTCCATGTTTTTTTCCATAATCAGGTTTTTTTCGAAGGGTGGGCGGATGAAAATGGTTTCTACATGATTTAGAGAATGTGTGCACTAGATTATGGAATCCCTTATGCTAACGATCAAACATTATTCCAATGAAATTTACCAATTTTAAATTCCATTATATAGTGTAAGACACATAGATAACCTAATTAAAATATTATTTTGATAATATGTTATAGTGGTTAGGAGAGAAATACATGGGGAAGGCTGATTCTGATGGATCTGTATTAGTTAAATCTAAAATAAAAAAGAAGGATTCTCTATTTAAAGTACCAAAACAGGTTCTCACAAAAATTTTGTAGGATTTGAAACATTTTTTCTAAACAATTAATCATTCCCCAAATATTATAATGAATTGAAGCATGATCAATATTCCTCATTGTATGTTAAATGAGGCTCGAGGAATAGGAAACAAGAAAATGTCACATTTAGAAAATTTCTAGACAATATGAAGAAGAAAAGAACACTTACGAAGCTTAAGGTCACTAGATCCTCTGAAAAATTAAACATAACTGAAGAATAATAATCATAAAACCTAGTGGAATTTCAGAGAGGTACAATTTTAAAGGGTCCTACAGAACCTACTAGTGATGATGGGGTTGTTCTGGTTCTTCTATTACACTATAAGGAATATATTTCAAATGAAAAAATAAATATAAACATTTCATTAAGAGACACCAATATGATGTATAAGAGATCAGTTCAGTTTGTTGCCAATGACATTCAAACAAAGTGGATCAACAAAAAATATCAGATATTCTTACGAGTCATCAATGAGGGTAAAATTTAAATTGAGTAATATATCCCGACCTGGGATAATACGATCGACCATTTTGAAGATTTTATTGAAGAAAATACAGATATACCAGTAACTATGCTACAATTGGGTTTATACAGGGTGATTAATTCTACTATTATTAGTATTTTATATAATGCTTTTGTGAGGTCTATCTATTTTTTATGCACTTAAAGTTGGGCATGTTCGTTTTCCGACATTTTCCTTAATATTGTTTTGGAAATATTTTTTTTTTCTGGTCATGGAACCCATACTTATAGAATAGTAACATGACGGTTGGAATAGTAATTTGACCATAAATAAATGTAAACCATCTAATATAATAGTATCCTCACATATGAAAGTATAAATAAAAGTTAGGTATATTATTAATGAAAATATAATATATTTATATCATGGAATAATTGAATAAATATTTTGATAAAAAATTATGTTTTGGTATTATTGTGACTTTAAATTATTTATTCAATATTTTAAAATTAATATAATGATTTAAAGAAATGTTTTTTTTTCATAAAATATGTTTACAAATTAATATATTTTTATCTTATGAATATATTAATAATTTTTGTGGTATTAATTTATTTTTTAAAGTGCAATAATACATGATATAATATCAAAATTGGGATATTTAGAGTAAATAATGATTAAAAAATAATTATCTCATATTTAGAAATAATTTCTCTTATAATGGAGTGTATATTTGTGTTTTAGTTGTTAAAAAATTGTATATTTCATTTTTTTGGATTTTTCTAAAAGAATTGACCTTTTAGAGAATAGTGAAATACAAAAATTTATATTATTTAATAAATAAAATAATTATTGAGTCATGTATGATGTATGGATGATGTTAGAATCATAATCTCTAACACTCCATCCTTATTTTCTGTATATATTCATAAGAATCAATCCATTTCATAGTCTGGATCCAAAAAATACATAAGGAATGAAATAATAAAAAAACACCCATCTCATCCCTTATAAATACAACCCCTCACCACCTATTCTCATCACACCTTTAAATCATTGATGATTTTCCAAATCCTTTACAATTATATTCCCATGTATCTCCCGTATGCCTAGGATTCTTTATTCTTGAATTATACTAAACTGAATTTCACTAAGGAAGGTCTCAATGAGAAGAAGTTCAAGAAGTATATTCATATTTTGTTTTGTTTTAATTTTCATTTATTTTCATTTCCTCTCAGATCCATCTATATCCAAAAAATAATGATTACTATAGTATATTATAAGTAATGTAATTCAATATGTTAATGGAATATTTATTATAAAACCACTCTCCCTCTTTTTATTCTAAAAATGAAAATATCATCAATGATATTTTTCTTTATCTCCATCATAGATGATGCATTTTCATTTTCTAGTACCACCTACAATGTTGTATATAAAACCATAATTTTGGTTAAAAAGTATTTTTATATATATATATTATCCTGATAATGCTTTGGAACCATTATATAAAAAAAACATAATAATAAAGAAAATATATTTCATGATTATAGAAAAATAAAAAAGATAATATAAATGGTTAGGATTGACATTTAATCTAATAAATCATCCACATATTTGGGAAAAATACTATATTAAGACATTTAATATCCAAGATTATTTATAAAAACTAATATTATCAATTTTGAATAACTATTTCTATTCTACAAGATCTTTCATACATTTATACATGTTAACTAATCCGGAAAACCAAGGAAACATTCACTTCCATATAACAAAATTGAATATATTATGTCATCAAAAAGACAATAAATGAACTTATAAAATGTATAATAAATCATTTAAATTTATAATATGTTCTAAAATTATTAATTAATGGGTATAATTTTTTTATCTCTGACATTTAGTACATGTGAAGAATACTTTCCAAAAAAAGTTAAGGAATCCTATCTGAACCACCCCATAACCATAACGTTAATATTTATATCTCTTTACACAAATGTAAATCTAAATTATTCTTATATAATACTTCTATAATTTTTATATTCCAATCATATATATCTAGATCCATTAATCTTTCTATTATGGGTAAATACATTTTTTTAACAATACTATTCTTGATTTTCATGATAAGAAATCCCGATTAAAGGGAACATACCATTTTATCACACACATTCATGTAGAATGCATAATATACTTTATTCCCCCATTAATATTTTCAAATTATACATTTTATCATGAAAATATATCTTGGTTCAATTTCATTTTTTATATAAAATACTATAACTTATCCACTTAAAATTATATTTAATATATTCCATAAATTGTACTAAACTATAATCATTTCTTATGTTTCATAAACAATATTTTTACATGATTTCATTTAATTTTGACAAAACGTATCATTATCAATGGCTATTTTACCTTATTAATGGAAATGTATTATTTAAATCCATTCTTTCATGGACACTATTATTACATTCCCTTTTGTTATTCCTTATAATGTGATTATGGAACCCAATATTTACCATAAGTAACGCTTATGATTGATTTTCCATGTGGTACACATATTCATAAATATATTATTATGGGTTAACAAATATAATGATCCAGTTCATTGGGTAATTTTTAGTCAAATGAGACATCATGTTTTCATAGGGAGTAAACTTGATTTCTTTTATGGGGATTTTCCACCATATATAATGGTATTGGAAGTTATCCTTGACTCATACTTATGTCATGTTGTATGTTTCTTCCACATTCCTGTGATTCCATTTTTTAATGACCACATTTTCTACATGTTATCCTTTCTTATGTTATTCATGTTCCATGCCTTTTTTGTCATATTGTTATACCATATAACCCATGTGATATTACTTACTACTATTTTATTCACTTATTTGTATTTTTAGCTCCTCAATTATTATCCTGTATTCCCCAGGTTATCCTACGTTGGCATAATATCTACAAATAATTTAGCAGTTGTTTATGGAAATTAAAAAATATATTTTTTTAATTTCTGTTTTATTCTTTCTAATTATGGTCACAATCTAACAATGACACCAGAACATATAATCCTTGGATAGAATTTCATAGTTAATTAGGACTGAAATCATGTAGTAATATATTTAAATTTATAGGTTCATTATAGTTGGTATCATATAATGGACAAGATGATTATAGAGATTAGGACTAGAACACGTTTATAAGAATCGTATGGATAATTATACCCCCTTCGATAACCTATATTGGTACTTAAGGAATCACATGCTAGGATATAGTTTTCATTTACCTATTTGTACTTGGAAATTCAATTATTCCTTAATATAGGTTTTTATATAAGTATTGAATCCCTCACAATTGTGATTCTTTTTCATAGTAAATTACTGTAAATTGAAGAACCCATTCTAGTAATCAATACTAAACGAAATGTGATGAATTTATTATTGAAATTCCAAATATAAAGGGAAAAAGAGCACAAAACATCATGAAAGTAATTTCTCAACTGAATTTACTAATGAATAAAAATTTTAATCAAGTGGAACACCCTTGTTCTCCTATGAAAGAGCATGTTGTTGTTGAATACTTTATGTGACAAATTCCTCTCTTTTTTTGGATATTCTGATCCCATAATTGAGGAACCAAGGATTAACTCCATTAATAATATATTTTATATCCTTAAATTCATTTAAGTATAGAATGTAATAATGATGGTTTATCCTGTTGATTGGGAAGATGATCATTGGTGAACACCGATCAAAAACCAAAATTCTATGGTGGAAATTGGATCCAAGGAATGATAATAATTCATGAAAATATTTTTCAATAAATGGTTTCCTAGAACTATCTGTTGTAAGGTGGATAGGGAGTTCCTCATACTGATGTAGAAGAACCCAATTATATTGGTGTCTTTTAGGAAATTTTGACAAGGATTTCCTAATAATGCTATAGATTTTCTAAAAACATAAAAATGAAATGTTGATCATTTCATTAGTAGATTAATATGAGTTTACAAATAGAATTTGTGACCTAAGACTATGACAATTTGTTGAGATTATCCATTTCCCCATAAGTATTATATAGAGATCAGATACACTTAGTGGTCTCATAGACCATAGATAAAAAGTTGAAAAAAAAAGGTTAATATTGGATGATAAATATATATATCCCAAGATAAAAATAAAATCCTACATCACAATTATAAAATTTGTAGGAAGTATCATCCTGGGAACTATCTATAGGTAACCAAAAGATTCATAAAATGTTGAAGGGATGTGTATATTTAAAATAATTTTTAAAGGGAGATGAATCATCTTGATAATGTGGAAGAAGATACAATGTTTCAGATCAACACTCAACTTGTACTACAGTCTTTCAACTACAAGGAAGAATGATATTTTTCTGGAAAATTCCATGATCCTAGGGTTATCGGAGGGAATCAACAAATACCTCCATAGAAACAAGGAAGGGCATGTTCTGTCACTACATCTGATGTGGAACTCAACAATGATGTGGTGAAAGATAATCCAATTATTCATTAGATGATATAGAGAATATAATAAGATTATGTATCTATGTATTATTTCCTATCATGAAATTTTATTCTAAATTTTAAAACATCACCTCAAAATATAGAGTTTGAGTTATTTCTAAGAATAAAAAATCAGGAAATTAATACATAAAAAGTGTATAACCACTCCCTGGATAATTTTTGTTGACTTAAAACCCATAAAATAATTCATTATGTCCCTTAGTAGAGTATGATTCTATATTGGGAATAAATTGGAAATATTTATATAAATCAAACATCAACAATCAAAAAAGGGAGATCACCCTTAATAACCCATGGAATTATTCACCTCTATACAAGTACAAGAATAATGTTGAATATTATTTAGATTGATAATCTAAAATGTGTGAAGTTTTTTCTTTATGAGAAAGAATATGTAATACAAATTACTGAGACAAAGGACATAATCATGCCAGGGGACATTCCCATCGTTAGGTACTACACTAAAGTCTTCCACAAAGAATTTCTATGTCTTCATCCATATCTAGAGGTTGAGTTCAAAATTTGAATTATTCTAGGATCTCTTCTTGTAACAAATACACATTATTAAATGAACACCATTGAGTTAGAGGAACTTTAAAAACAATTATAAGAGAACGTATTCAACATATTTATAAGCCTGACTGCTTCACCATGGGGAACACCATTTTTCATCATAAATAATAATGATTTATTGATGATCCTATGTATATATTATCATGACCGAACAAAAATCATGAAAAAAAACATGTATCCACTTTACTGGATAAATGAATTGTTCGATAAACTATGTGGGGAAAATGATTTCTCTAAGGATGACCTTTGGTTGGGATAACACATTTCAAAGTTGAATAAAGAATAAATTTCCTAGATATCCATTCGAATAAGACTTGGACACTATGATTTCACTGTGATTCCCATTGGCCTCACTAATTCTATAATTATTTTCATTGAAATAATGAATACAATATTTTGATATTACCTTGATTTTTTGGAATTATTTATCAACCATGTTAGGATATACTCTAAATGAAATTAGTTGAATGGGAATAATTTGAATACTATGATAAATACTTTTTTATGGGAGAAATTATATGATAAGTACATTAAATGTGACTTCTTTATGGTAGAAGTAACATTCATGGGGCATGTTATCACTAGAAAAGGAATATCTATAAGACCTTCTAATAATAATGAAATTAATGTGTGGCTAAGGATGAAATCTAAAATGGAGATCCATTATTTCCATGTTCAAGATGTAAATTACCTTCAATTTGTTAAGAAATTTTCATGATGTTCAAACCGACAAAAATATGAATTAGATGGTAGAAAAGTATTTATGGACGAGAGAATGTGAATACAATTTCAAATAGTTTAAAATGTGGGTTATCACTAAAATAGCACCAATAATTCCAACATATGGGGAAATATATGTTGTTTATAGTGATGATTCAAGGAATGGATTTTATTGTGCACTGAAGAAAATTGATATAGTGGAAGCATATGCTTCAAGGTAGTTTAAAAATCACTACAAAAACTATCTTATGAATGATTTGGAGTTTTCAGCAATGATATTGAATCTAAAAATATTGCATCACAATTTCAATGGAGAGATGTTTTAAATATATACTGATAATATGAGCCTAAAATATTTATACACAAAGAAGGATCTTTATAAGCAGCAGAAAAGATGGTTATATCTCATCAGATATTATGACTGCACAATATGTTACCATCATTATATGGAAAATAATGTGTAAGATTCACTATGTAGAATGTATCATTCAACATTATCAATTATGATAATTCAAAATGATTAAATATCATTATATTTTTAAAGGATAATCATTGTAATAATTAAGGAAGTAACATTATCCATCATTTCTCAAATTACTTCTCAACCATACCTTATGGAGATATTAATGGATGCATAAATAAATGATGATGAAATTTAGAAAAAGGTGGAATCTATTTGAAAGGATAAATCTAGAGAGTTCAAAATTGATGAGCCCAAATTCATAAAATTTGGGTTATGACTATGTGTAACATCCAACCAAGAGATTAAAATATAGATTCATAATTTTTCACATATATCACCCTTCAATATCAACAATGGGAGAAAAATATGTGTCAAGTTCTCTAAGAAAAATATTGGTTGGAATATATTATGAAGACGATCCATAAATATTCATCATAGCGAATAATATGTAAAAAAGTGAATATTGATTGGAAAAAGTAAATTTGGATGCTGAAACTATTAACGATTCCAACATGGAAGTGGGAAAACATCATAATGGACTTTTTAACAAGACATATCAAGACATTCATAGGAAAAATACTACATGGTTTATTTGTGGATTATTCTACAAAGACATCCTACTTTACACTTTATAGTAATTTGAGAGGAATTATCATTGGATCAACTTGCATCAATACAAATCAATGAAGAGGAAATGCTACATGGATTTCGACTATTTATTTTATCCGATCGAGATACAAGATTAAAATCAATTTTCTAGAAAAGGCTCTAACATGATTTAAACAATAAACTGAGATTTAGTATTGTATTTCATCATCCTTATAATGTAAAACATGAGAATAAAATTTAGAAAGAGAAGTCATGTTGATAGAGTGTTCTATATAATTCATGGGAGGATGAGATGAACAACATCCTCTGTTCAAGATCTCCTACAACAATAATTTTCACTCGAGCATCCTGAGAACACCAAATGAAGCCATTTATGAGTGATTATGTAGACCTATAACTTAATGGAATAAAGTAAATGAATAAAAGTTTTGGGGACATAAAATAGGTAATGAAATGGTAAAAAATGTTAAAACCAATTAGCAGCATATCTGAGCTGCCAAAAGTGAACAAAATATCTATACTGAAAAATGTAGACAGGACGTGGAGTTTTTGGTTAGATATATGGTATTATTTTATAAATCTATTTGGAATAGGATCATGATATTTGAGAAGAAATAATGATAAGACCTTGGTAAATAATCACCTTTGATATTCTTGATCGTATTAGAGATATGGCTGATCTATTAGGACATTTACCTACCATTTCTCGTTGACATAATGTCTTATACATATCCCACTTGAAGAAGTACATACTATATCCCAAACATTTACTCAATAAAGATGTGGTAAATATAGAGAACAACCTCTCATGTTAAGAACATTGGTTGAGATATTGGACTGTAGAGAGAAATTCATATCCAACAGAACTACTCACCGAGTCAAAGTACTATGGCACAATCATAAGTATTAATTGGGAACCTGGGAACAAAATGAACTGATGAAGTATAATTACCCTCATATATTTATAACATAGTATGTTATTGATATTTAGAGGGAGTAATTCTCTTAGTGGAGAAAAAGTAACAACCCAAACATTTATAAATGAAATTTAAATTCTTACAATTATGTTATATAGTTTAAAACATATAGATATCTTAATAAAAAAATTATTTTTAAAAATATATAATGAAATAAGTGGTATTAAAAGAAATTATGGAACATTTAACTAATGGAATTGTAAATTGACTATTATAATATAAATGTGATGATTAAGAATAAAAACCCATCAAACAGAATATCATCCTTACCTATGAATTTATAAATTAAATTTAGTTATATTTTTAATGAATATATAATATATTAATATCATGGAATAAGTAGATAAATGTTAAAAAAATGAGAAATTAAATATTGGTATTTTGTGAAGTATAATTTTATATTTAATATTTTTGAAATTAATATATTGATTTTAGATACAAATTATTTTCATTAAAATGATTTAGAAAATACTATTTTGTTTTAATATTAATATAAGAATATTTTATGAAGAATTAATTAATTTTTCAACGTTCTACAAAATTGGTTATAATATTAAAATCATTAATTTTTAAAGAAATAATAAATAAGAATTAAATATCTCTAATATAATTTTTTTTTCAGATTTGTGTCCCTATTTTAATTATACACATTGAAAAATGGTTGGCCTGATTTTTTGGTATGTTTCTAAAGTAATTGTTTTTTGGTGAGTAGTGAAATATTGTAATTTACTGTATTTTATAAATAAATGAATTATTGAGTCATGTATGAGGTATAGATGATGTAAAAACCATTATCTCTAACTATCCTTATCTATTTGAATTATTAAGTCTTAATACTAATATATATTCATATTCTTCATAAATATTAATAAACTATTGAATAAAATAAAAAAAACACTCGTCTCCACCCCTATAAAAACCACCCCCAACCCCGATTATCCTTATACCTTTATGTCCATTAAGCATGTCTGAATTTTTCCCAATACCCTTTTAATGTATCTCCCCCACTTCCTTGATTCATTGGTATTAAAAATATCAAACTAAATTTTTCTAAGTAAGTTTTCAAGGGTAAGAATTTCAAGAGGTAAAATCCTCTTTTGTTTTCTTGTAATTTCAATTAATTTATTTTCTTTTATTATCTTCACATATCCTCATCTATCCTAATATTCATTATAACTCCAACATCTTATATATTATATAATGTTATTATGTTAATGTAATATCCATCATTAAACCCTTCACCTCAACCTCTAAATACAAAATTGAAAATATCATACGCTATGTATGGATTTACCACCATCAGGGACAATAAATTTTAATAATACATTAAAACCAATAAAGATGTTCATAAAACCATAATTGTGGTAAAATCCCTTTTTAAACATATTATATATAATATTCTGGTCTTGTACCACTATACCTGAGAAATATTAAGTAATAAAACAAAACTAGTTCATGACGGTAGAGAAAATTCCAAAATATTCCAAACATTTATCATTAACATTTTATCTAATAAATGATTCTAATATTTGGAAAATATATATATATATATATATAAATTTTGTCTCCTTAAATTTAATTCATGACATATACAATAAATTCAAGAAAACAATTCCCTTTTTATATGATCTTTCATAAATTTAAACAAGTGAACCAATCAAGAAAACTGAGGAAACATACACTCATAAATGGTATAATTGAATATTATAACTCATTAAAATGTCAAAAATGAAACTAATAAAATTATACTCAATCATAAAATCTATATGAGTTTTTTAATTATTTAATTAATTTTTTTAATTTTTTTATCTATGATATTATGTACAAGTGTAGAACACTTTCACACATAAGGTTAGTGATCCTCATTGAACCTCCCGATTAACAATGGGTTATGATTTCTCTCTATTTACACCATCGAAAATCTAAATTATTATTATATAATTCTACTATATTACATGTATATGTTCCAAAAATATGTATAAAGATCCATTTTTGATTATTATATTGTTAAATAAAAGATTTTATTGTATTTCATTCTCGATTCCTCTCGATAATCATTCTATATTAATGGGAAAAACACAATTTTATACCCATATTCAAGTACCATCCATTAAATATTTTACAACCCCATTATTATTAAAATATATATCATTTTATCATGAAAAAAAAATTGGTTCATTTCACGTTATATAAAAATTATATTTCCTTTCCGCCATTAAGTTCTCTTAAATATTTTTCCTAAACTGAAATAAAATGTATCATTTATAATATTTAGTGAGAAATATTTTTTACATATTTTGACATCATTTTGACATCAGTTATCATTAGTTATTTGTATTTTTTCTTTTTTCTTTTACATAATCATTAAATCCATTCTTTCATGGACATCATTATGATATTTCCTTTTTTATTCCTTATGATAGGATTATAGTACAGAATTAATTACATTGATAACCATTATAATTGATTATATATATAGAAAAAATATATATGAACATGTTATGATGAGTATAAATAAATGTATAATTCATTGTGTAATTATTATTATCTTGAGACGTCATGTGGGGAATGTGAGTAAACTATATTTCCTTTATGGGACATTGTCTCCCATGTGCAATGGCCTTGGAAGTTAGCATTGACTCATGATTATCTCATATTTTATATTCCTTCCACATTCCAATGATTCAATTATTACATAACCCCATAAACAACATGCTCTGATTTTTTAGGTTTATTCATGTCCAATTTCTTTTAATGTCATCATATTATTCCTTTTTTCCCATGTTATACTCATTACTTCTGTGTTTATTCCTATACATGGATTTTTACTCTACTATTTTCTTTATGTATTATACATGTTATCCAATGTATATGTATGAGATAAAAGTAATTTGTGAATTTTTTTTGGAGATTAAATGGAAGTAGTTTTTATTTTGGTTTTATTATTTCTACGTATATACTTAATCTTCAAAATAAACTAATCATTACGGTCCTTGGTTTGTATTTCAGGGATCATTATACTTAAAACCGTGTTAAAATATGTGTAAAAGGCTAGAGTTGTTATAAATGTGGGAAAGAAAGTTGATATATTCAGGCCACATGTTCATGCACATACCCAAGATTCATACCCTTACAGACCAAGTAACATCCACATGGGGAATAGAATCCCACACATGGTTAGCACACGAAATGGAAGAACATGCAGGAAAACTGTAAAGCCTACCTAGGGTTATAAAAATTGGATAAATAAAAAAATAAAATTTTTACTAATAATTATAATATTATTATTATTAATTTTTTTTATAATATTATTATATTATGTTCATACTCCATTTCTCCCCTCTTGTAATAATACTCCCTCCATTAATTTCACTTTATTTCTTCTACCCATCCAAGAGAAACCCTCAAAGTAGACCACTATGCATCCTCTAGATCCTCCAACATTACCAATTTTCATGACATTTTGTTTTGAGATTATCTCTAATGTGAATTTATCATATATTAATCTCTTCATATTCTCTTTTTTTAGATATTTCATTTCTTCTATTTCGACAGAAAGGACCATGAAAACCATAATATGATTTTGAGTACTTTTTTTGTAAAATCTACAAATTGTGTGTTCTTAGCCACCGTTTAGGGATGGTCATTATTGAGGCCATTGATGGTAGGTACCTATTTGAAAACATATATGTAGATTTTCATTTTATTTCAATTATAGATATATTTTTTATTAGGTATTTTCAAATTTTTAGGTTTTTAATATTTTCATAGTTTTCCATTGGGCTCCTTGACTGGGATTCGAGATGGGGTTGTAGATAGTGACATTAATGTTCATTCATAGGTAGGAATATATATATACATACCAAAATTATACATATTTAGTCATAGTTGTGCGGATATATAGAAAGAAACATGTAATATATATATATATATATTAAAAGGTGCATATGTGTTTAAGTGTATATGGGTCTTTTTATTTTCATGGGATTATCTTAGTATATTTTCCTTAATTAGATCTATATGAAGTAATTTTACATAGATATCATCAAATGATACAATTTTTAAGGAAGGGTCCCCATATTTAACAATTTAATTTTAGATATTATATTTTTCATTGTTTTTAATGTGTGTTTCCATTTTTATATGAGATTTTTATGTTATGAAACATCTCGTGGTTCATGAAAATGGATTAAAAATTGATTTATATTTCATTGTCGATGTTTTCAATATAGGTTTCTCTAATTTAATAATTTTTTCATGATTTTTAAATTGTGTAGAATAATAACTGTTCAATTGGATTTCTAAAAGATTTTTATAATAAAACTATTAATAGAAAAAGGTTTTTTCTAAAATAGTGAAACATCTTTCAATATGGTGAGGCCTTGTTGGAAAATGAAATGGTTTATAAGAAGGAAATACTATATTAATTGATTCCCATTGAATTTCAAATGTGTTTAGTACATGTTAAATGCATGGAATGTGATTTAATCATAGAAAATCTACATGTTCTTTATTTGTGTCACATGGGAAGGGTATGAAAATGTTTAGGGAGATTAGAGATGAGAATTTTGTTGGTTTTTTAGTTAGTTAATGTGATCTGTATGTATACAATAGCTTGATAAGATCTCACCTCTAATTGGGAATGGCATATATGAATCCTTAGTGTCTAGGACAGTAGGTCAGAATAATTATTCAAGTCATGAAATTCCCTATATAGTCGGATTATGATACAATAGTATATAAAATATTTTGTTTTGGATTGGTTAGATCAAGAATGAGAACATTATATGTCATCTATGGTTGATCACTAAGAGTATGAGGATCCAAAGTCCCTGATAACCCTGTATTTTTATGAATTGAAAATGGTCCTTCCTATCATTTAATCCTAATTTACAAGGCAATATATTTTTAATTATATTTTTTTGTATTTCCTATTTATGAAAAAAATGTTATAACTAATGTTTCACATTACTCATTTCTTCCCATATAAAATAAAATAAGTATTTTCATACTGATACACCTATTTTTGAATGGTTTCCTTGATAAGGATTTTAATTAAATGACATTATTTCTCTGAATTTTTTATAGAAATATTTTTCAATTTATTATTTATAAAAAATAATTTTCATTACTAGTTTCTCATAAAAGAGTTGACAGGTTTTATTTTTATATGTTTTATAAAAAATATAGAGTGATTTGTATTTACATTTAGATGTAAATGAAAGGGATTTGTGACTCATTATAATCCCTATTGGGAATTTTATTTTTCTCACATATATTATTTATATGTTTTGAATTTTTAGTTCATCCCTAGCTCAAGTTATCTCATGGAACCAAAGCAGTTATTTTGTTAGTTGCTACCTGCAAACTCATATTGACATATGTACTGCTTACATTCTCTCCACCATCATTATTTTTCTTGATATTAATCATAATGTTCATTTATTTATCTTTTGTCTTATAGAAAATAATTTCATAATTGAGTTTCATTTGATTCCTAAAACTGGATGATATATTTGGAGTAATAAGAACTGTTGAGTCAATAAGGTTTTCCTTATGACTTTTCCATTCCTTCTTGTTTTTTAAAAATCACAAACACCCTATACTTAAGAAAATGTTTGTTTTACCTTCATTAGAAAAATTTTCTTCCATATGGAAATTTACCCTAACCTAGAGTTTCTTATACATAGAAATATTTTTCCTAAGTACAAAAACCAGTTTCTTAACTAAAATTCCAGGAATCACAAAATGACGAGTATTGGAGTATTCTATTTCTAGGATCCTAATTCTGGATGTGAACTATAATGAAGTTCCACTCCGAATTATCGATACGGACATTCTTGAGTTCGACTCCAAACTCTTAAGTAGTTCGACTTCGAACTCTTATGAAGTTTGACTCTGAAAATTCAAGAGTTTGACTCCGAACTCTTAAGTAGTTAGACTCCAAACTCTTATGATGTTCGACTTCGAACTTTCATGAGTTCGACTCCGAACTCTTTAGTAGCTCGACTCCGAACTCTTAAGTAGTTTGACTCGGAACTCTTATGAAGTTCGACTCCGAACATTCATGAGTTAGACTCCAAACTCTCAAATAGTTCTACTCCAATCTTTTACCAGTTCAACTTCGAACTCTGCAAGTTCAGATTCTGATCTCTGGTGAAACTAGACTCCAAATTTCTTTTTAGTTAGACTCTGATCTTTTAATTTTCTTACACTATGAACTTAGTATGGCTTTGAACTAAAAATTCTTCATTACAAAACGATGTCGTGCATTCATTTATAATTTGTTTGTTATTAAACTATGTCGTCTATTCTGTTTGAAACTAACGGTTGGCTGAGTTACACGTGTACAGGTCCCTCCTAATTTTAAGGGAAATATGACCATTGGAGAGGAGGCCGACCAATCCTATAAATAGGAGCTCATTTAAAAGAGCTCAAGAGATGGAACAAGTTGATCAATCTAGAGATTACACGTTGTTAAGGTGATTTCTAGAGAGAGAATTTTTTCATGCTTTTTGCGTATTGAACTTCTCATTCAGATTGCTTCGTGTGACTCCGAATGCTGGTGATTACATTCGAGGACTTCCAGGGATAGGAAGATAGAGGTGCTGACTACCTTGAAGTTCAAGGGAATCCTTGCTGAGGAAGATAGAGGTTCCAACTACCTTAAAGTTGAGGTCTTGCAGGGATATCAAGACACATATTATGATCTTCGTATCGAGGGCTTACCCTGCTGTGGGTAAGACAAATTTTCATGAAGTTATAAATCAAGAGACCTTTATCCAAGGTTTTTTGATACCATTCTCTTTGGGTTAAAGACTTATATCTTGTTACTTGTAGTTTTACTAATTTTTTTTCCGGTTCACTTTTGTATTGTAAGGAATGTATAAACTTAATATATTTCCTTGCACTTGTACTCTGATTATTTTAGATTGTATAAGATTTAAGGTAGAATCTCATATTGTATACATCAGTTCCAATTCTCCAATTGGTGATTAGAGGTGTTGTGAATTTTCTCAATTTAACTTTGTTAAACATTGATTCTTCCTTGTCTATGTAAATTTTTAAAGTGTACAATCCACCCCCCCCCCCTCTTGTATATTGAGCATCTATATCATTATTTCGATTCTACAAGAACACCTCTCAGTCCACGTGGAGGTCTAGATCTGGTGCCTGGTTCAGTATTTACTATGTCAATTCATGAAAACATTGTATTTAATAATGTACCATATTACTTGGGGACTTGTCGAAGTTCAAAGATAGAATTTTAATTATTAATGTAGTTAGTCATGGGGATGTTCTTGAAACCCACATTATTGTAATGACGGATAAATGTCTTTGGTGGTTCAGGATGTTTGTGCCTCAATATATGATTTTGGATCATTGTTGTTTTTTATTTTATAGGGTTTTCTTGAGTTTTTGATAATTAGAGGTTTATTTTGAGAAACTCAAATGTATTGAGTAGATTTTTGGATGGGTTTGTAGTTTTCTTGGTTAATGTTCCTGTTCTAGAAAGCCATGCGTAATTGATGTAGCTACACCTATTAGACTCCAATGTGCTCACATGATTATCCAGTAGTTAACCAAAATATGTGACCATGTTGTGTGTAGAAGATGTATAAGGCCCCAGCCTTAAACCTTACTTAATATTGAATTAAAATAATAATTCACGTTGAGTATCTTTTCAGGTTTAGAGTTTGAGAGAATTAGAACATAACTATTACATCTCAAAAGAGTACAAAGTAGTCACTTCTACTAATTTTCCATAATAAAAAAAACTCTTAAAAGAAACATGTCTAGTTCCATGTTTTATATAGCATGACATTCCCTTGATCCCATCCTTTACCTTATTCCACATTAAGTCCTATGAAAAAACATTTCAAAAAAACTTGGGGTGAGCATAAAAAAGCTCAGGAAGGGATACACAAAGAATAAAAACTGTTAGTTTTTTAAACATCAAGTAAACCATGTATACTCTATCAAAGTAATACCTTCACCTTCATGAAGTAGTAAAGACTCTTCACATAATAAAGTATCATTACATACCTTTTTGTAACCAAAGGATTACCATAAAACACATATAATGAACACATAACATATATAAAGGTAACTTGGGACATAAACATACTTAAGTAGAATAACCATACGGTCGACTTCCACACATATAACTTAAATGGAATAGCCATACGGCCAATTTCCATACATACTTAATGGAATAGCCATACGGCCGACTTCCATACCCAATGAATTGGAGGTTATAACGTAACCACCCGTCCTGGTATTCACGACACCACCTGTCATATGGTTTATCACATAACCACCTATCAAATGTCCAAGTACCAATATAAAATCATAAAACATAAAACCAATATAAAGGAATGATAACATTTCCACATTTCAATCACAATATATCATAATAGAATCCTTTATAAAAACCATTTTCAATACCAAAATACATAAAAGTGTATATGGTATTTATTTCATTTTAAAAACATAACGGCTTGTTGAGGAAGCCAAAGACCAAATAATAATCGCGGTGGCGGAAAAGGTCATTGTCACTGTGTACGTTAAAAAAACATTCCTTTTTTTCGTTTAGTAAAACACTTCGTCGAAAAGGATTCCTTTTGTATAAAAGTAAAATTCAAAGGGGTTCATACACCGTATAAAAGAAAGTTGTGTATAAAACGAAATATGCCTCAATAAAGGAGATTGAGACGAAGTCCCTTACCTTGGGTCCGACTTGACTCGATCGTTCTTTAACTTCCTGAATAATAAACATGAGTTAATTTCTACTTGATTAAGAACCTTTTTAAAGTTCATTATTCCTTCTATATCACTTATTTCCATGTTATAAACATTATGTAACCATTTAAGTTAATAATGTTTGTTTTGTCGATATTTGGTTCTTAAGTCGAAAGTGGACTTCTTACAATTACATGTTGTTCGTGTGGTCAAAGGTTCTTTATATACAGAATGACATTCCTGATTTAGATATCATATATATCATATATATCCAGCATATAAATGTATTTATAATATTACATAATCATTTGGAGGTAAGAAATGAAATGTACCATTAATGGAGACGGTAAGCCGTACGTACGCATGAACGCTACTTTCATTTCTATATCATACTTTAAGGGAAATAAATAATAATGATATATAGGTATATTATAATTCCAGTATAACATCATATATAATAACTTTAAATCCATCCTTTACACGTCCCACATATGGCATTAACGAATCACATCACTTTGAGGGGGCGGTAGTCCGCACTTCCTTAAATGAAGATATCGTGTTTACCCATAATGGAAACCATAAAGGTATGCCCAAAATGAAAAATACAGAAGCTTAAAGAAAACATAAACATATTATATATCATATATAAATATGGTGACATCATAATGGACACCTTTGAAGGTGTTAAAAGAATGTTGAACAATCATCGTTTCGGGAGGCAGAAATTCGCCATCCACGGAAACAGTATGTTCTTTAACGATTAAATGTAGGTGTGTATAAGTGTAGCTCGAATCCTTCTTATAACAACATCCTAGTATATTTAGGATACTGGGGTTGTTACAAAATAAAATAATAAAAAGAGTTTAGGGGGTTCGAGAAGCAAAATAAAACAAATGAACAAGAGAGAATGAATTACCTTTAAAAGTGTAACTCCTTGTGATTTGAGCCTAAAGGCTTCCTTTGAAAGGATTATGCCCAAAGGTAATTCTCTAGGATGAGGAGAGGTATGTGTAGAGAGTAAATGGGAAGGGGTTGGCCGAGCCAAAGGCTTTAGGAGTGTGTGAAATGAGGTATAGGTGGGGTCCTTTTATAAGAGGAGAGGAGGGGCACTTTTGGAAAGTAAAGAAATATTACTTTATTTGAAAACGAGTTTCGGTTTTAAAAGGTCCCAAATTGATATAATTCGTGGATAAGGTGACAAGGGATTTAAATAAACACATCCAATAAGATTTGGACATGTTTAGGTCTTAGATATTATATTATCTTTCCATTTTATTTAAATCGTCAAATAATAATGGCATCGCTGCATCATTATTATGTCATAAATAATTTAATTTATTTAATGTATAAAAATTATAAAAAAAATACTATGATGTGGGAAAACATTTTAGATTTCCAATTACTATTTATAATAAAAAATCTGACTTGTATAACCCCATTTAAAATTTTCTTTAGTAAAACATATCATGTTTGTGCCATTTTTTACATTAACATTAAATAAAAGGTATTTATGTCATTTTCCAACCAAAGTGGCACCATGGGGTCCCCAAGTTGACCCATGGATTGTATTGGTCGGCCATGACACATAACATTAGGGTAGGACATGTGTATAGGTAATCTCATATTATTAAAACAGTATTTTTACCTTAAACTACACTAATTACCACTAATCGCGATTAAAAACTTAATAAGTTACTATTCACCAAAAAATTATTTTTATCTCATTGAACCACATTTTACTTCTTAGTGACAACCACGTATGTCGGTATTTTTAAATTCAATACACAAAGGTGGAAAAATATCATTTAAATGGAAAATCAGTTTTTATAAGTACCACTTTGTGATTTCACTATTCATCAAAATTGATGTTTTTCAGAAAAATTCCAAATATTTACCCTAAGCTATATTTGATATTCCGAATTCAAAAATGAAGTCCATTTTACAAAATTCAAAACATATAAGTCAAATTAAATAATTTAATAATTAATTTCCACTTTCATGACAAATAGTGTGTTTTTGTGAAACAATATGTATCAAAAGATTGACACTAGTTCATGTCCGATTTCAAAGTGAAATTAATTCCAACGACAACTATTAGATTTAATGGTAAAAATATTTTCTAATTTCACTCTAAAAAGAATTAAAATAATAAACTAATCATATAAATAAATTAGATCAAAAATAGGTTTTGAATTAAAATACAACATTTACAATATTCATTAAAAAATGAACTTTATCAGAAAGATACCAAAAATTTACACAAAGTAAATTTTGATGTCCCGATTATAAAGAAGAGTTATATTTGGTCCAATAGAATGTATAAGAGTGAAAAAAACTATATTTAATGACGGTTCGCCATCAAAAGGCGATAAGTGAACCTTTAGTGAAAACTAGGGCATATACGCCTAAAATTGAATTATTTTCGTGCTTTGAGCCTTTATCTTTTATTGGATAAATGTAAAACCATTTAAAAACATATATAATCATATTTTAGTTATTTCTATCCATTACCGCCAGTACAACGTCTACATGTTAAGTACCATTTAAAATAATGTTATTATATTACTAGTGTGCAACGTAAGATTTCAATGAAACTCATCATTGCGTATCGAGTAAGCTATCGAATATCGAAACCCTTTTTAATTAATATTTAATTCGTAAATATTAATTAATATGTAAATTCTTTATTCATTATTTACCTGGGATGTTACATCCTTCCCCCCTTTTGGTAATTGCGTCCTCGCAATTGTATTCACTTATCAAAATAAGTAGGGGAATTTATCCCTCATAGAATTTTCAGATTCCCACGTTGCCTCATCAATCACATGGTTTTTCACACAACCTTTACCTGATGAATCACCTTATTCCGTAACACCTGCTCCCTGTGGTCAAGAATCTGGACTAGTTGTTCTTCATAAGATAGGTTCTCCTCCAGCTGAACTACCTCTGGACTCAAAACATGAGATGGATCTGGCATATACTTCCTCAACATTGAAACATGAAAAACATTGTGTACCTGAGATAAACTCGGAGGTAAAGCCACTCAGTAAGCAACTGATCCAACTTTCTCCAGAATTTCATATGGTCCAATAAACCTTGGACTCATCTTTACTTTCTTACCAAATCTCATCACACTTTTCCAAGGAGAAACCTTGAGAAAAACATGATCACCTACCTCGAAAGATAGATCCTTCCTCCGATTATCCGCATAACTCTTCTGCCTGCTCTGAGATGTTCTTATGTGTTTCTGAATCAACTGAACCTTTTCTGCCATCTCTTCTACCAATTCTGGTCCCATAAACTTCCGTTCACCCACTTCATCCCAGAAAGCTGGAGTTCGACACTGCTTCCCATATGATGCCTGAAATGGTGCCATCTGTATACTGGAATGAAAGCTGTTATTATAAGAAAACTCAACCAAAGAAAGATGTTGGTCCCAACCTCCCTGATAATCCATCAAACAAGCTCGTAGAATATCCTCCAAGGTATGAATTGTTCATTCTGACTTCCCATCTGATTGAGGATGAAAAGCTATACTAAAATTTAATTCAGTACCCAATGACTTCTAAAGGCCTTTCCAAAAGTTAGATGTGAACCTGGGATCACGATCAGATACAATGGAGAGGGGAACTCCATGTAACCTGACTATCTCTTTAATATACAAACAGGAAAGTTGATCTAGGGAAAACGTATCTTGTATAGCAAGGAAATGAGAAGATTTAGTCAAGCGATCAACAATAACCCAGAATGCATTATTATCTCGGGATTTCCTCGGTAATCCCATAACAAAGTCCATGGATATGTTTTCCCATTTCCACTCTGGCACTGGTAAGGGCTGAAGCATCCCTTTCGGTAACTTCCACACTGCTTTAACCTACTGACAAGTCAGACACTTCACAGTAAAATCAGCAATATCTCTTTTCATTCCATCCCACCAGTAATACCCCCGTAGATCTCTGTACATCTTAGTACTGCCAGGATGAACTGAAAACGGGGAACTATGAGTCTCACATAACAACTCATTCTTCAACTGTGAATCACAAGGAACACATAATCTCTTCCCAAATCTCAAAACGCAAACATTATCAGTGTTGAATTCAGGCAACTTACCTTTCGGAACCAGCTCTACCTTTTTCGGCAACTCACTATCTTGCTTCTGTGCTTGCTTGATTCTATCTGATAGAGATGATCTCACTGATACCTGAAACAAAATAGAAGGAGTTCCTGCACCATCAACTTCTATGCCAAAGTTCATCAAATCCTTAACCAAAGGATCATGTTACGAACACAAAATTTTTAATGAAGCATTACTTTTTCGACTCAAAGCATCAGCCACTTTATTTGCTTTTCCCGAATGGTAGTGAATTGTAAAATCATAATCATTGATTAATTCTAGCCATCTCCATTTTATCATGTTCAATTATTTCTGAGTGAATATATACTTTAAACTTTTGTGATCGGTAAATATTTCACACTTTACTCCATACAAATGATGTCTCCAAATTTTTAAAGCAAAAACAATAGCAGCTAATTCCAAATCATGTGTTGGGTAATTTCCCTCATGAGTTTTCAACTGTCGTGAAGCATAATCAATTACCTGATCATTCTGCATTAGGACGCAACCAAGTCCTTTCAATGAAGCATCACTGTAGATAACAAACTCACCATTCCTGGAAGGAAGTGCCAAAACTAGAGCATTCACCAATCTTCTCTTCAACTCCTAAAAACAATCATCACATTCTTTTGTCCATATGAACATAACACCCTTACGAGTTAGCTTAGTCATTGGACTAGATAGCCGTGAAAAATTTCCAACAAACCTTCGGTAATAGCCTTCCAAACCATGGAAGCTACGAATCTCAGTTACATTTGTGGGTCTTGGCCATTCTTCAACAACCTTTGTTTTTGCAGGATCAACGGTTATCCCATCTTTAGAAACAATGTGACCAAGGAAAGAAATTTGTTGCAACCAAGACTCACACTTGCTGAATTTCCCATACAACTTATTTTCTTTTAAGGTTTGCAAGATAACCCTAAATGTCTTTCATGCTCCTCTTTACTTTTTGAAAACACCAAAATATCATCAATCAAAACAACCACAACTTATCACCTGATTCAACTGAGCCATCACTGTAGTAAACTGCTCAATTTTGATTCTGACCATCTCAGTATGCTGATTTTGAAGATCATTTCCCTCAGTATGTCTTCCCAAAAAACGTCTCTGTTTCCTCTATGAAAAACCATTCTTAACGCTGAAATACCTTATGTGAAACAACATGGTAATCTGTAAATGCTATATCATTTCAAAAAAAAAAATTTTGGATAATCATTTAATATAATTCTAACTCCTAAAGTTATCTAAACCGACCTCTGATACCAACTATAAGGCCCCAGCCTTAAACCTTACTTAATATTGAATTAAAAGAATAATTCACGTTGAGGATCTTTTCAGGTTTAGAGTTTTAGAGAATTAGAACATAACTATTACATCTCAAAAGATTACAAAGTAGTCACTTCTACTAAGTTTCCATAATAAAAAAAAACTCTTAAAAGAAACATGTCTAGTTCCATGTTTTATATAGCATGACATTCCCTTGATCCCATCCTTGACCTTATTACAAAATAAGTCCTGTGAAAAACATTTCAAAGAAACTTGGGGTGAGCATAAAAAGATCAGTAAGGGATACACAAAGAATGAAAACTGTTAGTTTTTCAAAAATCAAGTAAACCATGTATACTCTATCAAAGTAATAACTTCACCTTCATGAAGTAGTAAAAACTATTCACTGAATAAAGTATCATTACTTACCTTTTTGTAACCAAAGGATTACCATAAAACCCATATAAAGAACACATAACATATATAAAGGTAACTTGGGACATAAACATACTTAAGTGGAATAACCATACGGTCGACTTCCACACATATCACTTAAATGGAATAGCCATATGGCCAATTTCCATACATACTTAATGGAATAGCCATACGGCCGACTTCCATACCCAATTCATTGGAGGTTATAATGTAACAACCCGTCCTGGTATTCATGACACCACCCGTCATATGGTTTATCACGTAACCACCTGTCAAATGTCCAAGTACCAATATAAAATCATAAAACATAAAACCAATATAAAGGAATGATAACATTTCCACATTTCAATCACAATATATCATAATAGAATCCTTTATCAAAATCATTTTCAATACCAAAATACATAAAAGAGTATATGGTATTTATTTCATTTTAAAAACATAACGGCTTGTTGAGGAAGCCAAAGACCAAATAATACTCGCGGCGGCGGAAAAGGTGGTTGTCACTGCGTACGTTAAAAAAACATTCCTTTTTTCGTTTAGTAAAACGATTCGTAGAAAAAGAGTCTTTTTGTATAAAAGTAAATGTCAAAGGGGTTGATACACCGTATAAAATAAAGTTGTGTATAAAACGAAATATGCCTCAATGAAAGGAGATTGAGACGAAGTCCCTTACCATGGGTCCGACTTGACTCGATCGTTCTTTAACGTCGTGAATAATAAACTAGAGTTAATTTCTACTTGATTAAGAACCTTTTTAAAGTTCATTATTCCTTTTATATCACTTATTTCCATGTTATAAACATTATGTAACCATTTAAGTTAATAATGTTTGTTTTGTCGATATTTGGTTCTTAAGTCGAAAGTGGACTTCTTACAATTACATGTTGTTCGTGTGGTCAAAGGTTCTTTATATATAGAATGAAATTACTGATTTGGATATTATATATATCATATATATCCAGAATATAAATGTATTTATAATATTACATAATCATTTAGAGGTAAGAAATGAAATGCACCGTTCATAGAGACGGTAAGCCGTACGTACGCCTGAACGCTACTTTCATTTCTATATCATACTTTAATGGAAATAAATAATAATGATATAGAGGTATATTATAATTCCAGTATAACATCATATATAATAACTTTAAATCCATCCTTTACACGTCCCACATATGGCATTAACGAATCACATCACTTTGAGGGGGCGGTAGTCCGCACTTCCTTAAATGAAGATATCGTGTTTACCCATAATGGAAACCATAAAGGTATGCCCAAAATGAAAAATAAAGAAGCTTAAAGAAAACATAAACATATTATATACCATATATAAATATAGTGACATCATAATGTCCACCTCTGAATGTGTTAAAAGAATGTTGAAATATCATCATTTCGGGAGGCAGAAATTCGCCATCCACGGAAACAGTATGTACTTTAACCATTAGATGTAGGTGTGTATAAGTGTAGCTATAATCCTTCTTATAAAAACATCCTAGTATATTGAGGATACTGGATTTGTTACAAAAGAAAAGAATAAAAAGAGTTTAGGGGGTTGGAGAAGCAAAATAAAACAAATGAATAAGAGAGAATGAAATACCTTTAAAAGTGTAACTCCTTTTGATTTGAGCCTAAAGGCTTCCTTTGAAAAGATTATGCCAAAATGGAATCCTCAAGGATGAGGAGAGGGATGTGGAGAGAGTAAATGGGCAGGGGTTGGACGAGCCAAAGGCTTGAGGAGAGTGTGAAATGAGGTAGAGGTGGGGGCCTTTTATAAGAGGAGAGGAGGGGCACTTATGGAAAGTAAAGAAATATTACTTTATTTGAAAATGTCTTTCGGTTTTAAAAGGTCCCACATTGATATAATTTGTGGATAAGGTGATAAGGGTTCGAAATCCACCCATCCAATAAGTTTTGGACATGTTTAGGTTCTAGATATTATATTATCTTTCCATTTTATTTAAATCGTCAAATAATAATGTCATCGCGGCATCATTATTATGTCATAAATAATTTAATTTATTTAATGTCTAAAAATTATAAAAAAATACTCTGATGTGGGAAATATTCTTAGATTTCCAATTACTATTTATAATCAAAAATCTTACTTTTATAACCCCATTTAAAAATTGTTTTAGTAAAACATATCATGTTTGTGCCATTTTTTACATTAACATTAAATAAAAGGTATTTATGTCATTTTCCAACCAAAGTGGCTCCATGGGGTCCCAAAGTTGACCCATGGCTTTTCTTGGTCGGCCATGACACATACAATAATGGTAGGACATGTTTTTAGGTAATCTCATATTATTAAAAAATTATTTTTACCTTAAACTACACTAATTACCACTAATTGCGATTAAAAACTTAATAAGTTACAATTCACCAAAAAGTTATTTTTATCTCATTAAACCACATTTTACTTCTTAGTGACAACCATGTATGTTGGATTTTTGAAATTCAATAGACAAAGGAGGCAAAATTTCATTTAAATGGAAAATAAGTTTTTATAAGTACCACTTAGTGATTTCACTATTCATCAAAAATTGATGATTTTCAGAAAAATTCCAAAAATTCACCCTAAGAAATATTTGATATTCCGAATTCAAAAATGAAGTCCATTTTAAAAAATTCAAAACATATAAGTCAAATTAATTAATTTAATAATTAATTCCCGCAGTCATGACAAATAGCGTGTTTTTGTGAAACAATATGTATCAAAAGATTGACACTAGTTTAAGTCCGATTTCAAAGTGAAATTAATTCCAAATACAACTATTGGATTTAATGGTAAAAATATTTTCTAATTTCACTCTAAAACCAATTCAAATAATAATCTAATCATATAAATAAATTAGATCAAAAAGAGGTTATGAATTAAAATACAACATTTACAATATTCATTAAAAAATGAACTTTATCGGAAAGATACCAAAAATTTACACAAAGTAAATTTTGATGTCCCGATTATAAAGAAGATTTATATTTGGTCCAATAGAATGTATAAGAGTGAAAAAAATATATTTAATGATGATTCTCCATCAAAAGGTCATTTGTGAACCTTTATTGAAAACTAGGGCATATACGCTTAAAATTGAATTATTTTCGTGTTTTGAGCCTTTATCTTTTATTGGATAAATGTAAAAACATTTAAAAACATATATAATAATATTTTATTTATTTCTATCCATTCCCGCCAGTACAACGACTACATATTAACTACTATTTAAAATAATATTATTATATTACTAGTGTGCAACGTAAGATTTCAATGAAACTCATCATTGCATATCGAGTAAGATATCGAATGTCGAAACCCTTTTTAAATAATATTTAATTCGTAAATATTAATTAATATGAAAATTCTTTATTCTTTATTTACCTGGGATGTTACAGGATGTGTTTCTAAATTATTTTAATTTTTTTATGTTTAGTATTGTCTTTTAATTTTTTACTCATTGTTTTGGTTTATGTTGGTTTTAGGTTCTTACCCATGGATTTTAAAATGATGTTTGGTTTACAAAAAATGATTTCTGAAAATAAAATGATTTTGGTTATTTAAAATTTAAAATTTTTTTATAATTAATAAATTATTTTTTAAAAGTGGTAAGAAAAGATTTTTATCGATTTTATTAGTGATTAGTTTTTTGAAAATAGGTTGGTTTTAACATTTGTTGAAACTATTTGAGTTAATTATTTGATATGGAATCACCAATTTTTGTGACCATTGGTATTCCTGTGAATGCTCATATTTGTGGATGTGTCTGGGTGTTAAATTTATGGTTTTTATAATGTGTTGATGGGTTATTGATATTGAATGTGAATTTATATATTTTAGGGATTTCCCTAATCATTTATGTTGGGGTTTAATTGGAAATATGGGTCTCAAAAGGAAAATTTAAATGATTTGACAAATAGGAGTTGTGTGATGTTTTCATATTTTATATGTGTATTTCATTTTTAGGTAGTTTTCGTTTTTTTATATTTAAATTTTTATTTAGGTGGTCTTTTAGGGTTGGGTTCTTTTTTTATTATTGAAATGCCAATATTTTATTTTTAGGTTGTTTTTAATTATTTTTTATGCTTATTGTTATAGAGAATTCTACCTTGTACTGTCCCTATAATTTTTGAGTAGTCTATTATGATTTTGTTTATCTAGACTCCCAATAGAGTGGTGGAGTTGAGTTATTTTCATATATTTCTTGATTTTCATAGTTACTCTAGGACCATTAGAATTTATAAAAGAATAGATTCTGTGGTCGATCAGCAAGGTTACCATAATATTTAGTATTGTGTTAACCATCATGTATATGATAGATTCTTTCCTCCAGAGTTTTCATTGAAGTTATTTGGTAGTGGATCATATCCTACTATGAAGTTTCTTATTAGATGTTATGGATTGAGATATACCATCAAGGAATGATCTATTCATGAATTTGGTGGATGGGGAATTCCTACCAGATTTATTTACCATTGGTACCTAGTAGTGTTTGGTTGACCAAATTATCCTTGCATCAGTAAGGGTTCACTATCCAGAGAAGATTTTGAATTGGATGAACCTATTCTTAGAGTGTCTCCTCCAATGATTCCTACATCATGTTTAATGGAACACACACTTATTTGTTTATGGTGTTGTTGGTTTGGGGATTAAAATAAATATTAATGAAATTCATTGAATGTATTTTGTCTGTGTGGCCTCCTGTGACACCAGAAAAGAATGTTTCAGATTGGGAATGTCATCTCCCAACTATGAGTTAAAAGATTATTCAAGACATTATGAATCTAACAATAGGTATCTTATTTATTTTTTGTACATAGTTTTGGTGTTTCCATGTGTCGGAAAATATCACCAAGCATGATGCTTTTGAATTTGGAGTGAAAACAATTTCAGGGTCTCCTTATTATGGTTTTCTATTTTTAGATATCATTTTTATTTTAAATTATTGGTTGTTGGCTTTGGTATCTTTGTGTAATTCCTTTTATGGACCCTAGTTGTGATCATGATAATTTTTTTTATATCTATGTTTTTTTAAATTTTTGGATTATAAAATTTTATGGATGGCCTTATTTTGTACTATTTTTATATTTTATATAGAAAAAATTTGGAGGTTATTGGGTGTTTTGGGAATTATGAATATATAATCATTTTTTGTCTTAAGGTTTATTATGTTTCATTGGGCCCAATTTTATTGGGGGATTTTTTTCTATTTGGGTTTCAAAAGGTGGGAAGACCCACCATGTATATTGTCCATATATTTTCAGTATGACTAGATATCTATGACTTGTGAAGAAAAATGGTCAAAATGGGGTTGTAAACATTCAATGTTTTTTTTATTTTTTGGGTTTATTCTGTATAAAGTTTACTAATTTTTTTATCATTTATGTTTAGTGTCTTTTTAGGGGAATTAAATTTTATTGGTGGGGTAAATTTCAAACGTCAACCATAGTTTTAATTTTTTTATTAATTTAAATGTCATTGATCTTATACAAGGTGTACTGGTATGCTTCAATGTGTTTTTTCTAAGATAAGGGTTTTTTGGAAGGGTAGGGGTGTATAACCTTTGGAAAATGGTTAAGGTTAGTAGTGAACTCGCTTAGGAAAAATAGTATGGCCTTGAAAGTGGCTCTTTCTGGATCATACTGTCATGAAAGAAAACCATGCCATATAACCATTTTAACGATGTGGGTTCCATCTAGGATGATAGAAGCTCCCACATGATTAGATCATGGTATGAAATACTAGGCATCTTCCTTGGGTTTTCTAAAAAAGAAAATTATAAATAATAAGATTGAAAATATTAATATTTTATTTTATTTTCATACCCGTTCCTTTTATTTTTACATTACAACCTCTACCATTTACTCTATATATCACATTACCATCCAGAAAAAACCACACTGTAAACCACCCTCTCTCCTCTGTCTCCACAAGTATTCACTATTTTTATGTGATTTTCTGGTTAAATTCCCTCTAATTAGTATTTCCACTCCTTATATCTTTTTTCTCTTTAATGATCATTGCATTTCTTTCCACACTATTCAGTGTGCATGACCAATTATAACTCTAAATAGATTTTAGTTATTAATATGGTTGATTATTGATATTTAGGGTTATTAAGCATTGATTAATCCAGATTATTCTTTTAGCTATTTTAGTAAGTGATTTATACACTAAATATAGATTGTGTTTAACTATATTTCCTTTCTAGATATATTTTTTATTATGGATTTTTTAATTTTTGGGATTCTATTCCTTTTAGCATTCCTTAGACATACAAGAGGTGTATTTTACCCATTGTTGTTGGAGATAACTTTCATTTTAATATATTGTTAGGAATATATATATGTGTGTGTCTGTATGTATGTATATATTCTCTCATGGAATGTATTCACTCATGTTTGTGTGAATATTTAAAAACTATCAAAAGGAACACACACACAGATATATGTATATATATATATATATATGAAAAGGTGAATACTCATGTATGTGTACTTGTGAATTTTTATTTTCTTGTATTCTTCCTAGTCTCTCTGGATTCCATGGAACACAGAGAACTGGATTTGGGTGTGTATAATTAATGACGACATGATTTGCGGTAGGGTCTTATGTAAAATGAATTAATATGAAATAAATTATTTCATGGTGTTTTTTAAGAATGGTTATATATTCAAATAAAATGTATATGTTATATAATTGGTTATAGTACATATTAATGGATTAATAATTGTCTTATAAGGACTTATCTATGTTCCCAATATGGGTTTATTTTTTTAAGAATGTTTAAATGAATTTTTTAACTATAAACGATAATAAATTTCTATCTATTTTCTAAATGGATTATAGCATTAATTTTTTAATTCTGAAAGGTATTTTTTAAAATAATGGTGTATATTTTTATATAGATAGGCCTAGTAGGAACAATGAATGGTATTATAAAATTGAAAACCCATCTTAATGTATTCCATAAGAAATGTAAATTGTGTGTGTATGTTTTAAGTGTGTGGAATCTATTTTAATACCATGAAAATGGGCTTATGAATTGGTTTCATGCCTTAGAAATTGGATGTTCATAATAAGGGATATTATCGGGTTATAAAAATATGGTTTTTTATAATGAATAAGATATATAAATATATTTAAGATTCATAAAAACTCACCACCTTTTGGTTTTATTACATTGGAATCCTGGGCATAAAGGTAGGCATAATAGGTCATGTATTCTAAGAAAAACCATCCATACATATTACTATAATACTATAATAATAAATAAATAATGATATCGTAGATTAGTTAATATGTGTAGTAGAACATACTATCGCGTCCAGGGTCACTCACTCAGAGTATATGGATCCTTGGTCCCCAATAACCCTAGATACATGAGAATTTGTCACGGTTCATACTTTTATTTCCTCATGTTTACAAAGGTAACATATTTTAAATTCATTAACACACATTTTCTGTTTTTAAAACTAAAATTAAAGAAATCTTGTTTTACTTTCCCCTATTTTTTCGTTTCTATATAAATATAAATATATGTTTTTTCTATATAGATACAAATTCATGTAACATGTTATTATTTATAAATAATTTATTGAAATGTAATTCATATATAAAATACTATATTATAAATATGATAGCAGTGATATTTTCATAAAAAGGAAGCATGTTAATTATTTTTTTAAAGACTACAAAACTCTATTTATCATGCCTTGTTTTTAAACTAACATGATTTGGATTTCTATTTCACGGGATAACATTGGGTTTTATTTCTCTTGGTTATCTATTCAAGGAATTTTAACGATCTTGACTATTTTATTTATCAGTTTTTAGTTCCTGTTTCATCCCAATATCTAGATAACTCACAAAGATAGAGTAATTTTTTGGTTAGCAGTTACCCATAATACCATACTGTGGAATGTCAAGTTCAATTTATTTCCACCAAAAGTGTTTATTTTTTTATTATTTCATGGAATTTATATATATATATATGTGTGTGTGTGTGGGAGGGTGTCTATTTGTGTTCTTATAGGTTTATTCATTCTTAGTTGAGATGATTTTGATTTCCAAAAGTAGTATTCATCTTGAATGTATTTGGAATCTATTCTGAGAATAATTTTTTTCCAACATTTGTGCTCATTTCTAAGTGAAACTAGGTTCTTTATAAAATAATTATATAAAATATTTTTCAAAAAATATTTTCTAAGAAACATCGTTCTTAAAACTGGGATGCATTTTTTAATAATGATGAAAAGGGAGTATGATTTCTTATGAGAATATAAGGTAAAATTATTAATAAATTCATACTATACATCTATATTTATATTTATTACTGAATATAAGGTAGAATATTTATTTATTAAGATAATGCTGAGTCTATAAAATGATAATGAAATTCTGAACATTGAATGTTTTAACCAGATTTTCCATTATTCCCTCAATGTTGATATAATGATCATAGACTCTCAATAATCTCATGGGACTGGATATAAAAATCATTAAATAATGTTTTCATCAATAGTAACAAAATATAAATCAAATTATGGAATGAAAATACCACATCCCATGTGTTAAAATTGGTTGAAGAGTCATTTCAGAAAAAATATTAAAGGAATCCAGAGATGTTACATGAAAGGAAAAGAGGAGATTATGATAATTATTAAAGATGAGAGATGATGAAATATATGAATTTTATGGATGAAAAGGTGGGTTGGTATATATAATCATCCATGTATATATTGTTTAATAGTTAAGAATCATGGTAAATATGTAATCCAAAACCCTAATCAAATGGATTTCAGATATAATTAATGGAAATATACAATAAGATATATTTAGAAATTAAGAGAATATCTTATCACTATAGTTGAGATGGATCCCAACAATGATGTAGTGAAAAATAATCGAGTTATTCATTTAGGAATATAGAAATTGCTTTTTTGGTTTTTGAATATTCATTCATATCATTCATTTTTAGAATAAATATTCAAACTCCACTGAAAAAATGGGATTTTTACTATTAGTGGGATAGATAGTGGTGAAATTATTGCATCCCATGTATATAACACCTTTAAGGATAATAAATATGGATTGGATATTCCATAAAATATTATCTTACTTCTATTAGAGGGGTTTTATCATATTTTGGGCATGGATTGGTAAATATTATATAAATCCAACATTATCTATTAATATAGGGATATTACTCTTCACATCCCAATTCATCCTCCAATTCAATAAAAGTGGAAGGAGGATAATGAATCTCTCATAGATTTATCTTCTAAATCATGTATACTATTTCTTGAAAGGGAATAATATCTGTCACAATAATTTCAGTCAAGGATGATAATCATTATTAAAGACATGCCCATTATATGGGATTATAATATTATCATCCTTGAAGAGTTTCTAAGTACTCATCCTGACTAGGATATTTATTTATCAATCAAAATTATAATAGGATCTCCAACAAAATACATGAATAATTTTATAATTTCTATTGTTGATTCAAATTAAAAAAATGAAGTTACACGTAAATCAAGAAAAGGGTTTTATATTATTGAGTAATTCACTGTAGATTGTGATGATTATCTTAATCATGAAGAATGGTTGGTTAATTTACCTATATATTGATTACAATAAATTAAAAAACTCATGATAATGATCATTCTTCTCCTCTGGTAGATATATTATTTTTCGTATTAGCTATGTGGACCCATTATTTAACTAAGGTAGGCCTTTATTTGGGACATAACCAATTAAAGTCAAATATGGAATATTTTCCAAAAACATCATTTAGAAAAATTTATTAACACTATGTGTCTAGAGTGATTCATTTTATAATCACTACTACTCAAAAAATAACAAAAAATATAATGAGTATTATCATTATAGAATATATCTAAGAAAATTAGGTATTATTTATAGATGATATTCAAATATACTATAAAATAATTTAAGAGAATTAGAATCATTTGTATATAATTTTGAATACATTTTCTAAAGGATAATATATATGAAAATTATAGTAAATTTGAATTTAGGATAAAGGAAGTGTAATTTTGTGGAATAGTATCATTAGAGAAAGGATGTCTACAGACCCTTCCAAGAAAAAGAAAAATGAATAGTCTAGGAGAAGAACATATGTAAAAGAGATATATAGTTTATCTTGACAATTTTATTATTAAGAAATTTTGATTAAGTATTTATTATATTTAAAACATGATATCCATGATAACATTAATGGGGGTAAAGTTAGTCTGGACCAGTGAATGTTTAGAGATCATTACAGGGTTGAAAAATAGGCTTATCAGTACATTAATCCTCACACTATCCCCATGAGAGGAACATCTCATGGTATATAGTGATTCTTCAAAGATGGGATAGGGTTGTTCACTATTAGAAAATTAAAATCAAATAGAATACTAGATATGATAGTTGATGTTTTATTATAAAAAAAATCCAAAAATGATCTAGAGTTAGATGAAGTTATCTTTGTATTAAATAATATAGAATTCTTATCTCTTTGAGGATAATTTTGAATTATATCTTCAAAAAAGAGCCACAAATATATATTAAAACTTATGGAGCTTAATATCTTGTAAAAAATATACATATATTTGATCAATAACTGTGACTTCTTATTCTATAACCATCATGGGAAACAAAAAAAAAATGAATATTCTCTATGTATAATTGATCAATCAACATAATCAATGTTTATAATTGCGAAGGATATAATATTAAAATACTATCAATGCAAAGGAATAAGAATTATAATGGAAGTAACATTATCATTCATTTCCCAATGGATTTCATAAATATATTTTCTGGATAATATAAAGGATTATCAATGACACAATGTGAAAATTAAATATATTATTGAAGATATATGAATATAGGTATCGACAGAATTAGGAATTGATGATAAAGGATTCATAATATTTTTTACCTGACCATTTATTCCATAAAATCATGAGGTATAGACATATATTTATAATTATTTCCAAATAAACACCTTCCCAATCCAAGTGTGGGGAAGAAAGACATGATGTGATATCCCAGGGCCCAATTGGTGTGGAAATGTGAAGAAGAAGATCTCATAGAGTACATCACATTGTCTTTTATGTTAGAAACTAATGGATAGTAGAAAAATGTGTAATTGTGTGAAGAAATAATTTACCATAACTACATGGAAATGAGAAAACGGAACCATTAAATGTGTCCCATTTCTTTTAAAGATATCAAAAAAATTATTTGATAAGGGTTGCAGTGGATCTTTTTTCCATTACTACCCACTTATTTTTAATTTGAAAACACTTCTTAATCAAAAAACAAGCACTAATATTCATCAGAGAGGTGGTAATGTTTCCTGGGACACCAATATCCATTGTATTAGAAAAAGGTATGTGATTTATCACTATGTTATGAAAGAGACTATAAAATAATCAAAAAATATAGTTGATCATGATTATGACATATCACCCCCAAACTAATTGAGAATCTATATCGACTATTCCAAATCTAGAAGAAATTTTGGGCGTATGATCGATGGTCTTAAAAATTGGTAATGATAATCATCTTCCTTGGGTTGAGTTCTTAGAAAAGTACACCATTCACTCATGAATCCAAATAAGTCATTATAAGATGAGATGTAAAAAACCTTCTCGTTGGGTTGATGTTAGTGAAAGTAGGTTTTCGGGACCAAAAATGGTTGAGGAAATATTAAAAAATTTGAGCACTCTTTAACAACACATTAAGACTAGTCGGAGTTGAAATAAGATATATTATTATAATTATTGAAAAGGCATGGAGTTTGAGTTCAGGGATATGGTGTTTTTTAAAATATCCCAATGGAAATGATTCATTAGAATTTGGAAGTATGAAAAGATAAGTCATATTTACATCATCTCCTTTGAGATTCTCAATCACCGTGGATCTATGTATTATTAACTAACACTTCCACCAATATTTTTCAAGTACATAAAATATTACTTTCATCCAGTTTTAGTAAGTAAATATTTGATCACACACAAGTATTAATTTAAATGATGGTAAAACTATAAAATTATATCTTGAATGATGATAATTAAATGAAGATATAATAATATAGATATATTGTTCTATGCAACAAGAAAACTCACATAGTCAATGTACTATTCCAAAATTGTATGTGAGAAGAAGAAACCAATGATCTAATGGGGGACATGAAGTAGAAGTTCCCCTATAAGATTCCACCATAGTATGAAATACGAATTGTTGAGCATAAAATTTTTTATGGGGTAATGAATATAACACCCTATAATTTAAAAATAAAAATTATTTTTGAGGTAATTTATAACATGCAGCTATGATCCTAAATGAACAATGAAATATTTTTATTTTAATGATATAAATATAACACAACCATTAAATTAGAATTTATAAATATAATTTTATACATTATGAAATATATATAATTTTACTATATAATATAAATGTATTTATAAAGTCTTATTAAATAATCACTCAATTTTTTAGTATATATATATTTTATGCTTCAAAATACATTTTCTTCAAAAATGAGTTTTATTGATATTTTTATGAAAAAAAGTATAAAAAATTTCCATAACAAAATATAATAATAATAAATTTTTAAAATCATATAAAGTTTTAAAATATAATAAAATATTTTTATTGATACATTTTTGATGTTTTTGGAAGGGATTTATTTTTATATGAATATTATAGAAAATGATTTTTTTTTGTAAAATTATAATTTCTATTCATAAAATAATATATTTTAAAAGCCGAATTATTCATTAAATTTGATTTCAAATAAAAATATTTATTATTTATTTTTTAATTATCTAATTATTTATATATGAAATATATTTGAATCTAATTTTTTTAATTAGTGAATTTTGGATTTAAAAATATATTTTTTTTAAAAAAATTTATCTCAATTTTTTGTGTAAATTTTAAAATAATTTATTCTATTTATATGGAATGAATTCAATATAATGGATTAAATATTTTTAATCATAATAATTAATATTTGGTAATATGGTCTTCATAATTTTTAGCTGTAATGATTAGTAAAATAGTAAAAATATATTATCATGGTTAAGTGAAAAACAAGTTTACCAGGGGGTTAACTAATGATACATTAGTTAAAATGTCCTAGAAATATATATTACTTTTACCTTATGGAATTAATTAGAACCTATATCATCTATAATTTATTAATTTTACAATTTATATCCATTGTTTCTAAATAAAACTTCTATATATGTTATTGTTTGTTTTTCAAAAACTCTGTGCCATTCCTCTCCCCAATATATAAAAGGATAACCCAAATTCTATATATACAAAGTAAAATATCCTTTTGGATCTATGTAATCCTTAAAATATAAATTAAATAAAATCCTACACATGACCTATATTCATTGTTTAGAATATAAAACCATTATTGTATGTTTTTTAGTTATAAACATTAAGTGGATTTCTAAAGAAGGTGTATTATTCCTAACAATGTGTTTTTATTATTTCCTCTTCCACCTGAATAAAATTATATTCAAACATGAAGGTATAATAAATTTAGTATCTAACATATATTTATTTTTTATTATATTTATTCAATAAACTAAATTCATATCCTCTTACATCATAAGGAAAATTAAACCATTATTTCTTTGAACAATGGACTACCACATAGGGAACCGATGAATTTCATTGTCCATCTTCTCACCAAATGATATTTATGATAACGAATTGAATCTATATATATTATAATTATTAAACATTAATAATTAAGTAAAATTATAATGTCATTTATTTTCTCAGAATTCCATTCTTTGAATAATTTTATCATTTTTCATGAACATGTATAGATTACCACCTCTACGAATTGATGTGATTCATTATTTGAAACTGAATTAAATTGATGGTAGATATAATATTTTTTAAAGGATAATTTTTATTTTTATTATATAAATACAATTATATAATGATATAATAATAATGGAATTTGTTCTATCATTACTATTGAAAAATGGAAATGTTACCCATGCATACTTGTGACCAACTATCTCCCTAGTCATAAAGTAGTTCATTTTTCATGACTATATAACATTTTTTTAAAATTATAATATATATATAATAATTATAATTTTTTTTATAATTTTTAATTTTTTTATGATTTAATAATGACCCCTTGACCATATTCAACCAAGAAATGACATTTTTTTAAAATGAGACGAATATCCAAAAAATGAACGATGAGAAATTTATTTATTATGTAATTGAATATGAAAATAAAATAGATAAAATAACGTCAATAATGAAATGAAAAATTACCTTCGAATATATATATAAATATTATGTTTATAATATTGGAAGATATGGAAGAGAAACGATGAGTTGTGCTTGAGGTAATGGATCATTCTAAACAACCCTTTCCATATGTTTTTTACAATTCACTCTATAAATCACTTCATTTATCTATTTAATGTTATGAAATGGTTCTAAAATATTTATAGAAATATATCACATATATAAATATTTTATTATCCATTCCCATTATTGGGTAATACATACCTCATTACCATTTATAAAATAAATTTTTAATAAATCTCCTTCAATTATGATATGAGTTAATATTACGTAACCCCTTATAATTCCTCAGGTAATTTTTTTATTCCATATGATTTATTTCATTATTATTAATCTTATATTTATTAATGAATTATAATTGGTTGAAAAATATAGTTTTATAATTCATTGGATAAATAATTTGTCTAATGAGATGTTATGTATAAGATTTGTGAGTAAAAGACTATTCAAAGATCCCACTAGATCTCTGGTACACTATAATTAAACATTGGTTTACCAATAAATTTAATCTTGAGGATTCAAGGGAATGAAGGAAAAAATGGATGTATTATGTAGGAGTTATCACATTAACATAGTTTTTTAAGTATATTAGTAACCATACATAACCCATGTGGTATTGATATGTATTTTAACAATGGGGTTTTGCACATTTGGAGCACAGTTAAGAAAACTGTGTGGGAAAAAAATCATATGATGTGTGGTAGTTTTCCATTAGGATTTTACATCTAATCCAAAAAACATGGCTTATCCCAAGAGAATAATTTTCTTTCCATCTTAAGAGTATATTTTCCACGAATGGTAGCTATTCGATATTCCTAAATATGTAGCCAAAACATTTTTAGCACACCGAAACTTTAAAAAGATGGGTTTTAACATTTTACCATATTTTTTTATGAATAATTACCCCTAGTCACATTTATGTTTGAAATAATCCCTTTTTATTGATATATAGGATCATCAATTAGTATTTGTGGTGATTTCCATTCGACTATAATCGATCAACTCAAAGTATGTTGTGTTTTTAAATGAATTTTCATGTTCATCGTAGATCCTTATAGGATCTATGATTCTGTAATATAGTGGATCCAAAATGGTATGTTTATGTCTAATTTAATAGTCTTGACTAAGTATTAATGTGTTTATAATGGATATAGGTTCACAAGGGCACAATCTACTCTACCCTTGTCACAATTTCTATTTGTGATTAAGTCCACATCTATTCATGATGATGTATTTTCTTTTCAATGGGATAAATACTTGAAATTACTTTTTTTATTTTAAATTCAATTGTATTATTAATTAAATTGAATTAATATTCCATTAAAATATTTTTCTTTTTAAATGAAATCATGTTTCTAAATGGGGTTTTCATTGAAATTTATTTTTTCACACCAGGTTCATGATTAAATTCATGGATGGAATATTTTGATCAATTTTTTTTTCAAGCATCAATATAGATTGGATTGGATTTGAAAAATTTCTATAAATTTTGAGCATATTTCAATGTATTTTGACAAATATATAACTATTGTAACCTTGGGTGAGTGGGAATATTTATGTCACTAATAGAGCGCATAACATCACTAGCAGTTTTGTGATATTGACTGACGATGGTAGGACTCAATATTGGTTGGTACAAACATATTCTTTATATATGATTAATTTTTGCGATAGGTCCTGATAATGATTCTATTTTAATTTATGATTACTTCATCACCTGATTTATTTATTTTTTGTAAAAACTTTCTCACATGTTTTCCATGTGAGGTTGTATCACATAGTTTAGTATGATGGATTATTTCAAGGATATGTGTTTACATTCATATATTATGGTTTATGTTTATGTGTTTTCTTTTAAAAAAAATATAATTTTTATATTACAGGTTTTTTATATATGAATTTTTTTCATAAAAACCAATGTAAATGATTTACAAATGAGTTTGGATGTATGGAAATGAATTGTGAAACTATTTCTATTTTAAAATATAGAATTTATCTATTCTTATTATTAAACCTTTTACTTACTCTATGTTATTATCCCTTGGGGTTTTTTGTTCACATCATAATTTTTTATTTGGGAGGATAAATATTTTTAATTACATCATCTGGGTCATTAGAAATGAATCAGGATGAATTCTATTTTCTCTCCTCATGACGACCTTCATTGCTGATGGGTTAGAGTCAATGTTGGTCAAATGGGGACATGTTGAATTTTTTCTTTCCATAAATTTTTGTTTCAGCCTATTTGTAATGGGTTTTATGAATCATGGATCAATCTCTTTCTGTCTCATTGTACTTAGGTATTCTATTTTATTTCTTTGTAATCAAGACTAGTTTCTACTCTCATTGTTATACCTCATGACCATGATTGATTGGTTTGGGTTGATTTTCTAGTTTAATTGGGTTGGTTCCTAATAATTTTGTATGAGAGAAAGGTTTTTTATCCTTAATTATGTTATCATTAATGGATATGGGTTTTGTAACATGGGTAGAAATAAGTTAGGCCATAATAATTTTGTTATTAGGTGTATGAGGGTACTTGGGATTCTTTCTTTATTTTTTAAACTCGAGTTACCATGTGTTGTAAAAAAAATTTATGAGGTAAGAGATATGATGTTTTATGAAATTTGGGTAATTTGAATGATACATTTAATTAAATTTACTTGTTCATCATTATTGGTCTATATTTTATTCAAATAATTTTTAATCAGTTTAAATTTGTGATTTTTTATATAACGAAGGTAAATTCTTTAAGTTGTACCTATGAATTTGGAAAATGTTCTAAATATGATTGTTCATTGCCTTGTATTCGAATTACATTTCCTCCAAGACATGATTTTATAAATTTTAATGAGGATGTTATGAGATGGGATCCATAAGAAAATCCTCTATTGTACCCTTTCATAGTTGAATATATAACGCATAAAATTCAAACTCTCGATAATGTGGGTGTTGGGAAGATGAGACAAGAAGTGGATAATGGATCATAATTTACTAAAAATTGTCCCCTAATATTCTATAGTGACAAAGGAACTCAATAATAAGAGGAGTAGTTTGAGAGAAATGAATGGATCATCATCATCTTGAATACATTTGTGGAATCTATTGTCGGATTTTCAATGTAAATGCTCGAGGGTATGGGAAGGATACGATGATATATTATTGTGTATGTTATTTTTCAAGAAGAAAATTCCTTGACATATATTAAAAAAATATGAAAGAAGTATTTTTACCAATCATTATTTTTACCATGAGAAATTATGTGTAGAAAAGAACAGAGAGTTCCTGACCATGGAGAATAGAGAGTGTAATATTGTAGAGTATGCCACACATATTGATTAATTGGTGCATTTGGAACCAGAGTTAGTCTCTAAAGATCACATAATGGATAGATTACTTGAGTTCTAATTGAGAATATATATTTGAATTATATTGATTATCATGTGTCTTCTTACCTTTTGTGATGTATAAAAAAATATGATTTCAATGAGGTAGACAGAGCTTGAAAGTCAAGTTTTGGTGGGGATGCTTTTGGTGTAGTTGTTATTGAGGGGGTGTTTTCTGCCCATAAAAGAAAGCACAAGGGTTGTAATTTTATTTCAAGAGTGGATTCAGGGATGTCATCAAGAAAACAGTTTTTTATGCTACCAATGTGGATTGTGTGGTCATACTATGAAAAACTAAATGGATAATCCTATGAATTATCCTCATTGAAGACTATTGCGAACGATAATGTGTTTTTTTAATGGATATCATAGGTAAGTAAGGAATGATCTACTCTCACCAAGGGTTCAATGGTATGTAAAGATGATAAAAATGGTGTTGGGTCAAATATTCAAGCAATGAGGTATATTAATTATGATAATATCATATGGATTTATAATATTGAACATGAACTATAGAAACCTAAATGTGGTCCAGATAATGTTAGAGGTACAATTTTAATTTCACATTCATTGGAGCTAGAATTTTTTGATTCAAGTGATACTCATTATTTTAAAACATAAATTTCAACTGAGAAGTAGGGATCAGGTTATAAAATTATACTATTCATGTTGGTCCTTTCCATGTCTTTGTCAAAGAGGACTGGAAAAGGTTTCAAGTGGTATGCATGTAAGGTTGTTATAGTAGACTATGATGTGACTTGGGAATATTATATTCATGATATAAACACCCTCAACAAAATACATGGAATATATTGGATGAACAATGTTATAAACTAGATAAAAAATAATCATTTTGGGTTTAATCTTTATTTTTCTATGAGTAAACTTGTTTATTTCAATGTGTGTGGGACTCTAGATAGAGATGTTAATGGAGTTTTGTTCATTATTATGGATTAATCTCATTCCAATTTCCACCAATGTTCAATGGTGTTGTTGAACCTTATTTATGTATTTTTCTTCCAACAGTGGTGTGTCCATACCCCTAGGTCATTATGTATGATTTTTTTAGTATTAAACCATCGAGAGAGGTCAAGTTTCTATTGAACTACTAATTGATATGATGAGAATTATTATTCTATATTATTAAATTATACCTACTGATTTGGTAGAACATAATTTTCATAATGAGGACCTTGAGAATAAGAGATTTTATCTCCCTATCATGTCACTATGGTATTTATGGTTATATTTTCTAAGTTGGTAGATGGGAGTCTCAAACATTTTGTGTATTGTAGAATGTTTAATTGTGTTTCTTTTAAGAATACTTATCTATTTCCCAAGATTTTGATATTTTTTACTATCTTATAGGGGAATGGTAGGTTTCAAATATTAATATTTGGTCAGGGTACCAGCAGGTGAGTGTATTAGAATATTATATAACCAAGATAATAATTAAGATCTAGTATGACCATTTTATGTTTGTGGTTATTCAATTCACTCTCTCTAATGAGCATGTGATGTTTATGGCTATAAGGACTTTAATAATTTATATATTCTTGGAATATTTTGTTTTAGTTTTCATGGATTCTATTTTTGTGTACACTAAGTCAATGGAGGATCATGTGGACCATTTTTATATCATTCCTCTAACCATGAATGAACATTATATATACCATAATCTTTTCCAATGTGATTTTTAATATATAAAGCTAATTTTCTTAGTCATTTCATATCTTATATGGTATTCTCAATGGAACTTAATAATTTACAATATATTATGTACAAGAAGGATCCCATAAATGTGTTTTGAGTTCCAAAGCAACATGTGAGTGGAAATTTTCGATAGGTGGGTTATTAATGATTTATCCAATCTATCATCTTCGATGACAAGGGTGAATAGATATATTGGAATGAAAAAAAATTTGAGATCCTTTTTGGATATGAATGTGAGGTTGACTTCAAAACCAATTTTGATTCCTCTGGAATTTATTTTAGGTTATTATGTTTTCTACAATTATTTTTGTAATGGTTTGGGTTGTATTTTAATGTATTGGAAGAATGTTGTAGCCTATGGATATATCTAGTTATTCCCTCATGAGAAGAACAACCCTAACCATGATCTTGTTTTGGAAATGGTTATTCATGCACCTAAAACGTGGAATCACTATATCTATGGGGATGTGGTTACCGTGATTTCTTATCCAAAGATCATGAAATCTATTTTCACTCTAATGAATCTAAACATATGACACAAATGTTTGGTGGAGTTTATTCAGACATTCGATTATGATATTGAATACAATCATATATTATGGAACATGGTATTGGTTGTATTTAGCATAAAATTACCAACATAATCCATGATGTAATAAGATTTAGATTCATCATTGGGGATTTTGATTATACAGTTGATCTTGGGAGTGTAAGAGGTTGGTGAAATGGTTTTCTTTTCTTAAATAAAATATGAATCATTTTTTTAAGAGTGAGTTCAGCTCAAGTAGGTGGTTTAAAATGAGTGTAAACAATTTAATAAAATTTATTTTGCTGGGGATACCACATGTGATGGTTATTAGTTTCCCATTGGATCTTTGTACATTCACAAAAGGTTGGTTGTTCGGTTTTCTCTGAGGTACGAGTTCATGGATAGTGTATAATAATCATTATGGTTAGTACAACATGGGGATTTCAAGATGTTTCATGAATTGAAATGTTAGTATTGGTGTCCATTAATGAGGTGGTCAGTTTTATAGCTTGTATCATGGAGTCTCTGTCATCATAATATTAAAGGACAGAATAAGAGACTTGTTGTTTATTTGAAAACATTAACCATTCATGTATGGATTTGGGATGACATTTCTATTGACTCTATACTAGGTTTTCCACAATCATAGAGTGTTAATGATTCAATTTTTGTGATCATTGATCGACTAATGAAATTGAACCATTCATTACCTATATATGAGATTACCAAGGTGGAAAAGGTCAGCGAATTTTACATTTGAATGATTGTGATAATTAATGGGGTTCCCCATACAATTGTTTTTATAGGGATTTAATGTTCACATATTCGTTTTGTAAATGTTTATAGATAGTGACAGTTTCCAAATAAAAATTGTAAAAAACATATAATCTGATAAAATATGGAATGATAGAGAGATAAATTTATGTTCTAGAGGATATACTTTGAGTTTGTGTAATTCATTCTAGAGGATAATGGGAAAGCCATTTTTTAAGGCTAAATTTTCCTAAAATAAGATATCATGATTTGATAACTAAAGAACACATTGAATCATTTTATTGGAATGGATGTATATCTCTTATTTTCTTGGCACAATTGTGAGAGATATCCTTGATTATGTTTAGTCTCCATCTAGATATGAAATATAGGTGAAATTGATATGGATGAGGTGGGTCATAATAAAATCCATCAGAATTACTATGCATATCGTCGTGATATTCCACAAGAGTTTTATATTAATGATTATATTTTTGATATAGTTTCATATCACATGGGACATTTTCAGTTGGGTAATCCTGATATGATGGAATTGAAGTTGGTTTTCACCTTTTAGATCATGGTGTGACTTGTAATCATAGTGAATCAGTTGGAATTACCATCTTACATTACTAGGATTCAATATTTGATTCATGTTTCCCAAAATAAAAGGTTTAAAATAGATCATTTACATGTGATTTAATGGAATGATATTGATCTTGAGGCCGATAATACCGTTGTTGAGTCATTAGTTTAGTTTATAAATCTATAGGATAAGTTACTAAAATGAAAAATGAAACCCTTGGTCCAGTTATTGAGGAAGTACATACTTGATATCCAAGGGACATGAGAGCCTAAATTGTGGATTGGGGTTGTGGTGTCCTTCTCTTCATGTGGGTCTAGTATCTTGAGTATTTTATGGATTCAACAATAACATTTGGGGGATAGTAGTTTGACCTAGTGGATCTTAGATATGCCTTAATTTATGATGGTTTTGTTATTAAAGTCATTAAAGTGGTTTCAGGGGAATGAGGTTCCAAAATGGTGTTTTAGAGAGGATACATACCACACCCATGGATGAATCATGGTCATTTATAATCTTTCATAAATCTTATGATCTTTATTTTCATTTTAGCAGTGGGGGGTTTTCATAGTTTTATGTTTTTAAAGGAAACTATGTATGTCATGATGTAAAATAATTTATGGTTTAGGTGTTTGTACAAGGTGGTTTCAAGGTTCTACTAAACATGAAACCTTTTCCCATAAGTCTATGTATCTTGGCTTTTTTAGATAATATTGGTCACCCATTGTTTCAAAAGATTTTTTCTCACCATGCTCCCAACCAATGTGTGGCACTCAAAAAATTAATTTTTCTTACCATTTTTACATGGTTTTTTATTCATAATCCACCCCAATATATAACATATGATCATACAAATCCTTTCTTAGTGATCAAGAGGCTTATTCATTTGTATTCTTTTTAATTTCCCTCCATTCCAGATGGATCAACTCAGTATATGGTGTGATAATTTTTTTGGTTTTCAATTTATTCTTATAAACATATTTGATCTATAATCCTTTCATCTTATAGAACCCAAAACTGTCATATATTTTTGATATAATTGGTTTTACAGAATATTGATATGTTTTTTATGGATATAGGCTGATGAGGACCCAATGGAATCTTCTTCAATCTCTTTTTTTGTTGGTGATTAGTTATAACTTCATCATTGAGATTGGTGTTTCTATATAATGGGATAGTTCAATAAATGTTTTATCGTTCTTTAGAATTAAATTTTTTATTTAATTTATTTATTTGTGAATAAAATTTATTTTTAGGAAAGAAATCATGTTTTTCAAGGGGTTTTTTTAAAAAAATTGGTTTTCCAAAAAAGTGCTTGATTAAATACTTAAATGGTGAATTTGGATCGGTTATTTGTTTTCAAACAATAAATAAGATTTTATTGTAATTTAAATAGTTTTATAAATCATGAGAATGTATTTTTAAAAATTATAATGACAGAAAAGAGGCATTATAATCCTTGTATACATCGAGAAAAAAGTTTTTACTCATAGTGTACATAAAACTACTAGTGTTTTTGTGAAATAATAGTTATATGGATGAAATTGATATTTTTTGGTACCACTATATGTCGGGTTTATTATTCTATTATATCTTGTAGATATTCTCATAAGATATTCCCCAATACATAGTTCCTTTCAATTTATGATTTTTTGATCAGATTATTGATTTTTTCATGTATAGTTTCGCCCATATTTTCCAAATGACGATGTACCACACTGTTTCACATAATTGATTATTTCATAGATATCTCTTTTTAACTTACAATAACATTTATGGATGTGATTTACTATTTAAACAATTACAATTTTTGTATTCTTTTATGTGTCATTATAAAAGGATTTTATAGACACCAAAAGAAATGATATAATAATGGGTTTGTATTTATATAAAATTCATTATATAGATGTTTCAGTTTTAATAGATAATATTGATGAATTCATATTATTAGAACGTTCATTGAATTTATTGTGGTATCCTAATAGGATATTTTTCTAATAACCATATTTTTATACAATAAGACATTGTATATTTTTTATTATAGGATCTAGGTGAAGCGAAATGTATAATAATTCATGATATTTTCTATTATAATCATGGAATTAATTATAGGATTGGTTGGAGGTGACAAATGGTCACATGAAGACATGTTTTTGTTTTCTTATCATACATTTATAGTTGAGATGGATTGATATTTTTTCTTTCGATATTGGATGTATATGTTTCTTCCATGATTTACATTGGTCATTTGTCTAGTTTTTAAATATTCATGAATTGTTCCCACTATCATTATTGTTCCTCACCACTATAATGCACCATATTGGGTGTCATTTTAATTGTCTCTAGTTCTTTCATTACACTATATGACTCTGTGCCTCATGTGATGTTATTTTTTATGTTATCATTGACTTATAATAATGTAATTTTTATGATTATACCACATTCTCTATGTTTCTAAGATCTTTTGATACCATATTATTTATGTCATAACCCCATGTTTCACTCATGAGGCTTATCATATATGATATCATGTATTCTATTTTTCATATTTTTTTCCTTGTAATGTTAATTATATAACTGGGTATTTTAGCTCCCCACTTTTGTCTATGTATTCTGAAAGTTATCCCATGAAGATATATAAGCTCAAATGGATTTATGATTTCATTATGAAATTTAATATAATGATATTTATTTTAGTGGTCTGTTGATGTGTTATGAACATTTTCCTCCCAATACACTAGTGTCTTTGAATCCTTGTTTTCTACATATAAAAATACATCAAAAAGATAATTTAATTATATTTGTAAAACATGAATTGGTCATTATAGATCCTCTATATGATGGACATTACAAGAAGATAAAATGAGTGGTTAGCTAATAATCATTCATTCTACGGGGTCTGGTTTGATATTTCTTGAACTATTTCCTCATTATTTTTGTGTTATTCTATAGGTTCAACATAGGATTCTTAGATGAACCCTGTTGACTATTGTGGGGGGGGGTGGGTTTATAATTTTATATAGGGTGATTCATAGTGATGTTTATTTAATTTTTAGTTCATTGATAATTAGTTATATTCTTTTTAGAATCCTTGATTAATTTATTGATTGAGTAATTTATAAATGGTTATTGTGTGTGGTCCATTATTTTTGAGTCCTTATTCATTGATGTTGATCATATTTTTTGGGATAGTTTTTGGGGTGGTAAATTGATATTTTCTGTATGGATGGGTTTGGAATGGGTATGTATGCAATGATTCTTGGATATTTGGGATAGGTGTCCTTATAAAAGTTGATAGTATTTGAAAAATAATTATTTTATGGTTTTCCATGAGACAATATTCCATACTTGTTCTCCTAGTTTACTTTTTTGAGCATGGTTATCCCTATCAAAGTCCCATGTCGGATCTTGTGATGAGATATTTCCATGTTTTTACTTATCTAGAATATTGAATATGATATAGTTGTTGTGATTTGTTTTGGTGTTTGTTAGATGTGTAATTTTTCGGTGTATGATCTCTTGTAGTGTTGGTGTTTGTAAACAACCAATTTTGATAATGTCAAAATGGTGGGATGAATCAAATAGATCTGATTTTTCCCTGAAAACCATCATTTCTAGTTGATTTTCATTTATAGATAATGTATTTCTCTTATGGATATTCTCTCTTGGTATTGAGGAACAATTTTGGTCAGTGATCTTTCCTATTAGGATCCACTCTATTTTACATAGGTCCTATAAATCCTTCTATGGTTTTAGAAATTTTAGTGTTTCAATGTTTTCCATCATTTGTTAGTAGTATTATAAGGCCCCAGCCTTAAACCTTACTTAATCTTGAGTTATTATAGGATTAAACATTGAGGATCTTTTCGGGTTTAGAGTTTTAGAGAATTAGATCATAAAACTTGCATTACATTCCACATATAAACAAAGTGGTTACATAAAGATAGTATTATTCATTTCCATCAATGGAAACACATTTAAAATAAAACATTGATTATTTCTTGACACATCCTTGACTCTATCATCTTATCATGTACCTTTCCCTTGACCTGTGAAAAACATTTCAAAAACATGGGATGAGCATAAAAACTCAGTATGGGTTATAAAAAAAACATGGAAAGGAAACAAGAGTTCATATATACATAAGAATGAAATCATACTTTACCCATAACACATAGGCACTTTAACATACCTCATAAAATCATGAATAAATCATAGAAATCATAAGACATAAAGGTAACTTGAGGCATTCATAACATTCTTACGTAGGGAGTAACCCTCTTGGTTACGTTTGGAATACCCATCACAGTATATTCCCTAAAATCTCTTCGGAGAAACCTTAACATTTCACTCCTTTGCGTTACCCAATGCATTGGAGAGCTATAACGGGCTCACCCGCCCTTAGTTTATCACGGAACCACCCGTCTTCATAATAATGCCCAAGAACCATAACATAATCATATCACATAAAACATGCATAAAGGAAACATAACATTTCCACATTTCAATCACGAGATATCAATACAACACATTGATATAATAAAAACATTATGAAAACCATTTTCAATACCAAAGTAAAACATGGTATTTATTTTTTTTTAAAAAAAGAAGGTATGGCTTGTAGAGGAAGCCGAAACTCAAATAACGGTTACGACGGCGGAGAAGTCGTTGTCACCGCATACGTACGACAAAAACATTCCCTTTTGTCACTTAGTAAACGCTTCATATAAAAAATATTCTTTTTGAATAAACGTAAAATTCAAAGGGGTTTATACACCGTATAAAAGAAAGTTGTGTATAAAATAAAATATTCCTCAATGAAAGGAGATTGAGACGAAGTCCCATACCTCGTATCCGACTTGACCCGACCGTTCTTTATTCTCCTGAATAATAAACTTGAGTTAATCTCTACTTGCTTATGAATCTTTTTCATGTTAATTATTCCTTTTATACCATGTTATGAACATCATGTAATCAGTTAAGTTAATAATGTTCATTTTGTAGGTATTTGGTTCTTAAGTCAAAAATAGACTTCTTACACTTACACGTTGTTAATTTGGTCAAAGGTTCATTATATCCAGAATGGTATTCGTGATGTGGATATCATATATTTCATATATATCCAGTACATACATGCATTTATAATATTACATAATCATTTAGAGGTAAGAAATGAAATGCACCGTTCATGGAGACGGTAAGCCTTACGTACACATGAACACAACTTTCATTTCTATTTCGTATTTTATAGAATGGAATCATAATGATATAAAGGTATATTATAATTCCAGTATAATATAATATATAATATCATAGTTCCATCCTTTATATGTCCCACATATGGTATTTAACGAATCAAATCACTTTGAGGGGGCGGTAGTCCGCACTTCCTAAAATGAAGATATCAAGTTTACCCATAATGGAAACCATAAAGGTATGCCCAAAATGAAAAAAACAGAAGCTTAAGGAAAACATAAACATATTATATATCATATATAAAAATAGTGACATCATAATGGCCACCTTTGAAGGTGTTAAATGAGTGTTGAACAATCATCGTTTCGGGAGGCGGAATTTCGCCATCCACGGAAACCGTATGTTCTTTAACCATTTGATGTAGTTTTGTGAGAGTGTAGCTCAAATAAATCTTATAACAACATCCTAGTATATTGAAGATACTGTTTTTGTTACAAAAGAAGTAAATAAAAAGAGTTTAGGGGGTTGGAGAAGCAAAATAAAACAAATGAACATGACAGAATGAATTACCTTTAAAAGTGTAACTCCTTTTGATTTGAGCCTAAAGGATTCCTTTGAAAGGATTCTGCCCAAAGGGAATCCTCTAGGATGAGGAGAGGGATGTGGAAGAGTAAATGGGCAGGGGTTGGCCGAGCCAAAGGCTTGAGGAGTGTGTGAAATGAGGTAGAGGTGGGGGCCTTTTATAAGAGGAGAGGAGGGGCACTTTTGGAATGTAAAGAAATATTACTTTATTTGAAAATGTGTCCCGGTTTCAAAAGGTCCCACATTGATATAATTCGTGGATAAGGTGATAAGGGTTTGAAATACACTCATCCAATTGGTTTTGGACATGTGTAGTTCATAGATTTTACATTATCTTTCCATTTTATTTAAATCATCAAATAATGATGTCATCGCTGCATCATTATTATGTCATAAATAATTTAATTTATTTAATGTCTATAAATCATAAAAAAAATACTATGATGTAGGAAATCTTTTTAGCTTTCCAATTACTATTTATAATCAAAACTCTGATCTTTATAACCCCATGTAAAAATTGTTTTCGTAAAACATCTCTTGTTTGTGTCATTTTTACTTTAACATTTAATAAAAAGCTATTTATGTCATTTCCAAACCAAAGTGTCTCCATTGGGTCCCCAAGTTGACCCATGGCTTGTCGTGGTCGGCCATGACACAACCAATAATGTTGGGACATGTGTCTAGGTCATTTCTTATTATTAAAGCATTATTTATACCTTAAACTACCCTAATTACCACTAATCGCGATTAAGAACTTAATAAGTTACTATTCACCAAAAAAGTATTATAATCTCATTGAACCACATTTTACTTCTTAATGACAACCATGTATGTCGGATTTTCAAAATTCAATACACATTAGTGGTAAACATTCATTTAACTGAAAAATCAGTTTGCTTGATTACCACTTAGTGGTTTCACTATTCATCAAAAATTGAAGTTTTTCAGAAAATTACCAAAAATTCACCCTAAGCTATATTTGATATTCCGAATTCAAAAATGAAGTCCATTTTACAAAATTCAAATCATATAAGTCACATTAATTAATTAAATAATTAATTCCCGCTGCCAGAGCAAATAGCGTGTTTTTACAAAACAATAAGTATCAAAAGATTGACACCAGTTTAAGTCTAATTTCAAAGTGAAATTGATTCCAATGACCACCAATGGATAAAATGGTAAAAATATATTCTAATTTCACTTTAAAACCAATTCAAAACATAATCTAATCATATAAATAAATTAGATTAAAAAGCAGTTTTGATGTAAAATGCAGTATTTTTCACTATTCATTAAAAAAATGAACATTGTCAGAAAAATACCAAAAATTCACATAAGGTAAATTTTGATGTCCCAATCATAAAGAATAAGTTTATTTTGACAAACATAGTTTATAAAATTGTCAAAATATAGATTCAAAAATTGTTTGCCATCAAAAGGCACTAAAACAATCTTTTAAGAATATTAGTGTATTCCATGCATTAGATTGTATTTATTTTCATTTTAAGCTTCTATAACACTATCTTAATCATTAATAGACATAGATAAAAATATATATTATTCATTACTTACTTGGGATGTTACATCCTTCCCCCCTTTAGAAAATTGCGTCCCCGCAATTTATTTACTTATCGAATAAATGGGGGTACTTATCCCTCATTGCATTTTCAGATTCCCATGTTGCCTCTTCAATCATGTGGTTTTTACACAAAACCTTTACCTGATTAATCACCTTATTCCGTAACACTTGCTCCCTGTGGTCAAGAATCTGGACTGGTTGTTCCTCATAAGATAGGTTCTCTTCCAGCTGAACTACCTCTGGACTCAAAACATGAGATGGATCTGGCATATACTTTCTCAACATCGAAACGTGAAAAACATTGTGTACCTGAGATAAACTCGGAGGTAAAGCCACTCTGTATTCAACTGATCCAACTCTATCCAGAATTTCATATGGTCCAATGAACCTTGGACTCAACTTTCCTTTCTTACCAAATCTCATCACACTTTTCCATGGAGAAACCTTGAGAAAAACATGATCACCTACCTCGAAAGATAGATCCTTCCTCCGGTTATCCGCATAACTCTTTTGCCTGCTCTGAGCTGTTCTCATGTGTTTCTGAATCAGCTGAACTTTTTCTGCCATCTCTTCAACCAATTCTAGTCCCATCAACTTTCTTTCACCCACTTCATCCCAGAAAGCTGGAGTTCGACACCGCTTCCCATATAATGCCTGAAATGGTGCCATCTGTACACTAGAATGAAAACTGTTATTATATGAAAACTCAACCAAAGAAAGATGTTGGTCCCAACTTCCCTGATAATCCATAGAACAAGTTCGTAGCATATCCTCCAATGTCTGAATTTTTCGTTCTGACTGCCCATCTGATTGAGGATGAAAAGCTGTACGAAAATTTAATTCAGTACCCAACGACTTCTGAAGGCCTTTCCAAAAGTTAGAAGTAAACCTGGGATCACGATCCGATACAATGGAGAGAGGAACTCCATGTAACCTGACTATATCTTTATGATACAAACGGGAAAGTTGATCAAGAGAGAAAGTATCTCGTATAGCAAGGAAATGAGCAGATTTGGTCAAGTGATCAACAATAACCCAGATTGCATTATTACCTCGAGATGTCTTCGGTAATCCAACAACAAAGTCCATGGATATATTCTCCCATTTCCACTCTGGAACTGGTAAAGCCTGAAGCATCCCTTTCGGTAACTGCCGCTCTGCTTTAACCTGTTGACATGTCAAACACTTCACAGTAAAATCAGCAATGTCTCTTTTCATTCCATCCCACCAGTAATACTCCCGCAGATCTCTATACATCTTAGTACTGCCCGGATGAACTGAAAACGGAGAACTATGAGCTTCACATAACAGCTCTCTCTTCAACTGTGAATCACAAGGCACACACAATCTCTTCCAAAATCTCAAAACACAATCATTATCAATGTTGAATTCAGGGAACTTACCTTTCTGAACCAGCTCTACCTTTTTCTGCAACTCACTATCTTGCTTCATGTGCTTGCTTGATTCTATCTGATAGAGAAGATCTCACTGATACCTGAAACAAAACAGAAGGACTTCTTGCACCAACAACTTCTATGCCAAAGATCATCAAATCATTAACCAAAGGATCACGTTCCAAACACAACATTGTTAATGAAGCATTACTTTTTCGACTCAAAGCATCAACCACTTTATTTGCTTTTCCCGGATGGTAATGAATTGTACAATGATAATCCTTGATTAATTCCATCCATCTCCTTTGTCTCATGTTTAAATCATTCTGAGTGAATATATACTTTAAACTTTTGTGATCGGTATATATTTCACACTTTACTCCATACAAATGATGCCTCCAAAATTTTAAAGCAAAAACAACAGCAGCTAGTTCCAAATCATGTGTAGGGTAATTTACCTCATGAGTTTTCAACTGTCGTGAAGCATAAGAAATTACCTGATCATTCTGCATTAGGACGCAACCAAGTCCTTTCAATGAAGCATCACTGTATATAACAGACTCACCATTCCTGGAAGGTAGTTCCAAAACTGGAGCATTCACCAATCTTCTTTTCAATTCCTGAAAACAATCATCACATTCTTTTGTCCATATAATCTTAACACCCTTCCGAGTTAGCTTAGTCATTGGACTAGATAACCGTGAAAAATTTCTAAAAAACCTTCGGTAATAGCCCGCCAAACCAAGGAAGCTACGAATATCGGTTACATTTGTGGGTCTTGGCCATTCTTCCACAACTTTTGTTTTTGCAGGATCAACAGTTATTCCATCTTTAGAAACAATGTGACCAAGGAAAGAAATTTGTTGCAACCAAAACTCACACTTGCTGAATTTCCCATACAGTTTCTTTTCTTTTAAGGTTTGCAAGATAACCCTTAAATGTTTTTTCATGCTCCTCTTTGCTTTTAGAAAACAACAAAATATCATCAATGAAAACCACCACAAACTTATCCAAGAACTCATGGAAAATTATATTCATTAAGTCCATGAATACAACAGGTGCATTGGTTAGCCAAAAAGGCATTACTACAGATTCATAATGTCCATATCTCGTACGGAACGTGGTCTTCGGAATATCTTCCTCCTTAACCTTCAGCTGATGGTACCCCGATCTTAAGTCAATCTTTGAAAAAAACTGAGCTCCCTGGAGCTGATCAAACAAATCATCTAACTGAGGTAAAGGATATTTGTTCTTAACAGTGATATTATTCAAGGCTCTATAATCAATGCAAAGTCTCATAGAACCATCTTTCTTTTTAACAAATAAAACAGGAGCACCCCATTGTGATGTGCTAGGTCTAATGAAACCTTTCTCTAATAAATCTTGCAATTGCTCCTTCAACTCTAAAAGTTCAATTTGTGCCATTTGATAAGGGGGTTTTGAAATTGGCTTAGCATCAGGAACTAAGTCAACAATAAACTCAACTTCCCGATCTGGTATTATTCCAGGCAACTCATCAGGAAAAACATCTGGATACTCATTTACCACTGGCACATCATTAATCTGAAAAGTTCCTTTATTTTCAACGACGTGTGCAAGGTAACATTCATTTCCATCTTTTACAAGTTTCTCGGCCTCTTGATATGTTATCAAAAGTAAGGGTTCATTCCTGTAAACAAACTGAAAGTATTTCTGAAAAGAAACTTCTTTAGCTCTACAATCAATCTTAGCATGGTAAAGAGAGAGATAATCCATATCCAGGATAACATCAAACTCTACTAGAGGTAGAACAATAAGGTTTGAAAGTAGGTTATTTCCACAGATAAGGATAGGAAGATTCTTATAAATTCTTTTTGCCTCGACACTTCCCCCAGGTGTTTTTACCAAAAGTTCAGGAGTCATTTCTTGAGATGGTATTCCCATTTTACTAGAAAAGGTTTCAGAGATGAAAGAATGTGTAGACCCCGAATCAAACAACACACTGGCATAATCTGAAAAAACAAAAAAAGTACCTGATACAACTTCATTTGATGGCCCAACATCTGCTGAAGTAGTTGCAAAGGATTTCACCACCCCTTTCGGCTAGTAGTCTAACTGCTTCCCATCACTCAAGCTCCTTGTCGGACACTCGTTTGCATAGTGACCCATCTTATTTCACTTATAACATTTCACTAACTGTAAATCAAATTTGTTCTTACCTTCACCATGATCCTTTTCAGTGCAATCACGAGCCTTATGTCCCATATTACCACATCGGTAGCACTTCCCAGAATTCAGAAGACATTCCCCAGCATGCCTTTTACCACATTTATCACAAACTGGAAACTTAGTTCTCTTACCATCAGACTTTTTTGAAGAATTATTACCTTTCTCCTGCCACCTCGGTCTCTTCTTCTGCTGGTTGCTATAGAAAACTTGGTCATCGGCAAACTCCATTTCCACCTTCTCAGCACATCGAACAAGATTTTCATAACTTTTAAACTCACGAGAAGCTAATTCCCTTCGATACTTTGGCTTTAATCCTGAGTAAAAACGATTGATTTTACTATCAAGGTCCCGAATAAAATTTGGAGCATACCTTGCCAATCGAGTGAACCTTTCTTCATAGGCAGCCACTGAGTCTTCCTCTTGACTCAATTCCAAGAATTGCTTTTCCATCCTAAGTCGAACAGCCTTAGGAAAATACTTCTCAAGAAACATACCTTTGAATTCATCCCAGTCAAGAGCATCAATCTCATCGGCGTCCCGGATATTTTTAACCATAGACCACCACTGATCTGCTTCACCCTCCAAACGGTAAATAGCAAGACTAACCTTTTGATTGTCTGAACACCCCATGACATCAAAAATCTTCTCCAGTGCTTTAATCCACCCTTCAGCTAGCACAGGGTCAGATGATCCTCTGAATGATGGTGGATGTTGCCTCATGAAATGTTCCACCACTGACATGTTCCTCTGCGGTTGATCTTGCTGATCTCGTGCATGGATACCACCGCCATTTATCGCGTGAGTCAACTGCGCCATTACTGCAACAAACTGTTCAGTTCCAATTCCGACCATTTCTGGATGCTGATTCGGAAGGTTATTTCCTTCTGTATGCCTTCCTAGCACTGCTTCCCTGTTTCCTCTGCGGAAAACCATTCTGAACAAACATGTCTTAGATGAAGCAACATGGTAATCTTTAAATGCTATATCATTTCGAGAAAAAAAAAATATTTTTGGATAATCATTTAATAGAATTCTAACTCCTAAAGTTATCTAAACCTCCCTATGATACCAAATATAACGCCCCAGCCTTAAACCTTACTTAATCTTGAGTTATTACAAGATTACACATTGAGGATCTTTTCAGGTTTAGAGTTTTAGAGAATTAGATCATAAAACTTGCATTACATTCCACATATAAACAAAGTGGTTACATAAAGATAGTATTCTTCATTCCCATCAATGGAAACACATTTAAAATAAAACATGGATTATTTCTTGACACATCCTTGACTCTATCATCTTATAATGTACCTTTCCCTTGACCTGTGAAAAAAATTTCAAAAACATGGGATGAGCATAAAAACTCAGTATGGGTTATAAAAAAACATGGAAAGGAAACATGAGTTCATATATACATAAGAATGAAATCATACTTTACCCATAAAAAATAGGCACTTTAACATACCTCATAAAATCATGAATAAATCATAGAAATCATAAGACATAAAGGTAACTTGAGGCATTCATAACATTCTTATGTAGGGAGTAACCCTCTTGGTTACGTTTGGAATACTCATCACAGTATATTCCCTAAAATCTCTTCGGAGAAACCTTAACGTTTCACTCCTTCGCGTTACCCAATGCATTGGAGAGCTATAACGGGCTCACCCGCCCTTATTTTATCACGGAACCACCCGTCTTCATAATAATCCCCAAGAACCATAACATAATCATATCACATAAAACATGCATAAAGGAAACATAACATTTCCACATTTCAATCACGAGATATCAATACAACACATTGATATAATAAAAACATTATGAAAACCATTTCCAATACCAAAGTAAAACATGGTATTTATTTTCCTTTTAAAAAAAGAAGGTATGGCTTGTAGAGGAAGCCGAAACTCAAATAACGGTTACGACGGCGGAGAAGTCGTTGTCGCCGCATACGTACGGCAAAAACATTCCCTTTTGTCTTTTAGTAAACGCTTCGTATAAAAAATATTCCTTTTGAATAAACGTAAAATTCAAAGGGGTTTATACACCGTATAAAAGAAAGTTGTGTATAAAATAAAATATGCGTCAATGAAAGGAGATTGAGACGAAGTCCCATACCTCGTATCCGACTTGAAACGACCGTTCTTTATTCTCCTGAATAATAAACTTGAGTTAATCTCTACTTGCTAATGAATCTTTTTCAAGTTCATTATTCCTTTTATACCATGTTATGAACAACATGTAATCAGTTAAGTTAATAATGTTCATTTTGTCGGTATTTGGTTCTTAAGTCAAAAATAGACTTCTTACACTTACATGTTGTTAATTTGGTCAAAGGTTCATTATATCCAGAATGGTATTCATGATGTGGATATCATATATTTCATATATATCCAGTACATACATGCATTTATAATATTACATAATCATTTAGAGGTAAGAAATGAAATGCACCGTTCATGGAGACGGTAAGCCGTACGTACGCATGAACACTACTTTCATTTCTATTTCGTATTTTATATAATGGAATCATAATGATATAAAGGTATATTATAATTACAGTATAATATCATATATAATATCATAGTTCCATCCTTTATATGTCCCACATATGGTATTTAACGGATCAAATCACTTTGAGGGGGCGGTAGTCCGCACTTCCTAAAATGAAGATATCGTGTTTACCAATAATGGAAACCATAAAGGTATGCCCAAAATGAAAAAACAGAAGCTTAAGGAAAACATAAACATATTATATATCATATATAAAAATAGTGACATCATAATGGCCACCTTTGAAGGTGTTAAATGAGTGTTGAACAATCATCGTTTCGGGAGGCAGAATTTCGCCATCCACGGAAACCGTATGTTCTTTAACCATTTGATGTAGTTGTGTGAGATTGTAGCTCAAATAAATCTTATAACAACATCCTAGTATATTGAAGATATTGGTGTTGTTACAAAATAAGTAAATAAAAAGAGTTTAGGGGGTTTGAGAAGCAAAATAAAACAAATGAACATGAGAGAATGAATTACCTTTAAAAGTGTAACTCCTTTTTATTTGAGCCTAAAGGCTTCCTTTGAAAGGATTCTTCCCAACGGGAATCCTCTAGGATGAGGATAGGGATGTGGAGAGAGTAAATGGGAAGGGGTTGGCCGAGCCAAAGGCTTGAGGAGTGTGTGAAATGAGGTAGAGGTGGGGGCCTTTTATAAGAGGAGAGGAGGGGCACTTTTAGAATGTAAAGAAATATTACTTTATTTGAAAATGTGTTTCGGTTTCAAAAGGTCCCACATTGATATAATTCGTGGATAAGGTGATAAGGGTTTTAAATACACTCATCCAATTGGTTTTGGACATGTGTAGTTCATAGATTTTACATTATCTTTCCATTTTATTTAAATCGTGAAATAATGATGTCATCGCTGCATCATTATTATGTCATAAATAATTTAATTTATTTAATGACTAAAAATCATAAACAAAATACTATGATGTAGGAAATCTTTTTAGCTTTCGAATGACTATTTATAATCAAAAATCGGATCTTTATAACCCCATGTAAAAATTGTTTTCGTAAAATATCTCTTGTTTGTGTCATTTTTACTTTAACATTTAATAAAAATCTATTTATGTCATTTCCAAACCAAAGTGTCTCCATGGGGTCCCCAAGTTGACCCATGGCTTTTATTGGTCGGCCATGACAAAACCAATAAGTTTGGGACATGTTTCTAGGTCATTTCTTATTATTATGGCATTATTTATACCTTAAACTACCCTAATTACCACTAATCGCGATTAAGAACTTAATAAGTTACTATTCACCAAAAAATTATTATAATCTCAGTGAACCACATTTTACTTCTTAATGACAACCATGTATGTTGGATTTTTAAAATTAAATACACATTTGTGGTAAACTTTCATTTAACTGAAAAATCAGTTTGCTTGATTACCACTTAGTGGTTTCACTATTAATCAAAAATTGATGTTTTTCAGAAAATTACAAAAAATTCACCCTAAGCTATATTTGATATTACAAATTCAAAAATGAAGTCTATTTTACAAAATTCAAATCATATAATTCACATTAATTAATTCAATAATTAATTCCCGCTGCCAGAGCAAATAGCGTGTTTTTACAAAACAATAAGTATCAAAAGATTGACACCAGTTTAAGTCTAATTTCAATGTGAAATTGATTCCAATGACCACCATTGGATAAAATGGTAAAAATATATTCTAATTTCACTTTAAAACCAATTCAAAACATAGTATAATCATATAAATAAATTAGATTAAAAAGCAGTTTTGATGTAAAATGCAGTATTTTTCACTATTCATTAAAAAATGAACATTGTCAGAAAAATACCAAAAATTCACAAATGGTAAATTTTGATGTCCCAATCATAAAGAATAAGTTTATTTTGACAAACATAGTTTATAAAATTGTCAAAAAATAGATTCAAAAATGGTTTGCCATCAAAAGGCACTAAAACAATCTTTTAAGAATATTAGTGTATTCCATCCATAAGATTGTATTTATTTTCATTTTAAGCCTCTATAAAACTATCTTAAACATTAATAGACATAGATAAAAATATCTATTATTCATTACTTACTTGGGATTTTACAAGTATTTTAATGGCATGAAGCTTTATAATGGGAATATTTTTATAACCTCTCATTTCTTTAGATGACTAATTTAATCCCACACATATTATTGATAATATACCAAAGGATGACCTCCTTATATAAAAAATTCTTTGTACAAGTTGATAGGGTATAATTTTATACCATTAGTAGAATATAGCCCCGATTTCAGAATAGTAATAAAAAATTATGACTATAAAACATATACATCACTGAAATCAGAGTTCACATTAAAATAATAAAGCATAATTATAATAAAATAAATTTAAATTCCTTCATATTGACATGAAATTCATGATAGAATAGAAGACTGATCACCCACCTAGATTTTCCTATATACAAATAAAATAAATAAAATAAAATAAATTATACTAATTCTCCACTTCCACTCCATGACATACCACATCCTAAACTCCGGATGAAACCCAATATATCACATTGATCATGTAAATCGTAGGGCTTATCTGAGCCTATATCAATAGTTTGTTTATGGATGCTTATGTACACAAGATCCATGGTTTCCTGAGTAAGTTGTTAATATAAAAATTTGTTTGGAAACACCAATACAACACCATATAAAACGGGATTTTAAATTACATTTGCATGTGAAAAGGTCAAAATTAATTAAAATAATGATAAACAAGAATACAATAAATGAAAATAAATATATGCTTTAGTCTGTTACAAAATGTCTCTAGGATTATTTTGAACGTTTAAACCAATATAACATTCACTATACCATTTAAAAACATTAGTTGTGTGAACCATATCGAACACAACAGTTATATCTAATCCAACAGTGTCACTGATCATTTTTTAATGATTTTTCCTTCTGATATAAAATTCATGGTTCTCCTAGGTATACATATCAAGTAATATAGACTCATGTAATTCACCTAGAATGCTCCCTCATAGTATACTAGATCAAACCTATAATTGTACATGTAGATACCCAAAGCATGACGTACATAGATATTACATTACTTTAGCAGAATAATTAACACATAAAAATAACAGACACACAAGGATAGTAATAGTTTAGTGTCTTTGGAAACATGGAACATAATCTTCTAATCATGGTAAAATATCATCAACATATGCCATAAAGATCTTCCCCTTTTTTTCTTACCTAAAACCTTTCATTATATCCCGGGGAAAATAAAACATAAAAATGGTGAGCTCAAATGCTCAGTAAGGGTAAGCATGGATAATATAAAACATTCCATATACATTTGAAGATAAAAACATGAACATAATGTTTAAATATCAAAATCTTGAGCAATAACATAAAACATGGAAGTACGTAAGGTATAGATCATAAAGAAACATTAAGAATGATAAAATAGAATGGGAATAAAACATTTAATTATGGAAACCATTAAGCACATGATATGATTTCCATAGTAGCAAAGGCATGGCTGCAAAGAACATCTTTGTGGAAAAAGTCCCTTTTCTGAATCGAGTTCACTCCTCATTCCAGTCCTGTATTACTGATCCGGTTTAACTTTCCGTTCCAGCCATGTATATCTCATGAGATTTAAATCTTTACCCAATGCATTGGAGGGAGATATAGGTCACACCCATCTCATAATGAAATCATTCTTTCGTGTGCCACAAAATCATAAATCATACATCATAGCATAACCCATGAAATAAAAAGGGATTATTAAACATCATGCCATCATAACATAATCCATAATCATTTCATATCATTTCATCATAAGAAAATTGAAACCATTTAAATCATAGAGATATTTTACTTGAAACATACACATATAAAATAATGTCATCTTAGATGGAAAATATATTTGACAAAACACTTGAAATGAAATCTTGAGGAAAATATCCTTTCTTCTTTAAAGTAAGTTTCTTTTCACAAAATTCCATGAAATTTTAATATATAACGGTTTTGTTGATAATAATCATGCAATATTGTAGGGGAATATTCTTGAAAATGAGGAATTATGAAACTGTAAAAATCTGTTCACGCTGTATAAGTTAAAAATAACATTCTCCTCATACTTTTGTCGGAAAAGTCAAAAAGTACCTTATATGGTAACCAAAAGAAACCACTCATACAATGTGGTAAAAAGTCAATAAAGGGTAAAAATGACATTATAAATCCATGGAATAATGGTAAAAATTTTATGAAATCATTTTTAGAAAACATGGTCATGGATGATAAAGGTAACCCCAGTAAATACTTACGTATAAGCAATCTCGGATAAAAATGAGATTGAAAATTTATCCCTTACCTTAGGTCCGATATGATTCGTACGTATCCGAACCTCCTATATAATTATTTAAATAATGTCATTGACTTATTATAGAATCATATTCATTGTTATGATATCATAAATGTTTCACTTATGACTTTATATTACCCGTTCTTATAAAAAGTCCAGGTTAAGGAAGCGTTTTGGGTAAAATCATTTCATTTATCGTATGTGTTTTGACTTATCATTTTTGATATTATTACATATATCATAATTTACATAATTTCAGAGTGTAAAAAAAGATTTACATATATTCATCATATACATATATATATATTATAGGTCGATAAAAGGAATGAAATACACCGTTCATGGAGACGGTAGGCTGTACGTACGCATGAACGTTGTTTTCGTTTCCTTATTGAATTGAATGAAACAAAATAGAAGACATATATATATATATATACATAAATCCAGTAGCATTATTATTTCATATATATCATTATTATTCATTAAATAAACTTTATGACCATTCATGTATGGTTAACATGGAGAATGAATCTCATTGCGTCGTGGAGACGGTAGTCCGTACGTATGCACGAGCGATGATATCATTTCCATAATCATTGAATTGAATTGGAGTGGATGATACAATATATCAGAATCATTATGATGTTATAATAACTATTTATAGTTATTATTTACACCATTATACCCATCCAAGTAAGGTGATGTTGGAAAAATAGATTACACCACGGCATGGAGACGGTATTCCGTACGTACGCACGCGCGGTGATTTCGTTTTCCGTAGGATAGATAGTTTGTTAAATAGGGTTTTTTCATACTTATAATAACATATCAGTATATGAGTGATGCTGATGTTATTACTTAATAATGAAATAACTAACGAAGAAGAAGTGGAAGAAGAAATAAAGTTGAATGAATCGGTAACGGACATTACCTCTTCTTTGAAGTGCCTCTTTGAGACCTCATTTTAGGGCACTAAAATTGGTCTTTGATGAATACCAGGACCTCTAGGATGTTTCTAGGGAAGTGGAAAAGATAATTTTGCAGGGTTAGGCCGATATTGAAGTCTCAACGTGGTTTGAATAAGAGAGGGAGGAGGTGATCTTTTATAAGTGAGGAGAGGGGCACCTTTGGAATAACTAAAAATATTATTTTATTATAAATCCAAATTCGGTTTTTAATAGCTCCAAATTGATTTATTTCGAAGCTAAGGTTGGGATGGGTCAAAATACTCTCATCAAATATAGTTTAGACAAATTTAGGTTCCTATTTTAACCTTATCATTTAGATTTAACACTAAGTTAGATAATTTTACTTTTACCATGTCTTTTTTTGTTCTTACACTATAAGGTTAATAAACATACTAGAAGAAGCCAGACGAACCCCAAGTTTTTTATTATTAATATATATATCCTTATCTAAGTTATTTGGCTGAACCGTATATTTTTATTAATAAAATAACAATTAATAATATAATATTTTTTTTAAAAACTATTTTATGGCAATTTTGACACTATTTAGTAATTGATTTTTGTGAAAATTTTAACAGACTGATTAGTTAAAAAAAGTTAATTATATCAATACTAACATGTCACATTATCCTATAAAATTATTGGAATTCATCAAAAGTCTCAAATTAAATTTATTTTGGTATTTATAACATCAATTATGTCAATATTTCATTAATAAGATAATTACGACATCATCTTTCTGTCGTAAATATATTAAATTATATAATGTCTAAAAATTACAAATAAAATACCATTATGTAGGAAATATTTTCAGCTTTACAATCAATATTTATTGTCTATTTTATCTTATGTATAACTCTATATTAAAAATGATATACTTATTAAACTTTGATTTTAACTATTTTAACACATCATTAAATAAATTAATAATAAATGTCCTAGTCTAATCCAAGTGGGCCTAAATGGTCCTTTTTTATTCCTAAGGTTGTTTTTGGTCGAATTACACTTATCCAATACAATTAGGACATGTGTTATCATAATAATAGTATCATTTTAACCTTAATTACCCTATTTACTTTTAACCGTGGTAAAAAAAAGTAAACAGTTACTATTCACCAAAAATTATTTTCATCTCATTGAACCACATTTTACTTACTAACAGCAACCGTGTCTCTCGAATTTTTAAAATTCCACTCACAGAAGTGGTAAGATTATGTTTTATGAAAAATTCATTTTTTAACTACCACTTAGTGGTTTCACTATTCATCAAAAAATGAAAGTTTCCAGAAAAATACCAAAAGTTAGGCCTAAGCTATATTTGATGTTATGAAATGGAAAATGATGTCTATTTTACCAAATTCAAAACATACAAGTTGCGTTACTTAATTAAAAAATAATTCCCCTCGCCAAAACAAATAGCGTGTTATTAAGAGATAATAACTATCAAAATATTGACATTTGTTTATGTCTGGTTTAAATGTGAAATTACCTCCATTGACCAACATTGTATTTAATTGTAAAAATATATTCAAAATATACTTTAAAACCACTCAAATTAATAATTTATCACTATTAATTATTTCTATTAAAAAGGTTGTTTTTAATTTAAATTTAGAAATTTTCACTATTCATCCGAAAATGAAAGTTATCCGAAAAGTACCAAAATTTCACCCTAAGATAATTTCGATATTCCAAATCCAAAAATGAAGTCCATTTTGAAAAATAAAAATTTACAAAATTTCAAAATTTGGTTATTACGATTCATAATAGCTAGTTTTAATTATATTTTAATAGCATATCATTGTTTAGCGAAACTCGGTATTGCGTACAACACACGCTATCACAGAAGGCCGCGCTAGTGTGTAATGCAAGCCATGTCAGGGTTGTGTGTTGTGCAAGAATCCTTCGTTGTTTCATATAATATAATCCAACCATATTTCATTTATACATTGAATATATATATATATATACTCAATGTTGCATAGAATAACTATTATCAAAATTGTGTGTAACACGATCCAAGAATAGTGTTGCGTATAATGCAGCTAATACGGTGTTGCGTATAGCGCAAGGTAATCATGGTGTATCATAAAACACAATACATTAATGAAATTAAAAGAATATTTTGCATAAAATCTCGGGGTGTTACATTCTACCCCCCTTAAAATGAATTTCGCCCTCAAAATTTGTCGGGGTTATAAATGGTTTACTACTCAAAAGTTTCTTTAATAGAAACCCACATCGTAAAAATTAATACCCAAACTTTTCTTTAAAAACTAAAGTATGAAATGTAATCGTTACCCAAATTAACTCATCACTGGGTTTCCACTTAGGAGAACATAGGTGAATATATGGATATGGAAGAAAAATCTAACCATCAAATTCTAATAGGGAGTGGTAGAGAACATGGCTATGAAATAGACAACAATCACAAAGCCATAGATTTGCGATGATCTAAGGTACCATCTGATTCATCAGATATAAGGGCACTAGGACAACATTTTCGGTTTTCAAGATCATTTCCCTAAAGTTGGTGAATTAAAAGAAAAACATTCATTATTTTGGTAAAATTTCACTGTTGTTCGTGAATTGAACAATT